>ML681993.1:20029708-20047161 GCA_007922195.1 Podocnemis expansa | reverse complement strand
ACACACACACACACACACACACACACACACACACACACACACACACAGAGAAATCGATAGATATATAGCTAGAGATATTTGAAGAATAAATAAACTAATGACCCTGATTTTCATATAATCCTAGTTTTCTGAAGAAGTAAATAAATAAAAACCACATATGGTTTTGTGAAAAGTATAGTTATCGTCTATACATAGTATAGCTTAAGTGTTTTCTAAATGAATAACATAATTTGCATGTCAGATTTTGACAATAAACATATCTGGGAAGTAAAACTTTTATAATGTATTGTGAACTCTGGAACTCATTATTCGGATACATCTGTCATAGATTTCTAACATATTTAGAATAGTATATCTCCATTCCTAAGGCAGCTTTTCTGGTATGTCTTGTCTTTTTAGGATCAAGCCTTCTAGTCACTATTTGTCAACATGGCAGTGCAAAGTAATAATATTATTGCATGTCAGACCTAGGAGAATCCCTTGTGGGTCATATGGATTTACCAAGTCTACCATTAGTTTGGCATCTTTAAATAGCCAGTCATTTGCATTTTACAAAACTCTGTTGAAGTCAGTGGAAATGGTGGATGACCAGCACATGCCATCCATGTGCACTCTTACAAAATGGGATTAGTTTTTTTTCTGTACTTAAAGTTATTGAACATTTACAAGATGTATTACCTGAACTGAAATAAATGAAATTTATTGTTTCAGTAATGTGTTTTCTTTTTTTTTCTTCTAAAACACCAGAAGGCCACATTATCACTTAACTTCCTTCCACCCTAATTTTTATTTTATTTTATTTTTCACTAATTGAGATAAAAAGAGTGAATGGTCACTAAAAGTGGTTGGAATTTATATCTATTAAAATAAAAAAAAATCTCAAAATGGAAGTTTCTTTTGACACTTCATATGTTTGGACCCAGACATTTATTTTTTGTTTGGACATACACATTAAACAGTGTACTTTGCAGTTGTAGGAAAAAGTAAAAGGTTAAAATGGAAACAATGAGTAGAAATGCATATGTGTTGTCTCAATGCCTAACAAAGTAATCCAACAGTGGGCCTGAATGGAATGTACAGTGAGCCTGAACTGAAGATACAGACATGAAACAAATTCTGAAGTTCAACTTCACTGGAATCGGCTAGAAAAAAGAGGAAATTTTAATAAGCATGAAAAATGGAAAAGAACCTGAAAGGTATTGAGTTGGTCTAATGCCAACGAATAATGCCAAAGAGATAGGGAGGTATTTTATAAGTATGGTTTCATTCAAACCATGACACCTTGATGAATAGAGATAGGTAAGGTTTTGGTCAAACCATGACACCTTGATGGACAGAAATATCAATGATGCATGAACATATCAGATTGATGGGAGGCATCAAGAAAGGGGTATGTGGACCAATCAAGGTAAATTTGGATCCCAAAGGGGGCCGAGTCAGTAGGTATAAGAATAGGAGCCCCAGAGCCCAAACTTCGTGCAGATGAGAGAGTGACAGCAAGTCCTGCTCTCAGTTGAGCTGTTCCATTGCATTCAGAGCACCAATGCTGCCAACAAATCTGTTGATTTAGATTATTTGCCATAGTGCTACATTGCAATAAAGCCTAGCCTGGCACCTTCATTTCTACAAAGATCCATGGTTGTATTGGTTTCCTTGATCATGAGTGTTGTCTCAGTTTACCTTTTGCACACAGGATATGCCTAGGCTCCAAATCACTGAGCTAAGTCCTCAGTTGAGATTTGAGCCAAAGGTAACCGAAAGTGTTTACCAAAGGAACACCTCAGGTTAGGGTCAACAGCCTAACTCAGTTCCTGCTTAAGATCCAATCCAGGCTCCAAATCACTGAGCTGAGTTCTCACTAGAGATTTGAGACAGGGGTAATCCTGAGGGACCATGCCTTTAGACACTCATGCACACATTCACACACGCAGCCAAACTTTAATCAGTGCTGGACACAAAATGATACTGATAAGAACACATCTTGCCTGACGTGCCTGACCACACCCCACCCAGTGAACCACAGCAGTCCTCTGCTAGATGTCGTCTGGTCCTGCTGTACCATACCCCAGGTAAAGAGCAGAGAAGGTGAGTTCTCTGGGCCTGACTAGAGGGGCTTCATGGAAGCAGCCAATCAGAGCCCAGAAGGCTCAGCTAAAAGTAGCTGTGGGGCAGTTCCTGGCTAGAGCAAGGAAGAGGGACAAAGGAGTTTGTCGGGGCATGCTGTCTCCCCCTCCCCTTTCTCAATGTTTGCAATAAGGAAATTTGCTGTTACTGTGTTAGTGACAAGAAATTATGCAACTACAAGACAGTCTGATAGTGGAGTAAGTGCCTCCTAAGTCCAAAAACCAACCTCATTCAGTACTGAAGAAAGGTGCAGAGCAGAAGTCCCTTCCAGAATGGAACCTTGATTGGCCAGCAAGATTCACCTGGAGATTGTAACACCAATTAGTGATCAATAGTTTTGCTGCTGTCTTAATTTATCTAATTCATATTTAATAATTTATACAAGAAGGATTAATATATGGTCTCTCAAAAGTTAGACAGATATGCCATACTCACTCTCTTTCTCAAAACCCAATAACACCTGCCTGAACCTTGCAAACCTAAGTGATTGAGCTCTCAGGGAGGAGGAATTCCTCAGGGAGCCTGCAGAAATCAGGAAGCTGAGGAAGGTTTTCTCTCAGGGAATCCTCAGAGTTGGGAAAACTGAGGAAAACCACCTGAGCCTTTATTCAGTGATCCTTTAGGGCTGGGAATTGTATGGGCCTATTCAATGAGCTCCCAGGGAGGGGAATTTGAATTGCAGCTAGTAAGCCCTCAGAATCTAACCTGCTGACCCAAAGGCTCAGGTTAACAAAGCTGTTACATTCTTCTCTGATAGATGCTGCTCATAGAGCTTCTAATACGTACCAAGGCTATGTCTACATTACCAAATTTAAGGAGCCTTAAATTGAACTAATTTGAACCCTGTCTACACTATGCTTTGCCTAGTAGGAACTAAAAAATGTTTTAGTTTGAACTAGTTAGTTTGAATGGTAAGTTTGAGCTAACTGCTTATTTCAAACTTATTTGCACATTTAGTCCCAACTAGCACAACATAGAAATGCTACTTTGAACTAAATAAGTTTGACTAGTGGTTAGTTCAAACTAACTTTGTTTTTTTGGTTCAAACTAACTTTTAAGTTTGAATTAGCTGCACTTTTGTAGTTTGAACTAAACTACGAAGTTAGTTTGAACTAAAAAAAAACAAAACAAAACAAACAAACAAATCAAAAAACAAAAACAAAAAAACCCCCCCAAAACCCCAGAGTTAGTTCAAACTAACTTCAAGCCACTTAGTTCAGACTAAACAAGTCCGAACTAAGATTTTCGGTGTACACCTATCCCAAAGGTACATTACACAGAGTGCTATCTAATGGCTAAATGGAATAATACTATTTAGCTTCCATTACAAAAGTCATTTCAACAACGCAGCCGTAGCCTGGACAAACACAGCCCAGCAGTGATGCAGGTAGGATGACCAGCTATCCCTAACTGGGCAGAATAGTTTCAAAATGTGCATTTCAAGTTTTGAGCTTGAACTGAATGATTCCAGGGCAGCATTTGTCCTGATTTCCTTCAGTACTGTTCCACAGTTGTCTTGACACTCAGGGGTGGTGCTAACTTCTTGTCTGGGGAAGGTGAGGTGGACCTTGGTCCCCATCCCTCCCCTGAGGCCCAAATCCATGCTCCTCCTCCTCACTCCCCAATGACAGAAGATGAACGCAGGTAGTAGTCAGATTTGGCAAGGGAGTCTAGGCTTCTGTGAATTGTCTTGGATCTTCCACATGTCCTGGATGGTTCATCCCACAGGGTGAGGACATGGGCTGGGTGCTGCTCTTGGGATGCCAGCCCAGGGCAGGTGGACATTTAGGACTCTTCACAGGGGCCAGGGCTCCCTGGGTAGCAATTATTGCTACCTGGCTCTGCTTCTGGCCTGGCCAAGCAGTAGTCCTCCTGCATATCTCCTACTTTTGTATTTTGAAAAGGTAATCACCTTAGGTGGAGGTATTTTATATGTCTTTAGAGGGGAAGGTCTCTACACTACTGTAAGCAGCACAGAGAGTCAGTCTGAGAATTGCTACAAGTGCTGCAGTGATGAATGGAGAGCAAGCTGGAATAGGCAAAGCCATGGCACTGCCCTTTGGCTAAAGAAAATGAAAGCTGGATGAAGACATCTGGGTGTAGCAAGAAGGAAACAGAGTTACAAAGATACTCTTCTCAAGCCAGCAAGTGGAGGAGAGTCTGTCTCTGAATGACAAACATTTGTTTGTTTGCTTTGGTTTGTTTAGCACTTGCTACATGCTCTTCTATTCACTCACTAACAAGTACAGCTTGACAGCTACACTAAGGGCAGTGTGCTTCACTCCATGAAGTGTTAGAGTACACTTTTCCTGGGCTTGCTACATTCCTAAATGGTGATGACTGGACTCCCAAGGTCCGTGCCCTGCCTCTTCACTCTACTCCCCACATGAGCCCTGAAGCCTGCACCTACTCCAGCTCTTTCATCCCTCTTTCTCAGTCCTTCCCTCCCACCTGCTCACTGGTTCATTGCAAGGTGACTTACTGCGGGTAGGAGGTGGCCTTGGAATGAGCAGGGACTGGTATGGGTTAATAACCCAGCACCTTCCCTGCCCCACCAAAAAACACAATTTCAGTCCAGGTGCCATTTTGGGTCCAAAAACTGGATACATGGCAGCCCTGAATAGCATCCAGACACAGAAACCAAAAACCAGACTGTCCAGGAAAAACTTAGAAACATGACAATCCTACTTCCTTCTCTTCTCTACCACCCCCATCCTCTTTCCCACTGTCCTCTGCCCCATTCTCCTACCCCTTCTATTCTCCCTCCATTATCCCATTGCTCTTTCCCTCCCCTCTCCAATGGGACTCATCAAGGTACAGAAATGGGGCCAGTATAGAGAGAAGAGGACAAAAGGCACTGGGTATGTGACATTCTCCCTTTGCAATCTGGACTGGTATGTAGCTGTGTCACTTCCATTCTCCACTCTTGGGCCTTCACTTACTCTGCGTTTTTTGTGTGAACCTCCACTCATGAGTCAACTCAGGCCTAGCCTCCCGTGTGCAATTTGTCTATCACCTACTGGACGAGTGCTCTGAACAGACACTTATGGCCAGGGTAGACCCTCAGCAAACATCCCCAGTCCCGGATGTAACTCTGGAAACTACTGTCTTGCAGGGTTCAGTGATGCCCACTACGCTCTGCAAGCTCATTTAAATTTGTCTCTCAATTTATCAGAGAAGTTGATATTCACCAGCTCTGTCGCTCCAAGTGAAGTCTACTCACACACTCAGTTCATATGCACTGTTTTGGATAAAACAAACAAATGAACTGATTGACTGCAGCAAGATTTTAAGTGGCATTAAATCAGAATAATATAAATCAAGAGATTAATAAATAAAGGAGTTAGCCACAATTAACAAGGAATATTCTCATAATCTAAACTAAGATTAATATTCCAGTCTCTTGCAATCTGTGATGTTAACATATGTGATGCCAGCTTAATACAGAGGCTGATTGCAATGAATCTTGCAACCAGTCCACCACCTTGCCCCTCTTCCCTCACCCCCATGGATAGGTTCTCAGTCTTTGTGTTGCTTAGAAGATGGAATCTAAGGGAGAGCCCTTAAACAAAGTTTCTTCAACACCACCTCAGTCCATGGGTATGATTTTTTCCTCTTGAGCCAAGGTGCCCAAAGGTTCTTATGCCAGACCATTGCTCTTGAATGTATATTCTGCAGGGCATGGAACCATAGCTCTGGTTGTCCAATCAAGCCATGTGAGAGACATATTTTGGGATATGACACAGCAGAGTTTCATACTTGTACATATGTGACATTAGAGGAAACATGCTGCCAGAGCAATAATGTCCCGAATGTCACAAGAATTCCAAAAATGCCTTATTTGACATACTTTACATCAGACAATACACGGTTACACTGTAAGGGTGATCATGAATGATGCACAAATGACACCATAGATATGTATGTGTGGCGTATCATGTCACAAGACCCAGGAGGAAGCATCCTGGAGCTGCCAACTTCAGCCTGAAGAAGGGCTACATTAGTTCACAGTACAGGAAGGGCAGACACTCCCACTCCTATGACAAGTTGAGCAGAGCAAGCCCTGGGGGTAAGGAGAACTACACTGATGCTTGGCATGGGTTGATGACCCAGTGCCCGCCCACATGGCCAATGTAACTGAACTTCAGTGTGTGATCAACAATGCTTACTAGACACTGCCAAGTTCTCTTTTCAACTGGACTTTCCTGTTGAAAATGGGACATCTAGGAACTCTGTAACCAGGAAGCTCCAGGAGGCTTTCTGCCTCCCAGCACAATGCCTCCCTGTGAGCTCTCTGGGGTATTTTGGCTACTATATTCACTGTATTATGTATTCTCTTTATTTAGTATGGTCTAGCCCATAGTAACTACACTATCAATAACAAACACACAAAACAGATCAAGAAGTCTGAGCACACCAGGCCAAATTTTTCTGTCATTTATGCTGGTGTAGACATGGGGTATCTCCACTGAAGTAATCTTGGCCTGTCTGTTTGAAACCTGGCAGTAGTGGGGAGTTGTAGATTAAAGATCATGATTTCTACTTAGTGCATTTGATTCCATTCCTTGCTTTTTAAAGAAGCGTATTTACTTGCTTACTATTAGTTATTACATATATCTGTAATATATGGCTTGGAAATATAGACACCTGGACAGATATTTTCAGAACAGATTAACTAAATATGCATCTATGTCATTTAAGTCTCTGCTGTGCTCCCATAACATTGCAATTTTCAGGCAGTAATATATTCTGTATGTAATATAAGTACATTTTAGAAATGTGTAGTATTACTTCACAGATCTTTAGAAGTGTTCAATAGATTACTGTTATTTCATTGTATAATACCGTCAGTAATGTTTTCTGAAAGGTACTGTCTATATTCCTGCCATATTGCATACTTATTATATAGTGTATATTCAATACTTGTTAAGAAAAATACTGGAGAAATTCAGCCATTTCATCTTCTACATAATCTCATAGATTAGCCTAATGTCCAGTTACTGGCTTCCGGGTAAATATTAACTAAACCAAGCCACTTGACCTCACTTCTCACAGTTTATAGCATCAAATTCTCTCATTGTATTATTATACAGTCAGTGAATGTATTTGGAAATAATATATATTTGTAAAGAATATATATCCCAAATTCCTTATGATAAATTTTTGTAATTATCACAGACATATTCAGAGCTCCCAAGCCAAGGCTTACTTGGCTTGTGCCTATATGTGGAACTGATTAAAAGCCTACACACTATTATAGTAGTTCTGAAGGGGCAGCCATGTTAGTCTAGTTCAGCAAAACAAATAAGGAGTCCTGTAGCACTTAAAGACTAACAAATGTATGTATTTCCATAAATTTTTGTGGGAGAAAATCCTACTTTGTCAGACTCTTTGAAGATGGGAAACTTACAGAAATTATAATAATCATTGCAAATATATGAATTATGAGGTAAAATTTGAAAACTAATAATTTGCTGGTCAATGTTTTGTTGAAATGTATGCAAAAACCATTACAGCTAGTCCTCACTTAGTGACCTACTCGTTTAGTGACCCCTCGGAGTTATGACCAGCTCTCTGACGAGTTGGTATTATGGCGATGTACGAGAACTCGCATCAACTCTCTCACATTCATCTCGTTCCCGCAGTCAGAACTAGCGTTTTTCGTCTATGTATTTTTACTTTATTGTGCACCCCAAAGTACAAGATGTCGGCGAAAAGGAAGAGCATGACTTCACCCGGAGAAAGCGCCAAGAAACAAAGGAAGGCTATCGATCTTGAGACAAAAATGAAGATAATAAACGAATATGAAGCTGGTAAGAAAGTTAAAGCGATAGCACGTGACTTGGAGCTGGCGCATTCAACTGTATCAACGATCTTGAAGGATAAAGATCGTGTGAAAGAAGCAGTGAAATCATCAAAAGGATATAAAGCCATAATAACTAGGCAGCAGAAAGGCCTCATTCACGAAATGGAAAAATTACTGGCGATATGGTTTGATGACCAGATACAAAAAAGAATGCCAATGAGTCCTTTAATAATTCAAGCAAAGGCACGCAGTATCTTTGAAACGTTGAAAGCACGCGAAAATGAAGAGTCAACAGAAACATTTACGGCAAGTCATGGATGGTTTCAACGTTTCCGTCGGAGATTCAGCCTTCATAATCGAAGTATCAGTGGTGAGGCGGCAAGCGTGGACATAGAAGCATCAGAAAGATTTGTGGATGAATTTGATGAAATGATCGAGAAAGGCGGGTATCGTCCAGAACAGATCTTTAATGCAGATGAAACCGGACTATTTTGGAAAAAATACCCAAAAGATCCTACATACACAAAGAGGCTAAAGCAATGCCCAGTTTCAAGGCTTTTAAGGACAGGGTCACGTTGTTGTTGGGAGGAAATGTCACTGGATTTCAGTTAAAACCTTTTCTCATCTATCGTTCTGCAAACCCACGTGCACTGAAGCAGGTTAGTAAGCACACGCTGCCCATTTACTATCGTTCAAATAACAAAGCATGGATGACGCAATCTTTATTTGAGGACTGGTTCATGAACTGCTTCATACCCTCGGTCAAGCATTACTGTCTGGAAAACGGTGTTCCCTTTAAAATTATCCTCCTACTTGATAACACCCCAGGCCACCCCCAGCATCTTGATGATCTACACCCTGATGTAAAGGTCGTGTATCTGCCTAAAAACACAACTGCTGTGTTACAACCAATGGACCAGGGGGCTATCTCTACATTTTAAGCGCTATATTTGCGCGCAACGTTTTCCAAAGCGGTAGCAGCAACAGAAAATGGTGAAGTAACCCTGTGCGATTTTTGGAAATCATATAATATTTTACACTGCATAAAGAACATTGAATCAGCTTGGGCTGGAGTGACAGAAAAGTGCATGCAAGGCATATGGAAAAAATGCCTGAAACGTTTTGTAAATAATTTCGAAGGGTTTGAGAAAGACGAACATATTGATGTCATAAATAAAAAAATTGTGGAACTTGCTAATGTGCTTAATTTAGATGTTGAAGTGGAAGATATTGAAGAATTAGTGGAATACGTCGAGGGAGAGCTAACTAACAAAGATTTAATAGAGTTGGAAGCGCAGCAGCACTTGAAAGAGGAGGAAGAAGAAGAAGAGGAAAGAGTGGAAGAAGTACAAAAGAAGTTCACTGTAAAGGGGTTAGCTGATGTCTTCTCCAAAGTGAATGCCACGATGTTAGAACTAGAGAGTATGGACCCGAATGTTGAATTGTTCACGAAAGTGAAACGACAAATGAATGAAATTTTACGATGCTATCATGAAATTTATGAAGAAAAAAAAGAAAATTACAATGCAGACCACACTAACGAGATACTTCTCTAAAGTTCCATCCAGGACCCCTACCCCTACCCTTACAAGTCCTTCCATTTCCTTGCCATCATCTCCCTTACCAGGGCCTTCTACAGCTCCTGATAACCCTGCTGATCTCTTCGACGATGACATTGATGACCCCCCTGCTGCTGAACCACACTTTGAAGGATTTGATGAGTAAAAATGTCAATGTAATCTGAATGTTTATTTTTATATTTCTTTGGTACATCATTTTTATAATTTTTGCTGATTGCATTTTTATGTTCTGTAATACAGTATGTAAGGAGTTATGCCAATAAAACAAAGTTATCATGATGGAGTTTATTTTAGGCCTTTTCTTTACAGTACTATTCAGAATATTAAAAACGATTACCTGTATTTACAGTACATTATGCAAACTAAGTTCAGTATATTAGAGCTTAAAACATTTAAAATATATATTAAAAATGTTATAAATGATGCAAAGGTGACATTAAAACTATCTACAGATGGTTGAAAAACCCACTACCAGTAAAGTACATTATGCCTGAAATACTGGTAAGGGCTGCTCCTCGTTTAGCGACCAATTCATTTATCAACCGGGTTTCAGGAACGGAACCCGGTCACTAAGTGAGGACTACCTGTATAAGTAAAAGTATAAAATCCCCTGTATGATGTTCTTAATGCATGATCAAAATCACAAAGCTCTGCCAGGCAGAATTTGGCAAGCAAGTTTGTCCTAAGCAAAGGAATGTGTACTTACTTTAATTTGCATTTTAGAGGTAAACACAAGTATTAAGCAGAAAGGAGACAGGAAAGAAACAAAAAGAAACCAAGAGACCTCTTCTGTAGCCAGGGCTGGATTAACACAGGGGCTTTAGGGGCTTCAGCCTCAGAGCCAGACTAAAGGGTCCTGTAACAGTCCACCCCTGGCCTGAACATTTCTGAGTTATTTGCCCAGTAGTGGCCTGGGCTGCCTGGGCCCCCTGAACTGGTCTTCTCTGACAGGCCCGCAAAGGCTCTGGCACAGCAGCCTGACAATTCGTTGAGCGCTGGTGTGCCATCATTGCCACTCCACCCCACTCCCATCATCTCCCTTTCCTTTAGTTCCCACCTCAGGCCCTGGATTTAATGGGACAGACCAGCAGCACAGTGGGAGCACTGTGAACCATGCCCCTGGGCCAGCACCAATGCCAAACAGGACCCAGTGCTGAGCTCTGAGATGTCCTGCAAAGCCCACAGGTTTGCTGAGTCCCAGGGCCCATGTGCCCAAGTGCCACCCCCAAAACCCCAGGCTGGCTGCTACCACAGTGGAAGGGGGATAAAGTTGGCAGCCTCCCCCCCTACCAGGTGCCTTAATTAGACTGTGCCTCTGCCTCTGCCTACCTGCCTCTCGTCTCTGTACCTTAGAAGACAAAGAAAGATAGCTCTTGGACTGAGTGAGGTGTTCTGACCTGAAAAGTTTAGTCCGTAATGCTATTGGAAGCATGGTGAGTTTCTGTTTTATTTGGTGGACTTTTTGTTATTGTTTTTTGTTCTAGTACATTTTGTTTCATTTGTTAAATTAAGCAATTTAAGTTAAGTGCTATAAATGTTTTATCATTGCAAGAAAAACATTTCTTATGTTTATATCTCATTACTTGCCCTCACTTAAAATCTCTCTGTAGTTCATTTATTTAATGTTTTATCTAATCCATTGTGTTTAACTTAGTGTCTGGGTAACTCTTTTTAATGTAAAAAGCTAGTGTCTATTACTTACTTACAGAAATTGCATATTTAATACATTTGAATTGTTCAGGAGAGGGCTGAACACTACATGACCTACATTGAGGTGAGGGAATGGAGGGGGAATCTGGGGGTGGCAATATGTTGGAGTCACCCAGTGCAAGTAACTGAGGTTGGTAAAATCCAGTTTGTAAACCAAGTGTGACTGCCAAGTTGCAGTTACACAGACAGTGTGGCTTGAATGCTTGGAAGGCTGTGAATGACTCACCCAGGAACTACTGCAACAGGGTACTGTAAGGCACGCAAGGTTGCAGAGCACTGCCCTTCACTGGTCTGGATTGCACTTCAATCTCTCACTTACACTAATTTTTACTAAATGATAGATACAGTACACACAACAAAATAGTATTTTATTATAATGATACATTACTAATTTCCATCAAATCAAGGGATAGTTGCATTATTAGCAGAGATAAGAATGATTTTGAGATGAATAAATATTTTTAAAAAATGGATTGATGGACCTAAAGTCTGTGCATGATGTCATTTACAATTCTTGCATTTCTATAGGCTGATGTCATTTACTTGACAATGACCATTATTGTGTACTTACTATAAAGTTCATGTGTTCCATTTATACTTGTTTCAGCAAAGTACATCAAAGTGGTTTCTTCTGCAATTATACGTCTTGTAATGTTTGTGAATTACAGATGTTAAATCCGGAGATGACCTAGTCAGTCATCACATCTAGCGTAGGAGTGTCACCTATGTGAATTTACTGTTATTTTTTTTTCAGTCTAACTGTAATACTGTAATCAACCCAAATGTGTGGGAGGGTTCTACACTGGGAAGCTGTTCCTTAATCAGTATCTCATTATCAGGAAATATTTCTTGATACATAGCCTCAATATTACCTTGCTAAATGTCATGACATTACTTTTCGTTATACTCCCTGGTACAAACCTAAATAATTTCTATTTCTTCCTGTGATGTTTCATGTATTTTTTACAGACCATGTGCAAAATTTCAAAAAGGTGCTAAATCTGCTTTTTTTTTTTTCCCCCTAAAGGGGCAGATTATAAAAGTTATCTAGGTGCCTAACTTCCTTTGATTTCACTAGAAGAAGAGACTGGGGTGGGGGCCTGGGGAATGGGAGAGAAAGTCTTTGTATTAATTACTTTCCTCCCTAGTAGGGATCTAACAATGAGAAGATCCACAAAACCATGGAAATTCAGACCCTGTGAGTCAGGGTGCCCTAAACTCCTAAATATCATTGAAAATCTATGGAACTTAGCATCCTATTTATCTTAGGGCATTTTTGTATTTAGATAGGAACCTGCTGGTATTTTCAGTAGTGCTTAAGCACATTTGGAGTCTAACTGTTGCCAGGCCTACACTGACAGCAGCAATTTTACAGCTATCAGTTTAATCCTTCTGCATTGATAGAGCAGTCAGTGAAGAGCTGTCCAATCAATTTGGAAGTTGACACATTAAGCCCCACCCTCGCCCCCCAAAAGTAAGGAGGGCATTACCATTTGACTCAGTACAGTGAAGATGCTGTGGTAAGTAAGCATTAGGAAGTCAAAGGGAGATATGCAAGTTATTTTATATAGTTTGCATATCTCCCTGTGACTGCTACTGAAATCCTTGGTCATTGTAGACCTGGCCTCAGTTATTCATCAAGGTCTACCAAAATACCTTTGAAAATTTGGCCTATACCCTGGAGTAGTTCTTAGCTATATATATTTAGTTCTTTTATTTTTACCTCAATAATGAATCCTTCTAAACCCCTTTCAGTTTAATTTCTCTAAACTGACACCCCCATAGCTTTTCTATATCTGTGGTTATGTGTGACCCAGAAATGAACAATATGTTGGACCAGAATCTTTGTCCTATTGTGTTCTATCTGTATCATTCCAATAATACAAGCAGTTGATTCCTCAGTTATGGTCAAACCTCAGCAGGCATAAAGTCATCACAGAGGCCATGATAGTGAGGATGATTGAGAAGGATGCTGACAGAAATTCTTAAGGGACAGAGCCATCTGGCATGTATTGCAGCAGTTTTCATACTGCAATAATTTCTTGTGGGGTTGAGGATTATGTGTGTGTGTGTGGGGGGGTCTTAATTTGAGGTATCCAAAACTGTAGACTGTAAGAGAGACTCCAGTTCTCCAGCTGCATTCATACTAAGGACATGTGGGGAGGGGGGCTGTCACCAAGCTACTCTGTGACAAGATAACTCTAAGTTTGCAGCTCCAACTGAATTATGCTACAGTTGCTGGGAGTGATAATGAAAAATAAATGAGCACCAATCTATGTAATAATGGTTTAATAAGAAGTCATGGATGCTGAAAAGCCATCTGTGAGAAGTATGTCTAATTTGTCCCAGCATTCATTTTAACTGATAGTTTTCTCTGAATAATATGTTTTGCTGTTTGTGGTTGGTGGAAAGTTATCACCTTGAAATGCCTGGGAAGAACTGCTTAGATAACACGGTAATCAGAGGCTGATTCATGATGTTATTTAGACTTGTTAAAGACACAAAGGAATGTGTAATGGAGAGGTATGTGACACTTGTGGGAAAGTGGTTACATAATTTTCTCAAATGGCATGGTATGTTTAGTACATGCTAATATCATAAAATTATGTTTTCCTTTGCATCATGCAAATCACAAATATATCACATAAAGAAAAAGGAATTACCATGGGAAATGGCAGACTCAGGGAATGTTCACACAGCACTGTTATTTTGAAATAACACTGGTTATTTCAAAATAAAAAAGATTATGTCCACATGATGTTTTCTTATTTCAAAATTACAGGCTCTGTCATTTTGAAATAAGAACCATCATTTCAAAACAGCTTAAACCCCATTCATTTCGAAACAGCTGTTATTTTGAAATGGTTATTACAAAATAATGCCGTTTGGATATGTTGTCTCAAAACAACAGCCTTGTTTCGAGACAACTGTTTCGAAACATGTCCAAACAGCCTTATTTTGAAATAACCATTCTGAAATAACAGCTGTTTTGAAAGCAGGCTTTCCCTTAATTCGAATTAACATTTTGTTAATTTGAATTAACTTATTTCAAAATAAGGACTTTATTTCGAAATAACTCATTTCGAAATCCTTATTTCGAAATAAACGTGTGTGTGGACATAGCCTCGGTCACAGGAAACAGAAAAGTCCTCTTTCCTATAATGGAATGTTTGAAGGCTAAACACAAAAGGTCTGATATTCATTCTAACAGGAACCTTACTCTATAAGAAGTCTCAGTTACCACATTGGAACAATTTGTGGATTAAGGTCCAGATACACAAAGGGACTTGGGCATTGTAGTGCTCAATGTCACAACTCCTTGATTTAGGTTGTTCAACAATTACAGGAAGCTGTTCAACTGTATATGAATAATTAAACAGCCCAGTGGAGAGGGAACAGGCTTTTGGTCAGTGTCATAATCAATGGACTACAGAGTTATTTTCACAAAATCTGGGTTAAATTTAGAGTTAGTGGGCCAAAACTTAAAAAAAAACAAAACAAAAATAACCCTCTCCTTCCACCCCCATGTGCCATACCTCAGTGGTTAGTGCATGTTTCTAGAAGGAAAAGGATTATTGTTCAAACCCTTTGTACCCAAAGGGGACCTTGAACTTGGCTTTTCTGTATTTCACAGGAGTGTTTAAATATTGGGCCAAATGTTTTAAGGCAAACACCTTTCAAAATCTGGCCACCAGAGGTGGTATGTGACCAGATCCAGCACACCAACATGATCAGCCCTCAGAGGGGAGCCTAATTCTGGAACTCAGACACCTAAATCTGTGGTTTAGATACCCAAATATCTTTGTGAATCTGGACCTAAATTATGATTCCTAATGAGGAAGGGAATTAGAACATAACCCAAAGATGATTATTCTGGTAAGTCACTTCATGCTGAAGAGTTGCTACTGAAGTTGGAATTGGCAGGTCATCTGTAACCTGTATGTCTTTGCTGTAGATTGAACAACACTTCTGAGGATAAGAAAATGTTTCTTCAGGCAGAAAACTGTGGAAAGGATTGCTGTGACATAGCAGCAACTTGGCTTTCCAGGTGTAAGATAGATTGCCTCCCTGGGAACAAGTGTTATTAGGCCTGTGTTAGTACTGTGATACTGTATAACTGCTTACAACAGGAGGGCCTGTGAAAAGTAGAACATTCTACTTAGTCTGGTGCAGAGGCTGAAGGAGTAGATGTCAAACATATGTACTGGAAAAAGACCAAAGCACATTTTATTTTCGTAAAATCTTGTAACAGCTCCCTCATGCAAGCAGGGAGGATTTTGCTAGTGTTTAGTTTTAGTACAACTGAGTACACTGCTATCCATGTGTGCTATGTAACAAAATTAGTGAAATAATTGCTTAGATTTATTAATATTTATAGTTTAACCTCAATGGATTGAAACTTATGCCCTGAGGTGTCCATGTAAGGAGAGGATTGTCTGCAACACCAGCATATTTCCATCATGGCTTTGCAATTTCTCATACCCAAACAAAGGAGGAGGACAGCCCACAGCATGTTGTATAACCATGTCATATAGCAAAGGCAAGAAAAGGATTTTAAACATGACACTGCAATGAGAGGCACAGAGCTCTAGTTTTGCTGCCCCTATGAGAATTGCTGAGTTAGAAAAAGAACACTTACAGACACCAGCACAGCTAATTGCATTGACTGTCCTCTGCCCTTACAAATGACTGCTTTTGCCACAATAATAATGTCCAAGCTAGATTATGGTCCCTGATCTGATTGTGCCATTTCAGCAACACAAAAGCATCTGTAAAGTAGCAGATTTAGCTCTCAGTAGGTTAGTATCAGGGAATCCTTATGCAATGCAGCGTCAGTTTAGTGGGTCTGTAGGCAGTTAGCAGCACTTGACCCATCTGATGGACACATCCTGCTGGTGGTACTGGGGAACACTCAAGTGGTCCTCCAGCTGGTGATAAGTGTTTTGCCTTTTCCCAAGTTGTAGTCCATTCCAAATCCTTTGCTCAGATCTTAGCCCTCCAGTCAAACCCATTAGTCCACTTCTTCTGGTGTACAGCCCAGCTTTCCACACACCCCCATACTAAATAAAAATCAGTGGCCAAAAGCCTGTGTTATGTCTGGCATCCATGCTGCTCCTGGCATGCTGGTGGAGCATGGAGGGATCTGGGCCCACCTACTTCTCCAGACACCAATCCAGGGACTCTAGGTGCTTCCACCTCCCTCCAACCACTATCCAGTCATCAATTCCCTTGGCTGCTTTCCCCACAGCCTCTAGTCACACACAACCTCTCACCATGCCAGATTCCAGCCATCATCTAATCCTGCCTCCTTGCCCATAAATCGCTGTTCTGGCCATTGCTGCAGTCTGGCGCTGATCCGCTGCTCCAGAATCCAAGCTGCTGTCCCTCCAGATCTCCTTGTCTCTGGACTGCTGCTCTGGACCTCTGCCTCATCTGATTTCAGCCTCCCCGGTGCTGGTCAACTCACATAGACCAAACTGTGAGCTTCCACGCTACTGGCTTCCATAGCCAGCCAGAGGGAGAAGCTTCTCCCTTGGGCTTCTTAGGCCAACTACATGAACAATCCCTGTAGTTCCCTTTTATACTGGGCTCCTGCCCAGGATTGGCTCTGCAGCCCAGTCACCTTATTGGCTGTTGCTCCCAGGCCCAGTTAACCCCTGTAGTGTTGTAGTAGAGCAACTGCAGTGCTACAGGCTCCAATGCCACTGTCTTGGTGTTCAAGAGCATTTCTGTGGAACAAAAGGTATAGCTGCAGTTACCTCCGATTGCCTGAAAGATCCAGAGAAGCCATGAACAACTGGTGTAAGTCAGAGCAGACTTTAGGCACTAGAATTGATAACATTTCTGGCTATGCTGGATCATAAGAACTAAACCTATACCAATCTGAAATTCTCATCACTCGTTAAATGTTTAATTTGCTATTGCAATACTCTAATTATAGCAACTAGCAAACCCTTTGTCTGAAAATTCAGAGCAAGAATATAAATTACACCCTGTTTTTGCCATAAAACTAAGGTCCTGTTCAATTAAACATTTAACTATTTTACTTTAAAAAGTGTGAATTCTTAATCATGATTTCAGTTAGCTATTTAAAATGAGTTCTTCAAATCTCCCAGCTGACATCTTAAATGGAATATGAATGAAGGAATGAATAATATATTTTAACATCATTCCCCCCGGCCACCACACACACACACACACACACACACACACACACACACACACACACACAC
>ML681993.1:19990549-20029698 GCA_007922195.1 Podocnemis expansa | reverse complement strand
CACACACACACACACACACACACACACACACACACACACACACACACGTAATGACCAGACTGAAATATCTGGGATAGATCTCTTCTGGTTTCCCATTAAGTTTTTTAAAACCACTTTGTCATAGATTATATAGCCCTCATGTTGGCTTGACAACACAGGAGTTAATGCCACTTGTCAGCACTGACTGGAAATCTCACAGCAACTTGGAGAATAAAAGAGTTGAGAAGTAGGAGGGCAAGAAGACTACGAGAGGAGCAAGCAAGCTGGAGATGGAATATTCTGCCACCAAGCTGAGGAGAAGATGCCCAGAAAAGAGTTGACTGGATCTACAGGCTGGAGAAGGCTCCAAAATTGAGGTAGGGAGGAGCTCAGAGCACAGCAGGAGGAGCAGGTGAAGCTTAATTTTGCCTTTTTAATATAATAGCCCTGAGCTGGACCCAGCGGAGTAGGTGGGGTTCCTATTAAGTCCATCTGGAAAATTTCATGATTTCTCAGAAAGAGACGTGCCTTTTCAAACACATCCCCAACGCTTCTTGCATGGTCTTGGGAGCTGCATATTGCAGGCATTAAAGTTACCAATAATATTGTACAGAAAAGATACTTGTGACATAGAGGGAAATATCATTAATAAATCTGAGAAACTTGCAAGATGTTTTTGTCTTATGGTTTGAAAGAAATTATTTACTTTTTCAAGCACACAAAACGTCTCTAACATGAAACCCCTGTTTAACTAGCTAATGTTGCCATGATGCAACCAGGCACTGTATTAATCTGAAATATCTTGTAAAAGACTTTAAAAAGATGATGTTGCAAGTCAGAATGTTAGAAGCTGAGTACATGTAGTTCACTAATCTCATCCCAATACCATTGCTTCCCCCCACCCCCCATTTTCCAGACAACTTTCTGCACAGGACAGTCTGGTGATTGATGCCATAAATTGTGTTTAATGAACGGTGTATTACTGCCAAACATGAAGCAAATCGCTTCTTATTCCTTGTCATGGATATACCTCTGCCTATCACAAGCAAGTTGACTTTCTGCAGATCTAACTGATTCCTTCCCCCCCCCCCAACCTTTTTTTTCTTTCTCAATGATCTCTCTCTTGTGGTGTTGGTTTCTAATGGTATTAAGCACAAAAATTCTTCCTTGACAATTTCACCATCATAAGATCTAACAAATAGCAATAGCTGGGCTGTGTCACTTAAATCACTTCGTCCACTGCAAGAAATGTGTATTTGTTGTTTCTTAAATTGAAAAGCAGTGCTGATAAACAATCTTCATCAGTTACTTTGAGTCCTATGGAATCAGAGAAAGGAACTTGCTCCAAATGGCTGATAATGATATTTTTGTTTTCATTTCAGGCAAAAAGCTCCTCCAGTATTTAACATATGCATTCCTTGACAAAGCTTGGCATCCAGAAAAGGCTTTTTTTTCCCCTTTATAGCTAGTACCAGTGTTATTCAAAGAGAAGCAGCCGTTGCTTTTCCCTGTGCAGTCGCTGATGCAGTGAGAATGACATTTGAAGCATGATACAAAGACTTCAGATTTTCTGTTTTTGTCACATCTTGCAACACTGCCAGGAGGATAAAATGTATTGAAGTTACTGTGCCACCTTTACTTCTATGCTGGTAATGGTGGTGGCACTGCCTTAGGAGCTGGGTGCGTGGTCAGCAGCTGCTGCTCGCCAGCTGTTTAGCCAGTGCTTAATTTGTTCTGGGGCTTACCAGGGCTCAGCCCTCGGAATCCTTTCATTACAAATTAAGCACTAGCTGTAAGTTACTCACTGACAGAGTTACAGGTAAAAGATATGTAGCGTATTGCTGTTTGTGAAGTTAATTACAAAACATTTTTTTAAGATAAGCTGGTGGGCCTCACTGACAGCCTTGGCAGGCTACATTTGGCCTGAAAAATGCCTATTGAGTAGTCACTGAATTATGCTAAGACTTATAACACTCACCTAGAATGTTGGAGACCCTAGTTCAGGTCTTTGACCCAATGACTTAATTCTTTTTAGAAAATGAAATAACTTCAACAAAAAAATCTAGTAAGCAGACTGCCCTGGTGTAGCTGGGGGGGGTTAAGGATCAGGTCCTTTGCTATAATAGTGGAGACTCAAGTTCAAATCTCCTTTCCCTACTAGGGACTGACATTACGTTTTCTGCATCCTATATGAGTGCTCTAACCAGTGGGCTAAGGCTATAAACAAGTATTTTCTTAGGGGACAAACTACTGGTTTAGGTTAAACAAATATGTTTTTCCAATGCTTGGATTCGGTTTCACTCATACTGATTCCCCTCCCTACTAGACGGCCAGCAAACCTAATAATCATTTATTTGTCCATCTATAGGGAACTTTCTTGGGTAGGACACTGTTTACCTGTCCCATGAAACTTTTTGATATTTTGAAAACTTTTGCATTTTGCAATTTGTTGAAACCAAGACTTCCTTGAAAGTATTCATGAAACAGCATAAACCCAGAATAACCAATAGCCTGAGGCTCTGGGCACTCATTGGTGTGTGAGGAATTGAGGTCCAAGTTACAGTTTTGAATTAGCTATGCTAGGAACCCAAATCTATATTTTCTACTTCCCACTTGATACCCAAAGGTCTGGTGGTCAGTGCAATTCTTATGCCCCCCTTACTTGGGTGTTGACCAGAAAGTCCACCCTGGACCTGAGAAACCTTTTCTGGTGAAAGTTTAATTGAAACTAGTACCGTTCTTCAAAAGGTTTTGGTTTTGTACTAAATTGGTATTTTCCAGTGACAGATTTCTTGAAAACTCTTGAGAGTGGCTAAATGCACTCAACTTTCAATGACAGCTCAGTAGCCTGGTGAAGTAATCACCACTTTCCAGAACTAATCGTTTCATACTTTATTTAAAGTCAGTCAATAACCTTAGAAGATACTGCAAATTTGTAGTAAAACACACACATCTGACAATTGATCCATAATGTAGTATTAAGTACGTTATTACTCCACCAGGATGGAGCATTTGAAACTGTAGAATGCAGTTGAACAGCCTTCTTGCTTGCACACTGCTAAACACATCTAAACTTTATTTAAAAAAAGAGATTCTGGCAAGTCCAGCTCATTTCAGGTATGTAGAATAGTAAGTGCTTATAAAAAGAGATGCTGATTGATGTGCTGACTATCCATAATTACTCCTCACAATCATAGCCATGTGCAGCATGTAACCTCTGAAGCCAAAATTCAGGCCATATTAAACATCTTCTTTCAGAGACCAAAAAATCTACCAGATGAGTTAAATGGAAAACTTCCATGGCCAAACTGATAGGAGTTTAGCTAATTTTATCTCATCTGCAAGTCTCTTAAATTGCTTTGATTTAGTCCCAAGGTATGGTGTTTACACCTTTTCATATTTGTATGTCAGCATTCATAATTTACTATGCCCATTTAATTCTGTAATTCTCTGTATTACAGAGTTTGAAAGTACTCCATCAGCTATGTTGTTTGGTTGGTTGGTTGGTTTACACTTTAAATGGAGAGATTATGTGGAGTGAATGCAGTAAGAAAGGAATGGAATGATTGTGTATCATAGGGAGACTTCTACTCAGAGTGCTTTAAGAAAATTTCCCAAAGTCTTTTGCTCTTGAAAGTTTAAGCAGAAACAGAATATGCAGTGTTAGATTAAACATATTAAATGTTGGTGCACTATGGAAAAACTGTTCTGCGAAGATTTGTTCTTAAAGCTTTCAATAATTTATTATCAATCCTGCTTTAAAACGGACTTTCCAATAAAAAGTGCAAAATATAGATCAAATACTCAATCTTGCAAACACCTATAGAAATGCTCAGCTTTGAGCATGAGTAATTTCACTTGAATGCTCATTCTGAAGGCTTTGCAGGATGGCGGTTAGGGACTCAGAATTTTGTACGTGTGATCCACCCTTATGCATTCATAAACCCAGAAAAAATGTTATATTATTTTGATATATCTATTATCATCTTACCGTTTAAACAGCATCAGGTGGGTGGACCTAAATTACACCCCCCCCCAAGAAAATAATTACAGATAGGATTCTCTCCCTATCATCACTGGTAGTTGGCTTCTTTTAACGTAATTCATGCATGTTTACATTTGATGTTTTATATCTTATACGAGAAATCTCCTAATTTATTATGGGAGAGTGGGTGGAGCATGGCATTTTTTGAGATTATAAAAAAGTAGCTGGGTGTTTATTCACCAGTAACTGGAAAATGGATGAATTAAAAATAATACTTGGCATATAGCTAGTCTTTCGTGATGAACAGTCTCTTGGCTGATATATCAAACATTTTAAAATAAGTTCTAAGCAAAACAAACATTACATTTGAGAAAGTTAATTAAAGCATCTTGTGAGGTTTTCAGGGCTCTTACCCCTGCTCATTTCATGGCATTATGTAGAGAGTATAATGTACATTCTCCTTGTCATAACAGGGGTAGGTAGGTTTTGTTCAGACCAACAGGGAAAATGACTACTCCTTAGAGTCTGGAGGCAGGGTGTGTTCTCAGGCACCAGTGCTTACTGTCATCAGACTCCAAAGGGTTGTCATGTTAGTTCAGTTCTGCAAAACAAACAAGGAGTCTGTCCCCATCTTCATTAATCTGACAGAGTGTGATTTTTTCCCATAAAGTCTTTAAAAGTGCCACCAGATTCCTTGTTTTTCATCATAGTGTTTCACAATGTGTGGATTGGAGCAGGGACTTAGAGGAATGAGGCAGAGTTCCCATCTCCCCATGATACACATTAATTAAATGAGCTCATAGGCTGCAGTGAACACCTGACTTCCCCTTCCCCACTATGTGTTAAAGCATCCTACAGTGTACAGATCTACCCTCTCCTTCTTAATCCATAGGTTGTGTAGTGTGATTGGTGTCCAGACTTGCTGTGAGTCAAGGTTTTGATATTGGGAAGTTTTTCCCTCTGAATGTGATTGGCAACATATCCAGCTGGTGATTTTGCATTCCTTTCAGCACTCTTGAAGTCTAAGTCGGGATAAGCCAGATCAAGGTGTGACATTCCCCTCTGCAATCTAGACTAATGTATAAATAAATCACTCAAATCGCTCATTCTTGGGGTCCCATCTTGCACTTGCTCTCACTGTGTGAAGCCCCAACCTCTGGGCCAGCACACACACAACCTCCTGCAAGCACGGAATTTTTAACTTGTAGAATGAGCAGTTCTGGCCAGCCACTCATGGGGTAATGCAACAGAATAACTGTTGGCAAGGACCGCCAGTCACAATTGCAACTCTTGAAACTGCTGTATTGCGACGTTCAGTGCTGCCCAATGAACCCTGAAATGTTAATTAAAAAAAAAAAATTATATGCACCAGCCCTTTCTTTCACCATAAATAAAGTCTCTATATGCACCCACATTACATGTACTGCTTTACATAAAAGAAACAAAAAAAGTTTAGGTACAAAAACATTTTAGGTGATTTTAAGTCAAACAACAAATCACATCCTAAACTAAACTTAATACTTTCAGTACCCTTACAGTTTCAGATGGTTCTTATCACAGATTGGTTGGTTGTCCTTCAGCCCTTGTGGTTACTGCTTCATTCGCTGGATGTTATTTGCAGGTGGGTTGCAAAAGAAAGCCAGAGAGTCAGAATGTTGCCTGATTTAACATCTTATTCTCTCCCCCTCCCTTTTCAGGGTCAAGTAACCAAAGTAGCCACATGCTGGGAAAACGAGCATCCACTCGCTCCCCCAGTCAGATGCTTAGGACAGTCCATTGTCTCTGGAAGAGTTTGGCTGTTTTATGTGAGGCATAATTTGGCTGTTTTAGTGAGGCATACATTACCTTTCTGCTTTTACTATTTGACTGTATCTGCTCCAAACCATGTGAGATATATACTTGGGAATATGACATAACAGAATTTCATAACCATACATGTGTCATTACAAGAAACATGCTACCTTAACAGCTATGTTCAATATATAGTGAGCATTCTAAAAACAGCTGACATGGCATACTTTGTATCAGACAATACACAATTACACTATAAAGGCAAGACATGAATCATACACAATCACACCATAAGGTTGCACATGGGATGCAGTGTGTCACAGGGATTTAATTTAATTTATTTATTTATGTTAAATATAAGATAAAATGAGGGGGGGCAGGTAATGAACACTCATAAATATTGTTACAACTTATGGCCCATGTCCACCACAGATAAAAGTCTCCAAAGAGCCAGCTCCTGTGTGAACCTTAGCACAGGGACTACAAGCAACTGTTGAGATTTGTTAGTTTGAGTGGAGGTCTTAAAGCTCCACGGTCTGAGCTCACCTTTGTTTGTAACCTCATTCTACATCACAGAAGCAGGGTGATGAGGTTTAGCAATGAGGTGAATCATAAAGTTGGTTGAAGAAATATGGTTAAGGGAACCAATCTTCATTTTTAAGTTGCATGAAATGAGGTATTTAACTCCAGCCAGGACCCAATTAATGACTGATTGGGCAGTTTCTTAGCCCATCCCCATTTAATATTAAGTTAAAAAAAGTCACTTTAAAATCCATTCATATGGCCATCTTCACTTTTCTGTGTCCTGATCTATTTCCTTTCATGGTTGGTTTGAGTTTCTCCCTCCTGCTTTCATGTGACTCTACATGAACAACAGCAACTGCCGGGGCAATAAATATAAATTAAATTGAATCTCAGTGAAACACAAACAGGAACATCTCTCTCTTCCTTACATTCTCACTCCCTTATACTCTTATTCCCACTACAAAATGCCTGACCATCAACAATCCCAGTTCTGGAAATCTGTCCTTTACACCCCTATTTTTCTTGTATGTGAATACTTTAGATTGTAGTAATTTCTGTTTTATCTGCTCTTTGAAAAAGGTTAATTATTCATATGTGTATCCTTTGTGTTTCTAGGGAATCATAACATGTTAAGACAGAAAGTTACTATGAATAGGAAGATCCCTTCTTCGAACCAAAATGAAGTCAGTGGGGCTCTTTGTGAAGCCACAGTCTGCCCATGTCAAGCTCATTCTAAGGTCAGGGCTTAAAACATCTTACAAAATAAGAAAATTTCTTTGCTACAGATACTATTGTGATGGGCCCAGATAGATGTAAGCCAATGGCTAGCACTGTAGAGGGAAGGAACGTCTTTGCCCTCTATTATTGAATTGAAGGGCAGACCTCATCTGCACAGGTAACTCTACCATCTCAAACAAGGAGTCCTATAGCACTTTTAAAGACCAACAAATTTATTTATCATATGAGCTTTTGTGGAGAAAATCCAGCTTTGTCAGGGTGACTATTTTCAGCTTTTTGGTTAAAATTCATTTAAGACAGAATGTATGTGTAATGAAATGTTATTTTCACTAACAGCCATCAGAACCTTACTTAACATGGCTTAATAGGTGACCCAAACTAATGCTCAGTCTCCAAGCCTTGGTAGTGAGTTGGAACTCAAGTGGCAGACACAGATACTTTTATGTAGACTCTCTTTATTTTATATCATTTGTACCCTCCTCATATTGCTTCTTGCTGTATCTAAAAGAGAGTACTGATGAAGCTGAAAAAAGATACTCCTTGCCTCTTACCCAGGAGCTGCTACAACTGAATTTACTAATCTAAATAGGCTAGGAGCTGAATCTTAAAAACTAGCATGGAAACAGTGTTGGAGTGAAAGGTTGTGTTCACACAGCACTCTTATTTCAAAACAACAGAGGTTGTTTCGAAATAAGAAATACCCTGTTCACACGACGCATGGTTGTTTTGAAACAACGGCACCCATTGTTTTGAAACAACGGCGTTGTTTCAAAACAACTTAAACCCCATTTGGGGGTGAAACAACGTTCTTTTGAAACAATTGTTTCGAAACAATGCAGTCTGAACTGTTGTTTCAAAACAAGTCACTTGTTTCGAAATAACTGTTGCCTGAAACTGCTATTCGCTTTGAGCTTTTTTCCTTAATTCGAATTAACACACTGCTAATTCGAACTAAGTTATTTCAAAATAAGGCATGATTTCGATACAAGTTGTTTTGACACAACTTGTATTGAAATAATGCCTGTGTGTGAACACAGCCAAAGACACTACAGAAAAGTAATACTGCAGAAGTAATGACCAGGTTCTTCTCTAGCCAGTGAAAGCACTGATAGCTGAGATAGGAAGTGCAGCCTCAGAATCTGGAGATGGGATCACATCTGAAGACAGGTTGGTGATTAGAGATGATATAGTAGAAGCAGGCTGAGGCCTCCGCATCAGGTCAGACAAGAAAAGGGTATGGTGAGACGTACTACACAGACAGCATCACAGGCAGCAGCATGACAAGAAGCAGCAAACTTGCGATGGCAAAGTAGCAGATGATGAGACAGATGGGAAAAAAGGTATACTGACTGAAGTCAAAAGCAGCAGTGATTCCCAACACCCCTCACCCCTGCTGCCTTCTCCTCAGAAGTAGGATGTGAATTTTCCTGAATGTAGTGGGACTTTGCTAACCTCTGATGGCAATCAATGATTTGGGAACAGCATAGGAAGAGGAAAAGAGGCATGTTAAAAAGGATGTTTGTTTACTGGACATTTGTTGGACTGGAAGAGTAAGCAGGACTGAGATGATGTGCTATTGCCAAAGGACACAGTATGGGTGGATGACATTTGTGGGTCATATCGATATATAACAGAGCCAGATGGGGTTACTTTGAAACCACAGTTTCAAAATAACCCTCATTTTGATACCAAAATAGGCTTTATTGTATTGAAAAGATTTTCCTTATTTTGAAATAAGGGAGCTGCTTATTTCAAAATAAGGAAATGTCATCTGGACATGACTTATCAAATACTTTTCATTGATCCCTCCTGTCTTTCAATATATGACATCTGAAGGAAGCCTTTTCCATATTTATTATATTTATGTCATGTCTCTTCTGCATTGATTTTCTTTCGTGATAAAAAAAAAACACCTTTGTTCTGACCAGGGGCAGTGCTGGGGTAGCAATGGACCCGGGGCATGAGCCCAGTCCATGCCCCCAGCTGGCCGGTCCTGCCCCCAGCCAGCACACCCCACCGCCTGGCCAGGGATAGGGTCGGGGGGGCGCGCCACCGCAGGCGGGTAGGCCGTGGCGGGCCTGTGCCTGCACTGCCGCAGTCACATCTAGGCCCCCAATCCCTGGCTGGGGATGGTGCTGCCATGGCCGTGGGCGGCCTGCCGGGCCCTGGATCCTCAGCTGAGGATCTGGGGCCTGGCTGCCTGCAGGTGCGGGGCCCGGCTGCCTGCGGCCACTTCTGGCCTGGCCTGGCCACGTCCTAGCCGCCTGCGGCAGGCCCCCCCCCCCCCCCGGGGGCCGGGCGGGGGGGGGGGGGGGGGCCGGGGGGGGGGGGCCCCCGGGGGGGGGGGCGGGCCCCCCCCCCCCCCCCCGGGGGCCGCCCCCCCCCCCCCCCCCCGGTCCTATCCCTGGTCAGGGGGTGGGGCCTGCTGGGCGGTCAGCCGGGCCCCAGATCCCCAGCCGGGGATGGGGCCGCCACGGCCGTGACCAGCTGGGGATCGGGCCCTGGATCCCCAGCCCGATTGGGCCTGAGATCAGGGCCACTGGCGTTGGGACTCGGGGCACATGCCCTGGCGTGCCCAATGCCAGCGACGCCCCTGGTTCTGACTAAGCTTTTCTCACCATTGTATTTGTATAAACTCTGTTGTTGTTAGCTTTTGATGAAATAGAGAATTTGATTTCCCCCTGAAGCTTTTCTCACTGTTGACAGGGGTAAGTGGGTGTGCACGTGCTTTCTCTCCTGTGTGCATACCCTTGTTTCACACTTTAAAATATATATATATATATTTTTTATTTTTTTTCCTGAAGAATTCTTTCTCTCACTTTTTTTCTCCCATTCCAATATATTTTCTTTCCTGGTTGGACTCTTCGGTCTGATAGGAATTCATGGATTATTTTGTCTTATATCCCCCCCAAAAAACAGCTTTTGTTACAATCAGTGCATTACTGTCTGATATCTCTTCAGCTTGGATGTACTCATGTAGCATGAACACTGTGGGTATGTCCATGCACAGTCTTTAAATAGAAATAATGCAGATAATTTTGATTTAAAAGATTGCAAGTCCACACTATGCTCCCTTATATCAAAAAAATAAACTCCCTTATCTCACAGTAAGGAAAGTCATTTCAATATAATAAAACCTGGTGTTATACCGAAATTGTGGTTAAATCAAAACTGTTGTTTTGAAATAACACAGTGCAGATGTGTTATTTTGATTTAACTGTTATTTTTGATTTAACACTTTTGCCCTTCTCCTTTCCGGGGTGCTGTCCTCTTTCTATATATTGGGTGGGGGCATGGCCCTTTTAGGAGACCACGTTGTCACACTTCCCATGGTGTCCCCCTCTTCTAAATTGAACTAGCAAGACCTGTCCATGGACATGCTAGTTAGAGTTGAGTTTCTAGTGAGGATATGTTGCACTGATTTATCTTAAATCATTTTAATATTTGTTATTTTGATTTAATTAAGTCAATTTAACCTAAATCAATTTAACAGTCTAAGTGTGGACATAGCTTGTATATGACCAGATTTTTTGCCCCACATTTAGTAAAGTGCACTTATATGATGGGGTGATATCTGCCTTGCTGGGTCTTAGTGGTGGTTGCAGGATCATGCTATAACTTCTAGTGCAGTTCCTGCATGATTTCTCTGTGTTGCTTTTGTTATACTTAACTGTTCATATTTTGTTGGGAAAACTTTCTACTTAGCGTTTCTGAAGAAAAAAGACCTAAGGAATTCCACATTTTTTTCAGCACCATTCATTTTGGCTCGTTGGTTAGTCGGTTGGTGGGTTTGTTTGAAATTCTTAGTTTTCTGTTTTGGGTCTATTTTCTGCACAGTAAAAGTGTATTTCCTCTGAATCCTGATGGTCTTCACTATAGGGTTCTTTTTAGTCCATGATAATGTGCCATATTACTCCAGTGAAATTGGATATCCACAGTTCTTAAATTCTATTCTCCTTGGAGTAAAATATTAAAAATAGAAATCAGTCGGTTCAGACACTTCCCTTACTGTTTGTTCAATTGAATTAATGAGATGATGATTAATATTTCAGGCTGAAATATGGCAAAGGAATGAGGACTCAATGAGATCAATTTATAAAAATGGAGACTTAAAGCTAGTTACCTAAAAGCCACATTTCTAGGCTCTGACATTCAGGCATCCATCCTTGCTGGTATCTTTGCATATTTTGATTTTAACAGAAGTCTCCAGAGCAAATATTTCAGTTTCTTAAGTCTGGAAAGAGATGTTCCATATGCTACATAATAAATTTATAATAATTATAACATTATCATAATTAACTGATATAACTTATCATAATTAAATATAATAAAATCATAATTAAACAATCTTAATTAATTATTATGTAAGATATTGAGTAGTCATATTGACATGAGGATTTACATAACTGTATAGTGAACTACATTAAAAACAAGTTAAGTTTGTAAAGTCAAGCACTTCATATATGAAGTGCTAGAATCAAAGCTACATATACAACCATAATTTGAACTTGCTGTGTATCTGCATAGTTTTTAGTAACATGATACGTCCCCACCAAAATTATGCCTGCCCCATTCAGTGCACAGAATACATGTTGCTTTGGGAATGAATCAATGGTGTATAATTTTGAAGACATTGTCTGTAGGAACTCTACTACATTTATTTTGTACTTAAGAGTAAGATATGATATTAAACAAGGAGTCCTGTGGCACTTAAAGATTGACATTGGTTTATTGCATGAGCATTGGAGAAAATCCCACTTTGTCAGATGCTTTGAAGATGGTGGAATTTACAGATTGGGAGTAAACAAATGCAGGGAAGTATAACTCATGGAATCAAGTCACACTGTAACAACAAATCAAAGCAGTTGTTAAGATTCAAACACTGGGAAACAGCATATAGAGGAAGATGATGTCAAATCACCTGTTGTAATGAGAAAAAAATCCAAAATCCCTAATAAGCCCTGAAGCCACACAAATTAAGTTGAGATCCGCAGCATCTGTTTGAAGCCTTGATTTGGTATTCATCTATCTGAGCACAGGAATTAGTAAATCATCAATAGAGTGATCAGGAAAATTGAAATGCTCACTAACTGGTTTTAGAATGTTGTAATTTCTGATGTCAGATATTTCCCCTTCATTCTTTCTCACAGAGACTGTCCTGTTTGTCCAATATATAAGGCAGAGGGGAATTTCTGACACATCATGATACAAATTACATTGATGCATGGGTAGGTAAATGAGTCTTTGATGGAATAGCTGGTTTTATTAGGTGCTGTAAGTGTCTTTCATGCAGATATGTGGGCAAAGTTGTCAGTGTGGTTTGGTGCAGGGATCTGTGCCTGCTTTAATGTTTCTGCTATTAGGTCTGTAGCTGTTGGTCAGTATCTGCTTAAGATATGCAGGGCTATCTCTAAGCACGGAGAGGTCCGGCTCCCAAGGGTTGAGAGAGTGAGGGAACCTCTTGTAGAATAGGCTTAAGATGCTTGATTATGTGCAGTAAGAGGACTGACTTGGGGGTTGTAGGTGATAACTAGTGCCATTCTTTCTTTTTTCTCCCCCACGCCCCCCTTGGGCTTCTCCTGTAGTAGTTGTCTTTCAGGTTCCTGCCTGGCTCTGTCATTCAGTTTCTTCACTTTCATAGGTAGGTTCTGTAGTTTGAAGAATGCTTGATAGAGATCCTGAAGGTGTGTCTCTCTATCTGAGGGATCAAAGCAAATGTGGCTATATCTTAGGGCTTCGCTATAGACAACAGATTGTGTGGTGTGTTTTAGATGAAAGCTCAAGGGATGTAGGTAGCTCAACCAATCAGTAGGTTTTCAGTATAGGGTGGTGTTTATGTGTCCATTCCTAATTTGCACTGTAGTGTCTAGAAAGTGGACTTCTTGTGCAGTTTTTCAGGCTAAGTTTGATTGTGGAGTTGAAATTGTTGAAATCTCTGTGGAAATCTTCAACAGGTCTGTAACTAAGGTGGGGCAAATGGGGCATTGCCCCAGGCATGCCAGAGTACTCAAGAGAGCCTCTCAATTCAAAGGCATGTTTCATGGCACCACCCCCAAGCACCACTAATTGCAAGGGGGATGTGCCCCAAGCACTGAAACAGAGTGTTACAGCTCTGATCTTCATGGGCATCCTTACTGTGGGTCTAGATGATAAAGACGTCATCAGTGTAGTATAAATAGAGGAGAGGTGCTTTGGGATGAGACTTGAGGAAATGTTCTAATCTGGCCATGAAATTTGGCATACTGTGGGGCCATGTGGGTATCCATAGCAGTGCCTCTGACCTGAAGAAACAAATTTTCCTCAAATCTGTGCATATCTTCACTCCTTCACTATGGCCATTCTTGCAAAGTATTTTAGAAGCCACCTGGTTACCTGATTGGATCCTGGTAAGATAAAGAATTAGTATCATCTTTAAAATTTTTGTGTACAAATTTTAATCATGATATAAATATAAAAGAAAGAACAATGCATGACCATTTTTATAAATGCTTCCAATCCTTCTCCATGCATAATAGTATAATCAAAGAAAGTTATTAATCAGAAATAAGAAGATGAACCTGAATCATCTTAGAACTAATAGCATTAATGAAAACGGGTTAAGGTGTTCATGGTTACTTGTGATCTTAAATTTTGGAACTGATCCTTTAAAGTTTCAGTATCCTCCACTTCTATTCTGTGTAGGCCCATTTAGTGTTCTTTTCACTGTGTTAACTGAACCCTCTAGTAGTGTACTTAACAGCATGACTAACATCTGTCACATGTTTGCGCTTTCATCCTCTTCCCAGAGGGAGAAGCAGGAGCAGTGGAGTGTGCTATTTTGGTAAATATACATGTTATTATGTATTTATGTTAGAGGAGTCAAGACCAAAGAAATGTGCCTTGAAGCAAAAAGTGGTGTGGTTTGTGATGGCTGCAGGGGAATTCATTCCACAGTCTTAGACTGGCCCCTGAGAAAGTCCTGTCTCCTGCACAGCTGAGCTTCACTCTGATTCTGGAGAGTTGCAGTGGCCTTAAAAGGCAGCCAAGGGTGCTGAGCTTCTCCCAGAAATATCTTGCACTCCTACTATGAGTATTTCACAATCTAGCCCTTACGCTGGCTTCCCTGGAATTACTAACGAAACTAGACTAACCAAAAAACAAACAAACAAAGAAAAAAACCCGCCAAAACTCTTGGCCTACAGAATAACTTACTACATCAGAGAGAAACTCCCACTTCCACTAAAATGCTTATACATGTTAAGTGCAGTATTGGACTTTTCTTTTCCAAATAATAAACCTGCTCTGGAATCCATATAAATTGTAGCCTAAATCTGTTAACCTCTAGGGTATAATTCAGAGCAAATCTGTTTTATTATTCTTTTAAGGTGGAGGTAAAGTCTGAAGTATTTGGGGACTGATTATTTCTAATATATATATATATATATATATATATATATAAAACAGTGTAGACTCTTACCTAAAGGATATTTATTTATTTATGCATTAGAAATGTGCATACTAGTTTACAGCCTCAATAGACAAATTAAATGTACCTAAAGAAAATTCAGAAGGAAAATAACTTGCCTAACTGATTCTGAGTAACAAAAATGTATTGTTTTACCTGGGAGGTAAAACAAATACAAAACCAAAACCAAACAAACAAACAAAAACAACCCTCTATTTGATGACTGGACAGCCTGGCTAAGTTGGTTGTACTCAAGTTTTTTATCTTAACTTCAGGACTAACAAGGAGTTTTCAGCAGTTAATAAAAATATATAAATGCAACTTGCTAATGCACATATAATATAAAGAATTCTATTTGAAGCAGGTATGTGAAGGCTTCTGAATACCCAGTATCTACACATAGTATATCTGAAAATACACAATAGTGATGTCCCTGGAAATACTGCATCTTTACATTACTAGGAGTAATGAGTAAGTACCTCCAGAAGAATGAATTCTGGGAATGATGTTGAAAAGCAATAGAACACCCACTGTAACTGAGGTGACACATAACTTAGAAGTTTCTTAGAGATATTCTTACCTGAGATGGGGATTATTTTTGAAAAGTGTCAAAATCATTACAAAGCCATTTGGGGCAGTGGTCGGAGAGCCCTGCTGCTCAGAGGAACTATTACTTTTAAGAGAGCTGGGAATTGCTTAAACATCTAAGGGAAACTCAGATGTTTATTCTTTTGATTGCTTTGGGTGATGGATTATACAGCAAAGATGAAATATATCATCAGTATGTCCTCTTCCCCATTCCCCCAGAAAAAAAAGTTCTAATTAGGAAAAGCTTTCTTTTTATATTTTCAGAATGTAGATTTAGAGATTTTAGAGATTATCAAACACTGGATGCTAGAGTAACAGTGAAAACATCTATCTATCTATCTAGATGTAGATGTAGATATAAATATAGATAAAGATATAGATCTCTATCTATCTAGATATAGATATAGATATAGATATAGATATAGATATAGATACATACATTAAAAGACAGACTTACAGAAGTAAATACTTTTAACTGCCACTGAAGCCAATCAGAGGTGTGCTTAGAGCATATAATGTTCTATAAACTTGTTAAACACTATATAAAATCAAGGCTTAATGTCTCAGATTGAGCACTCAAAATTTGTCAGTACTTTTGGCCTTAATTTCTCTGACTCAATCCCCCAGCTGCAAAATGAGGATAATATCATCTAATCTCAAGAACATTGGACAGACAGGGGTGTTGCTGGCGCCTGGCACACGGGGCACGTGCCCCGAATCCTGGTGCCAGTGCCCCAGGTCTGGTGGGGCCCACCTTGCCCGGTCTCCAGCCCAATCGGGCCAGAGATCCTTGGCCCAGCTGCCCACAGCCATGGCAGCCCCAGGGCTCAGCCGCCCATGGCTATGGAGGCTGCTCCTGGCTCTGTCCCCAGCCAGGGATCCAGGGCCCAGCTGCCCGCAGCAGCAGCAGCCACATCCCCAGCTGGGGATCTGGGGCTCAGCCGCCCACAGCCACAGTGGCCCTGTCCCTGGCTGGGGATCTGAGGCTAAGCCACCCACGGAGGCTGCTCCTGGCCCTGTCCCCGGCCGGGGATCCGGGGCTCAGCCACTCGCAGCTGCTCCTGGCCCCATCCCTGGCCAGGGGCATGACCTGCAGACAGGGTGCATGGCCTCCTGGGAGGGGGCATGGCCTGGGCCGGTGCCCCAGGTGCTTCCCCAGGGCAGCTACGCCCCTGTGAACAGATCCATTCATTAATGCCAAATACGATTGGCAAGAACACCATAGAAATGTCATGGAGGAAATTAATAATCTTGCATTCAGTGCTGGCCTTGGATGGTGTGTAGCAAACAAGGTCTGGGACTACACATTGAATGGGAAGGATAACAAGATACACTCAGTAAGTATCCATTCACTCAGTGACTGAATGGTGTGATGGAAACAATGATACATTATCACAGAATTAATAAATACATCATAATGAATGCACACAATAAAGCTAACAAGTTTACATTGGTAGTCTTAATCCTGTCATATTCTAACTTCTGCATGATTCTTTTTGTATCCTTATTGTTCTTTTAACATTCCTCTTCTATGCACTTAGATGTTAGTTACTTTTTCACTGTATATGTTTGAAAATTGATCCTAAACTAATACTATTTTTTTAAACATGTGATTTTTCTTCTTTTCCTTTTTTTTCCCCCCGGCACTAGTTCTTAGCCTGGTGCCAGTTTTGACAGCCAATATTTATCTGTCAGGCCATGGTCATAGGATTCCTGGAAAGCACTGACACAACTGGAAAATCACTGGTGCTAGAAGGTGCAATGATAATCCAGGAGAAGTAACTAATTATAAGGAGAGGATGAAAGCCAATAGCTCCAGATGATATTATGTCAGTATACACACTTTTACAATAGGTGGTTTGCAAAATTATGTTATTCAGCATCTAAATTCTACCAAGATAATTCTGCTAAATTCAGTACTGTATATAATGACCTTCCCAAATCATTAGAGAAGCAATTTAGTAATTTTTGAGCTAAGAAATCTATTTGATACATTTATAGGTATATGCTAAAGTCATAATATTTTATCTCCACCAACATGGGAGACATAGTCTCAGCAAATAAAAATTTAAAAAGAGAAAATATTCTTGCAAAAAGTAAAATGGTTTAGAAAATTCATAATGAAAACAAAATCTGAATCCCTAAACAGTGAATTGCCCTTATTTGAAGACACAGCCTTTATATTTCTGTGGTTGGGAATAATAGAAAATAAGTGCCTTGCTAACTCCAAAGACTGCAATATGTATTTCTGCTATATTATTGAAAAATATTTTTTGGGATGGGGGTGGAAGGGTGATATTTTCTGCTTAAACTTCTTTTGGTCTTTGTGTATTACTTAGATTAATTGAATTAACCCTTTTATTTATTAAGGGACGAAAAAAATATCTTTCAAAGGTAGCTATAAACTCCTAATTTAAACAGAATCTGAACTGCAAAGCAGGCATTTAAAGTCTTTGTGCTACGCTACCTCAACTTCTTTACTTAAGCTCCCTTATCCGCCAACCTTTGACCGTTTGCCTTCTTGCCTATTTCAACTTTCATTGCAAACTCTTTTTGTCGGGGTGTGACATTTACGTGGGGTGTCCAGACCTGAGGACCACTGTTATCTTTCTGCATCAGAGAGAGAGAGAGAGAGAGAGAGAGAGAGAGAGAGAGAGAGAGACACTAGATGGTCCTAAGGTGGAAATCTGCTGCCTAAGACCCATCTGCCTGGTAACTACACAAATGATCTCCTCAGGGCTTAGTTAACCACAGCTTTGCCTTGCAGGTAACACCAGTCCATCTGATTTCCCTAGGTCTTCAGAAACATCCTGGCTATTCAGTCCAGCCCATCACTGGACACCCTCAATGATTACCAGGTTTAGCTGTCTCCAGAGAATAGAATGCATAAATCTTGACATCACAATGTAGAGGTCCAGAGACAAGATAATGGAAACAGAAGTGTTTATATGTAAAACAGAGATGTTTAGTCTATAGTAGTAAATTTAGAATCCAAACTAAACAGCTTAAAATCCTTTTCTAAAGAATTTCTCTCCTAATGCTTCCTTGGAGCATTTCCCAACAGGACAGGTTTGAGATCTTCTTTTCATTCACATAATCACTATCTGGTTATGTTCTCAAATACAGCACATTTGTTCAGGCTTGCAAATGGGGACCCAATACATTAGGAAAGCTTGAATGCAGTTATTTAATGGGGTCCTGGAGGCTAGTTAGGCCAATGAATGCCTTTCTTCCTCCAATGTGTGCATCATTTGGGGGCTTAGGCCTCCAGACCCCAGGTGTGGGGTTGCAATGCCCTTGTGCCCAGGCAGAAACAGAGGTGTCTAGGGAATGTTTACTGAAAAAAACAAAACAAAAAGGCATAAACAAGTTCAGGTGCCTACAGTGGGGTGGGCGGAGCTGTGGGGACACTAAGTCCCCAGGTGCCAGGGTGCAGCAGGTGAGGTCTGGGTAGGCTGCAAGTCATGGGATGCTGTGGTTTAGGGTGGGCGTGGCCCCTGGGCACTGGCAGGTGCCAGACACCTTCACTACACCACAGGATGGCTAAGGATTCAGTGGCATCTGAGAGAGAGTTTATTGGTGGTTAGGGACCTAAATCCTTTTGTGAATCCAGTTTGTCACTTTGACGTCTCTTAGTTAACTGTTTAAAACAGAAACAAAATATGCCACCCTTCCATGAAGAGTAACATTAATAGAAAAAAAACATTGTGGCTTCACTAACTCCTTGCCAAACTCCCCTGTTTGCAGTCCCCTCGTCGCTCAGCCACTGGCTTTTAAGGCCTTCTCTACCTAGGTCAGCCCTTGCCCCTGGTTAAGCACACAGGTAAAGGGTGATCACAAGGCTGGCTGAGGCTGATCAAAGGTGAGTAGGGAACAATGGAACAAACAGCCCCCAGACAATCACAGCCCCAATTAACAGTGACTGACAAATAACAGAAATCACCCGTAGGGAAAGACAGAAACACACAGTCAAGCAATTTTCTCACCCCAAGGTTTGCTCTCTCCCTTGCTTCTTCAGCAAGGGGATTGCCTTTGCCTGCTTCTCAGGGCTTCACCTATTCCTTTGCTCTCAAACTCCCCTGTTTGCAGTCAGGAGGCAGGTGGTAGAGTTACAGAAGGAGGTGTCTAGGCTCAGGAGTATCCATGCCCTGGATAAGTTCCTCGATAGCATCCATGAGGAGACATGCAAGAACGAGGATACTATCCAGGTACTGAAGACTGCTGTCACACCATTGGAGAAGGATGGGATACCTCTGGCACAGAAAGGACACTGGCAGCTGGTTACTTCTGGCAGCAGACAGTGCTCCACCCCTGCTTACATCCCTTCCTCCGTTGTGGTGAAGAACCGTTACCTGGCGCTAGAGATGATGGACGAGTGGAAAAGGAGATGCCATGCACCTCTGATGCTGGGAGGATCACAACCATCAAACCCAGGAGGAAATGTTGGGTTGTGGTGGTTGGGGACTCTCTTCTGAGGGGGACAGAGGAACCCATCTGTTGCCCTGACAAGGCATCTTGGGAGGTATGCTGCCTGCTGGGAGCCCATATCCAAGACATTATGGAGGGATTGTCGAGAATCATCCATCCCTCTGACTACTACCCCATGGTACTCATCCATGTGTGAACCAATGATACTGTGAGAGGTGATCCTCAGCAGATCAAAAGTGACTACAGGGATCTGGGAGCATGGGTGAAGGAGTTGGGTGCATAGGTGGTGTTCTCCTCAATCCTTCCAGTCAAGGGTAGGGGCCTGAGCAGAGACAGATGCATTCTGGAGGTGAATGCCTGGATGTGAAGATGGTGTTGTCAGGAGGGCTTTGGCTTCCTTGACCATAGGGCGCTGTTCCAGGAAGAAGGCAGAGATGGACTCCACCTATCGAGGAAGGGGAAGAGCATATTTGGATGCAGACTGACTAACCTAGCGAGGAGAGCTTTAAACTAGGTTTGAAAGGGGAAGGTGACCAAAGCCCTCAGGTAAGTCATGATGAGGGAGGCCTAGGGGAAGGGATGGAACTTGAGGGGTGTGGAGGCTGTAACACCAAGGATAAAAGAGAGGGTAGTTGGAACTGGAGGGGGAATCAAATAATTGTCTTAGGTGTCCTAATGATAGTCTAATACCTGAGGTGAGTGGGGAAGGACAACACTGGAAGAAAATGCAAAGAAATAGACACAACAGAACTGAAAATTGACAGGGGAAAGTGGGGCAATAAGCCTAGTATTTTAGGTGCCTGTACACAAATGCAGGGAGCCTGGGAAACAAGCAGGAAGAATTGGTAGCCCTGGGACAGACAAGGAACTATGATATAATTGGAATAACAGATATGTGGTGGCATAGCTTGCATGGCTCTACCATGGATGGGTATAAATTGTTCAGGAAGGAAAGGCAGAGAAGAAGAAGAGGGGTATGAGAAGTGCTATACGTAAAAGAGCTGTATGACTGCTTGGGGCTCCACTATGAAAATGGAAACAAGCCATTTGAAATTCTATGGGTTAAGTTCAGAGGAGAGGGTAACAAGGGGGATGTTGTGGTGGGTGTCTGCTATAGACCACCAGACCAGAAGGAGCAGGTGGATGAGGCATTCTATGGAAAAGTAGCAGAAGTTTCCAGATCACAGGCCCTGGTTCTCATGGGGGACTTCAGTTATCCTGACATCTGGGAAGGCAATACAGCAGTGCACAGGGAATCCAGAAAGTTTTTGCAGATTGATGAAGACAATTTCCTCGTACAAATGCTGGAGGAACCAATTAAGGGCCTTGCACCTCTCAACCTGTTGCTCACAAACAGAGAAGATTCGATCGGGGAAGTAGAAGTGAATGGCAACCTGGGCAGCAGTGACCATGAGACGGTAGAGTTCAAGATTCTGATTAATGGAAAAAAGGAAAGAGCAAAACACAGACCCTGGACTTCAGAAAAGCAGATTTTGGCTGCCTTAGGGATCTGATGGGCAGGATTCCCTGGGAGGCTGATCTGAAGGGGAAAGGCGTCCAAGAGAGCTGGCTGTATTTTGAAGAAACCATGCTAAGGGCACAGGAATATACCATTCCAATGAGCAGAAAGAAGAGCAAACATAGAAGGCGCCCAGCGTGGCTTAACAAAAAACTCTACAGTGAACTGAAACATAAAAAGAAAGTTTATAAGAAGTGGAAGATTGGATAAATGACTAGGGAGGCATAGAAAGACATTGCTTGGGACTGCAGGAATAAAATCAGAAAGGCTAAAGGACAATTTGAGTTGAAACTAGCAAAGGATGTGAAGGATAACTGGAAGGACATCTACAAGTATGTCAATAAAAAGAAGAGGACTGGGGCTAGCATGGGTTCCTTACTAAATGGGACAGGTATCCTTGTGGTGGTGGATGTGGAAAAGGCTGAAGTGCTCAATGCTTTTTTTACTTCAGTCTTCACAGGGAGGCCCAGCTACACTGGGTATGTCTGATTGGAGAGAAGAAGAGAAGCCCTTGGTAATGGAAGGTCAGGTTAGGGACTACTTAAAGAAGTTAGATGTGCACAAGTCTATGGCCAGATGAACCACATCCAAGGGTGCAGAGGGAGTTGACCAATATGATTGAAGACCTGCTGGCCATTATCTTTGAAAACTTGTGGCAAATGGGGAGGTCCTGGAAGATTGGAAAAGGCAAGTATAGTACCTATCTTGAAGAAAGGGAAAAAGGTGGATCTGGGGAATTACAGACCTGTCAGCCTCACCTTAATCCCTGGAAAAATCATGGAGGAGATCCTCAAAGACTCCATCCTGTAACACTTGGAGGAAAACAGAATGATCAGGAACAGTCAGCATGGACTCACCAAGGGTAAATCATGCCTGACCAACCTCATTGCCTTCTATGATGAGAAAACTGGATTTGTGGATGCGGGAAGAGCTGTTGACATGATACACCTCAACTTCAGCAAGGCTTTTGATATGGTTTCCCACCGCATTCTCATTGGCAAGTTAAGGAAGTATGGTTTGGATGAATGGATTGTAAGGTGGATAGAAAACTGGCCAGATCAAAGATTTCAGCAAGTAGGAATCAATGGCTCCATGTCTAATTTGCAACCAGTAATGAGTGGTGTGCTGCAGGGGTCAGTCCTGGGGTTCCTTCTGTTCAACATTTTCATTAATGATCTGGATGATGGAATAGATTGCACACTCAGTAAGTTTGTGGATGACACCAAGCTGGGGGGAATGGTAGACACACTGGAAGACAGGGACAGGATTCAGGGATACCTAGACAAATTGGAGCAATAGGCCAATAGAAATCTCATGGGGTTCAACAAGGACAAGTGCAAAGTCCTGCACTTGGGACAGAAAGGTCCCATGCACTGCTACAGGCTGGGGAGAGATCAGCTAAGTAGCAGCACTGTAGAAAAGGACCTGCAGGTTATGGTGGATGGGAAGCTGGATATGAGTTAACAGTGCGCTCTTGTTGCCAAAAAGGCCAATGGCATACTGGGCTAGAACGGTAGAAGTGTTGCCGGGAGATCAAGGGATGTGATTATTCCCCTCTGTACGGCACTGGTGAGGCCACAACTGGAATACTGTGTCCAGTTTTGGGCATCCCACTACAAAAAGGGCATAGACACACAAGCCCCGCAAATAGTGTAGTGGCTAGCACCTCTGCTTAACATGCAGAAGGTCCTGGGTTCAGTTCCCAAGGGGTTGGACTTGATGGTCTCATGAGGTCCCTTCCAGCCCTATGATTTGATTTGAAATTAGAAAGAATCCAGTGGAGGGAAACAAAAATGATGAAGGGGCTAGAGCGCAAGACTTATGAAGAGAGACTGAAGGAACTAGGCTTATTTAGCCTGGAGAAGAGAAGACTGGGGTGGCATTTGATAGCTGCCTCCAACTTCTTGAAGGGGTGCTCCAGGGAGGAGGGAGCTTACCTGTTCTCAGTAGGAACAGAGAACAGAGCAAAGAGCAATGATTTCAAGTTAGAGCTGGAGAGGTCAATGTTGGGTGCTAGGAGAAACTTTCTTACTTGGAGGGTGGTGAAGCATTGGAATGGGTTACCTGGGAGGTGGAGGAATCTCCATCCTTGGAGATATTTAAGGCTCAGTTAAACAAAACCCTGGCTGAGATGATTTAGTAAGACTGGTCGTGCTTTTTCACAGGGGTCTGGTCTAGATGACCCCATAAGGTCCTTTCCAACCCTTTGGCTGTGTTCACATGAGAATTCTGTTTTGAAACAACACCCGTTGTTTCGAAATAAAAATTCTCATGTCCACACACACCATTGTTTCAAAACAACAGGACCCGGTGTTTCAAAAGAACGGGAGGTGTTTCAAAACAGCTAAACCTCCTTTGCTATCAAAATAGCCATTGCTTTGAAACAGCTGTTTCGAAACAACGGCTTTCGGACCCGTTATTTCAAAATGGCTGTTTCGAAACAACGCGTCTGAATGGCTGTTTCAAAACAATGGGTCCAAAGAACCGTTGTTTCGAAACAAGGGGTCCTGGATCCTCGTTGTTTCAAAACAACGGGTCTTTGGACCCTTTGTTTTGAAACAATGCTATTTTGATAGTGGTTTCAGTGACCTTCCTGCTCCCAGGGTTCCCAGGGGCAGGAAGTCCCCTGCAGCGTGCCCCCCACGTTCTGCCAGCCAAGCAACGATGGCAGACACCGGCAGGGGCACTGGCAGAGTGGGCTGACACCATGGGTCTGTTTGGACCGCTGAGGAGACCCTGGCCCTGATCAGGATCTGGTCCACTGAGGACATCAGGACACGGTTCTGGGTGCGACACCGGAATGTCAACGTCTATTCAGACATCGCCCAGGCCCTGGCACAGGAGGGCTTCGAGTGCACCACTGAGCAGGTGCGCTCAAAAGTCAAGGGCATGCACGAGGACTATGCCCAGGTACAAGATGCCAGGCTCCTCCATGGTGCAGCAGCCACTACCTGTTGTCCATTCTATGAGGAGCTGGATGTGTTCCTCAGCCAGGAGCCTGACCTCAACACATCAAGAACTCCAGCGAGCTGTGTGCCACCCCAACCTTGGAGCATGAGGAACCCCTCAAGGTGGGGGAGACCAGCCGGCCCATCTCAGCTCCTCCAGTGAGCCCGGAGGTCCTGCCGGAGGAGGAACCCCAGCCCACCAGACTAGAGGAGGAAGCCGAGGAGGCAGCCACCGATGAGGGGACATCATGCTGGACATCAGGCGTCCCAGTCGGTGAGTGTCCACCCTCCCCCCCCAGACAGGGAGGCCCAGGAGTGCAGGGACCGGGTCCCAAGGATGGGATGGCCCTGGGATGGTGAGCCTCGGGCCCGGGGGGGGTGTGCACTGGCTCCCCCATGGATGTAGTTCGCAGAGGGCATGTGGAGACAGCATCCCATGCCCAAGAAGGATGGGGGTCCCTCAGCAAAGGGGGGGCAGTAGGCAGGTGGGGCAGCATGCAGGGGAGAGAGCCTGCAGCCAGCACTGCCATCCCATGGCCTCAGGAGACTGCCCGGGCCACATGCTACCAAGGGCAGCTCAGTACTGTGGGCCACGAGGCCACGTGCCCCCTTAGTGTAGTGTACACAGCACGCAATTGGGAATCCTGTTAGCAGTCAGGGCAGGGTGCAGACACCACCAAGGCCAATAGGCTGACACTTAACTGTTCTCCCTTCTGCCCTGCAGCTCGTCCACCCACGTGCTGGCCTTCTGCTCCAGGCCTGCCAAGCACCGCACAGCCCAGAAGAAGAACCCACCTGAGCTGGGATGATATCCTGGCTGGCCTGCTGGAGAGCAGACAGCAGGCGATGGAGGCGACATGGGCATGGCTCACCGAGCAGGCCAGCCACCAGCTTGCCGCTATCCGGAAGCTCCAGCATGCTGCCGAGATGGAAGACCACGTTGTGGCAGCCCTGGAGCGGCAGGCAGCGGCTCTGGAACAGCAGGCAACCACCCTCAACCGCCAGCTGACTGCCCTCGAGTGCCAGGTGACTGCCATTGACTGGCAGGGAATGGCCCTGGAAAACCTGCAGCCTGCAGTCCGGCGGATTGGGGATCGCCTTGAGGGGATGGACCCTGTCCCTCCCAGGGACTCAGCTGCCCCTCGTCGCCAGTGCCCCTGGACCCGGGGTGGCCTCGCAGAAGGCCGTGGGGCTGCGGGCCCTGCCCCAGGGGTGACTCCCCCAATATGCCCCCCCAGTTGTCCCCAAACACCACCCCACATCCCCCGTCCCAGTTCAATGCCAACACCCGACATCCCCCATCCCAGTTAGTTTGATGCCCCCACCCCACATGCCTGTGCCCCCAGCTCGAATCCCCCACCCCACATGCCTGTGGCCCCAGTTCGAAGCCCCCCTCTTGACCCTTTCCTTTCTCCCCAGTTCCGCCTCCCCATACCCCCTTGCTTGTTTAATAAACACAGTTCACCCACGTTGAGAGTGTATTGTGTGTTTTATTGGGTTGGGGTCAGGGTATGGGTGGGATGGGTGGGGGCTGGCTGGGGCAGAATGGAGGAGCAGGTGGTGTGGTGGGGTTCGCATGGCAATGTGGGTGCCATTGAGTATCCCCCCCACTTGGAAAGCCCAGGGCAGCGAGACCGGCAATGATGTCCTGCAGTGCTCCCAGGGTGAAAAGGCATGGCAGCAGGATTGTGCTGATGGCGTGGGTGACCTGCAGCGGCACTTCCCCGACGGTGGGTGTCCCAACACTGAAGAGATGGGCAATGGACGTGTAGGACGCAGGAGTGGCCATTTTCCAGAGCGCGATGTCCATGCTCTTGTCCACAGAGATTCCTGCCCTCACCACTGTGCCCCTTCAGCGCAGGACTGGGGTGAGCTTGGCGATGAGGTGGGTGAAGGTCTCCCTGCTAACCTAGAGGTTCCTCATCCAGGACTTGTTGCTCCAAGTTCGCTGGAGAACCCGCTCCCACCAGTCTGTGCTGGTGCCCGGTGCCCAGCTGGGCTGTGGCACAGAAGGGGATGGGAAGCTATTGGTGCTGTGACGGCCGCAGAGATGGTGGTCCGGGGCGCAGCTCCAGGTTCATCGGTCTCAGGGAAAGTGTGTCCCACAGCAGGGCAGCACCGTGCAGGCTAGCAGTGGGTCGACCAAGTGCTTGAGATGGTATGGGAGGCAGGGAGCATCCCTAGCCATCTCTCTCACAAGCGCTTGGGAGCCAAAATGGACAGGGAGGGGATGTCCATTCATGCTTTTACATGATTGGCTAGCAATCTGGCTGGCAACATGGCCACCAACATGGCCCGGTGAGCTGGCCATGTTGCCACACCTCCCAAGCCACCCCTCTCCTAAAATCGAAATAGCATGTCCACACACAGGGCATGCTATTTCGATTTGAAGGACTTCCCTTGATTCAAATTAACTTATTTCGAAATAAGGATTTTATTTTGAAATTAGTTATTTCAAAATGGGTTATTTTGAAATAACAGTTACCGTGTAGACATACCCTTTGACTCTATGGCTATGTCCGCACATAAAGTGTTATTTCAAAATAAGTTATTTTGGAGAGCCAGGCAGGGGAAAACAGCCCCCATGGCAGGGACCCCCCTTCCCTGACTCCCCTGCTGTTCAGGCAGCGGGGGAGGGACTGTGGGGCATCTGCTCTGCCATCCGGCTGGGTTCCTGGAGTAGGCTTCAGGGAGTTGGCAGTGTGCTTGCCTACTGCCAGCTGGGGGGGGGGCAGGTTTCCAGATCCCGTTCCCCAGGTTCCCCGGGGTGGCCCCAGCAGCCCAGGCTCAGGGCAGCTTCTGCACCAGGGGAAGCTGTGGCTGCTAGCTGAGCCTCCTGTTGAGGTTCGGGGGCAGGTGCCGCCGGGGGGAAAGCCACGGCTGCTAGCTGAGCCCCCTGCCCGAGCTCGGGGGCACCTGGTGCCCCAGGGGAAGCTGCAGGTGCCAGCTCAGTCCCCCACCTGGGCTCAGGGGTACCTGCTGCCCCGGGGGAAGCTGCAGCAGCTGGCTTAGCCCTCTGCCAGGGCTCGGGGCCAGCTTCCACCCTGGGGGAAGCCACGGCCGCCAGCTCAGCCCCCCCCCCCCCGCCTGGGCTGGGTGCATGCCACCCCAGTGGGCAGGGGCTGCTGGTGCCGAGTCTGCCTCCTGCTCCCTGCTACCCAGAAGAGCAGCTGGCAAAGCTGGCTGGGGCACCCGCTGCCCCTCCTGCGCTGGGTAAGGGGGAGCAGCGGGCGTCCAAGCCAGCTCTGATCTCCACTTCCCCTTGCCGGGGGGGGGGGAAAGCTGGCTGGGGCACCCGCTCCCCCGTCCCAAGCAAGGGGGAGTAGCAGGCGAAGCTGGCTCTGATGCCCGCCGCCCCTCTGCACCTTCCCTCAGCACCCTGGCAGGGTGCTGGGGGGGGGGGCTTCCTAGGAAGAAGTCAAACCCCTGTTTCGAAACGGGTTGTTTTGAAACAACATGTCCTAACCGCGTTGTTTCGAAACAACCCTTTCAAAACAAGGGTTATTTCAATTGCAGGCGAGGTTTAGCAGTTTCAAAACAACAGCTATTATTTCAAAATGACGGAGTCCTGACGTTTCAAAATAACAAAAGCTTGTCTGGACATAGGAAATTTTATTTCAAAACAATGGCTTTATCAAACTAAAACTCCTGTGTGGACACAGTCAATGAATCTGTGCTAAAAGTGAGATGTTTCCTGGGAATTGCCCTGGTTGCCAGGATATAGGGTTGCAAAGATGACTTAATACCACTTTGCCTTCACTTTCAGTCTTGATCTGAACCAGAATATCCTGGATTATATCTGTCTGACTAGCTGCTGAGCAGCACAATAGACTGCAAAAGATGGTATCTAGTTTTATATAGAACATGGCAAATCATTGAAGATAATGAAAAAAAAAACAAAACCTTATTTCTGATACTTGGAAGGGTGACAGTATCATCACTTTTGGGAATAAAAGAACTCTGATGTACATGTTATTTTGAAGACATATAATTAAAGTATTAAAATGCATTTGTAACAGGAATATTCAAAGAAAGCATTCCATATAGGATTGAAATATGAAAATAAAAGGCCAATGGTTTACTGTCACATTCCTTGCACCAGGGTGCTGGAAAGCTTGAAAAAATATGTCACGCTCTATGATAAATATACTGTATAAGAAAATTGTTTGGGGTAAACTGTATCTGAATTGAGCTCTCCTACAAACTTTACTAATGCAACTTTCTGAATAGCCCTGAATTTAGGTCGTAGGGCCAGATTCTTGTAGGAAAGTAACTTTAAGCTGGACACTGGGGTACCACCTGAGCCCCTAAGCCTCTGACTGAGCCATGGCTGTTATAGTGATGGGTCATACACAGGCACACAGTCTTTCCTTCTTGAAGTTCAAATTTAGTGAAAAATATTATCTTCCCTTTCCCCTTTCTCTTTTTCACAGGCTATGTCTACATGGCACTTTTATTTTGAAATAACACTTGTTATTTCGAAATAAAAGAAATTAGGTTTACATGACATTTTCTTATTTTGAAAGGACAGATCCCGTCCTTTCGAAATAAGAATTGTTATTTCAAAAAAGTAAAACCTGGCCCCCCCTCGAAACGGCCATTATTTCGAAACAGCCATTTCAATCTGTTGTTTCGAAAAAGCATTGTTTTGAAAGCGGTTTGGAGGGTGACCTTCCTCCCAGGTTGCCCTGGGCCAGGAAGTGCCCTCCAGTGCGTGGCTTCAGCTGCTGCCAGCCTGTGAAGGTGGGCCATGGCAGCAGAGGCACATGCAAACCCTTCACGGGGCAACGGAGGGGCTCTGTGTGGTCCTCTACAGAGACCCATGCCCTCCTGCACATTTGGGCGCAGGAGGACATCTTAGACCGCTTCAGGGCCAGCCACAGAAATGTGGATGTCTACAGGGACATCACCAGGGCCCTGGCTGATGAGGGGTTTGAGTGCACCACCGAGCAGGTGTGCTCAAAGGTAAAGGGCCTCCGCCAGGACTATTGGTGGGCATGGGATGCCCAGGCACTCTGTGGGGCAGCAGCTGCCACCAGCTGCCCATACTTCACGGAGCAGCACCGCTTCCAGGGGGATGAGCCTGGTGGCCCACCCCACTGTAGGCGCCTGCGGGACATGGGGGAGCCACAGAGCAGCGCCACAGATGTGGAGGGGGCCCCCACCGAAGGTGACAAGCCCCTGGAGGTGGGCGAGGGCAGCCGCCCGAGTACAGCGTCACCCACCAGCCCGGAGCTGATTACGGGAGAGGAGCGCTAGCCCAGCAGCCTGCAGAGCCCGTACAGGAGCAGGAGGGAGTGGAGTCTGACCAGACATTGCACCGGACATCAGGCAGCCCAGTTGGTAAGTGCTCCCCCCACAAGGCAGGGAGTCCCCAGAGTGCAGGGCGTGGGCCCTGAGGGAGGCACGGCCCTAGGACGGTGGGGCTCAGGCCTGGGGGAGGGGACCACACGCTCTTCTGTGCAGGCATGCTGCAGGGAGGCATGGGGAGGCAGGGTCCCATGCCTAAGCAGGATGGGGGTTCTTCAACACAGAGTGGCAATAGGCAGACCTGGCAGCATGCAGAGCAGAGAGCCTGCAGCCACCATGGACATCACATGGGCCCAGGGGACTTCCCAAGAACAGCTCACTGCCTACTATGGGGCACGAGGCCCCGTGCCCCACTGATTGCAGTGTACGGAGCCCACACAGACTTGGAATCCTGCTAGCTGTCAGGGCAAGGGTGTTTGCAGCTCAGAGACTGCACACACCAGAGCTAGTAGGCTGACACCTAACCGTTCTCTCTTTTGCCCCTGCAGCTCATCCGCCCACCCGCCGTCCGTTGCCCAGGAGTCCACCCCTGGCCATACGGCGGAGGAGGAGAGCCTGGCCTACCAGGGCGGACGTCCTCGCTGCCATGTTGAAGCTCGGGCAGCAGGCTGAGGAGTCCTCCAGGGCCTGGCGCACCGAACAAGCCTGGTGCCAGGACGCTGCAGTCCAGCACCTCCAGCGCTCCATCGAGGCGGACGACCATGTCATGGTGGCCCTGGAGCACCAGCGTGCAGCCATGGAGCGCTAGGCCACAGCTCTGGAGCACCAGGCCTCGGCTCTGGAGCACCAGGCGATGGCCCGTGAGGGCGTGCAGAGCACACTACAGCAGCCTGTTGGATCCTTGCCCCCCAGCCTGTGGCTGTGCCTGCTGCAGCCAGGGACCCTGCTGGCCCTCGCCGCCGGCACCCCCAGACCCAGGGTGGCCTCGGTGAAGGCCATGGTGCTGTGGACCCTGCCCCAGGGGCAGCTCCTCCCTAAAATGCTCCCCCAGTTGTCCCCAAACCCCCACCCCACATCCTTGTGCCCCCAGTTCGAAACCCCCACCCCACATCCCTGTGCCCCCAGTTCGAATCCCCCACCCCACATCCCTGTGCCCCCACTTCTGCCTTCCCATATCCCCTTATTAATAAAACCAGTTCACCCATATCCAAAGTTGTTGCGTGTTTTATTGGGTTTGTTTCAGGGTGTGAGTGGATTGGGTGGCGGCTGGCTGGGGCAGAAAGGGGGAGCAGGCGGTGCGGTGGGGCTTCCATGGCGATATGGGTGGCATCAACGATCCCCCCACATGTTGGAAAGCCCAGGGCAGTGAGGCCAGCGATGCTGTCCTTCAGCACTCCTAGCTGACGGGGTGTGGCCGCAGGACCAGCTGATGGCATAGGCGAGCTGCAGCAGCAGTTCCCTGATGGTGGACCTCCTGACGCTGACGAGATGGGCACCAGACGTGTGGGACCTGGGGGTGGCTATCTTCCTGGGAGCGATGGCCACGCTCTTGTCCTCAGGGATGCCTACTATCATCACCGTATGCCTTCGGCGTAGGACTGGGGTGGGCTCAGTGACGAGGGTGATGGTCCCCCTGCTAATCTGGAGGGTTTCTCCTTCAGTGCCTGCTGCTCCAAGTTCCCTGGACAATCTGTTTCCACCGGTCTGTGCTGGTATCTGGGGACGAGGTGCTATTGGTACGGCGGAGGGATCGTCGGGGGGGGGGCACACCCTAGTGTGGTGTGGCACTTTATTTCTACACAGTTGCGTGCCTGAAGGCAAGTACCCAAGGGCCCCGAGAAGAGTGTACGATATTTGTCTACTGACATAAGAAGTATGCATATCGCAATCATAAGCTCTTGCTATAGGGAATTATGTCCTGGGCCTGGCCTCTTCACGAGAAGTCCCCCAATTGCAGCGCCTTCCTTGGACCCACCCCGCTCTTAGTCATCTGCGCCAGGGGCCTTTGGCCTAGTTGGTCTGGCCCAAACAGCTTGCCCTTTATCCAGGTTGACTGACCTTAGCACTCTGCCAGCAACATCTAATCCCTTGTGTCCCCAAATTCCAATATGTGGTCTGTCCGTGCACCATGGAGGCAAGCACAGCAGGGGTCCTCTGGCATACCTTATCTGTTAGGGGCTGCTACTGGCCTCTTCCAGACCTTCAGGTAGGGCAGAGCAAGTGCACACTTATTCCCCCACCCCTTTATAGGCATAGTGAGCTATTTGTGTCTCAACACTGTCAGGCCTCAGCCACAGGGTTCTTCCCCAGTGCTGTGAGGGCCACTAAGATAACGGTCTGGGGCTCAGCTCTGGGCTCATCAGGCTCCGGGAAAATGTGTCCCATAGCAGGGTGGCACCCTGCAGGCTGCCAGCGGGTCTACCAGGTGCGTGAGGATGGTACAGGAGCCAGACGAGAGCCGTAGCCATCTGTCTTGCAAGCGCTTGGGGGTCACGGTGGACAGGGAGGGGCTGTCCGGTCTGCCCGTACGTGATTGGCTGGCTACCTGGCTGGCAACATGGCCGGCAACATGGCCCAGTGAGCCAGCCATGTTGCCACACCTCCCATGCTGCCCCTCGCCTGGAATCGAAATGGCAGGTCCACACACAGGGCATGCTATTTCAATTTGAAGGGATTTCCTTAATTCAGATTAACAAAGTGTTAATTCGAATTAACTTATTTTGAAATAAGGATTTTATTTCGAAATGCGTTATTTCGAAAGGGGTTCTTTCAAAATAAAAGCTACTGTGTAGACACAGCCATGGCTTGAAGAAGAAATGAAGCCAAAAGAAACTATTTTTTCTCTCCTGCATAAGAACCTTGGAAAGAACATACGTCTCAACATTTTCTCTGCTCCCTTCCCTTGCTAAACGCTTGGTCAGTAATGTTATGGGCATTGCTGTAACAAAAGTAACATGTTGTAAAGTTAAATGCCTGCACACCATTGACTAAACCTGTAAACAGCAAGGGTGAGGATAATTATATTCACCACATTGTTATTAATTTTCTTTGCTTGGGTGTTAATACAACCAAAAAATGGTCTTTGGGGAGTTGTTATGAATGTAAGCTTTTACATATTCTCTATCATGAAAGGATTGTAATCCACCTCTCTTCTGGCTCACTTGAGATATCCAGGGAATGAGCAGTGGGAAATAAAGGGTGCCATGTGACCCAGTCCTCCTTTGGGACAACCTGTTTGCTTCTTCTTCTAACAGTTCTCATCTGAAGTAAGACCCCTTTACATGACCCTGGCCATGTAAAAGACCCTAGAGTTGGTCTACAGTACTGTCAGGGCCATCTAGCTATATTGCTCAAGGGTATTGAAAAAGTCTTTCCCCTGACAGATGTAATATATAATGACATCTAGGGGAAAAGGAAGACATACTATCCCTGACAAAGTAGATCTGAATTAGAGCATGACCTCCACTAGCACTGGTGATCCTTTTGTCATTGCAGAAACTCTTGTCCAGTAGTGAACATCCCATGGGGAATGACTAATAGGGAGACTCAGCGAGGTATAGTAATAAGTACTTAAGTTAAGGCCTTGCTGACAAAATACAATTCTATTTTGGGCTTACTGCCTTCTAGTCATTTACTCTACTTATTTTGATATTTAAATGTGTCCTCCTCACCTAACCCCAGAAACAATTTTTTCTTGATATGGCCATGGGGACTCTCATCTATTCTCATTTGGTATTTGAGATATTCAGCATTTCTTTTCAGTCAGCTGTAAATCAGGACACATAGATCATTGTACCTCAAGAAGACTTTGGTGGAATGAAATCTAATGGATACAGGGTTTTTTTTCTGAGCATTTTGCAGGATTCTCCGTGGTGGCAATAGCATTTTCATCCCTTGATCCTGTAACTGTAACTCAGAATAAAAGAGTGTAAGTCAGTCAGTCATAATATCACGAAGAAGAGTTCCTAGAAGCAATATAGGATTCACTCATGGGAGCTCTTACAGAAGAATTACAGCTGCTTGTGCCTATTGCCCCAAAGTTGGAAATAGAGCTTGGGAAATTAGTGAGTTAAATATACAGTGATGAGATGGAATTTACTTTTATTACTGTTCACAGACACAACATATCTCATGAATGACTACAACTTTTTACATAGCAAGATTTGGTGAGGAATGTGGACTGGAGACCCATAATCTCCAGATGATTGTTCACTGAGTTGCCCACAAACCTTCAAGAATTGAAGGCTTCTGGAAAAATGTGTTGGTTAATTTTGAGTTAGGGTTTTGTGGATAAATAATTCCATAAAGTTGCATCCAGAGGCGTTTAAACCAAAATATGGTGTCAAGAGTTTTACTGGCACACAGGGCACTAGCAAACTGCCATTTTTAGCAGATGGCATAAAAAAAATCTTTGGAACTGGTAGATATTTTCTTTTGTTCTTTCTTCTTCCCAGTTATAATACTTACTCTGACAGCTGGGACAGGCTCAACCGAGGTCAATGGAGTTTACATCAGAGCTGAATTTGGCTTGAGTGAGATAAAATAGAATCCCAGAGCTTCACAAGACAATGAAATAGCAGCCAATTTCTTTCTCTGAAAGTTGGCATAGCAGATTTCTCTCCATGTATGCTCATTTTTGTGCTCCCCTTTAGGTTTTTGTGTGTGTTTGTTTGTTTTTTAATATAAGTTTTTGTTTAATCAGCTGTGTATCAGAAATTGCCCAGAGTGCCTTTTGTCTAGTTTCTTTTAGATGTTTATTATGACATCTGCAAAATACATTTTTTTCTTTGTATATCTGCCTTTGCATTCCAATATTTAAAGTACTTTAGCAGTAAAGGAAGAACGTAGGAAAGTTGCTGTTGAACTTCTACATTCTTTCCAAGGAATCTGATTTCCTACCAAAGTGAAATGATTGACGGTACACCTTGATCACCACAAACCTTGCTATAATCTACAGTTACACATTAACATCAAGGAATCCTAACCAGTGCTAAACTGTATATGGCTGTCCATGGGTGAAGTTTACTCAAGGCATAGGGAGACTGGGCCTTCCTTTACTAGCTGCAGTGGGCCACCTCTTTCCCTACTACATGTCCTCTGTGCTGGGAAAAGAAAAGCTTTTATGCTCCACGCAGTCTAATTTCTTAACTACCTGGAAAGCTACATGCATACCACATATAAAATTCGCAGTGTAAGACTAATATCACCTTTCTTAACAAAACAAAACAAAACAAAACAAAACAAAACAAAACAAAACAAAACAAAAAAAAGAGTCTCTTTTTCACTCAGGTTTCTAAAGGGCAGATTTAAATATCTTAAAAACTTTATCAGATACATAACAAAGACAAAAAAAGAAAAAAAAACAAGGAGTCTTGTGGCACTTAAAGACTAGGGGTGTATTCACACAGCGATCTTATTTTGAAACAACAGAAATAAGAAATGCTACGTTCACATGAACAACTTAAACTCCATTTGGTGACGAAACAACTTTGTTTCAAAATGATTGTTTTGAAACAATCCCGTCAGAACATGTTGTTTCAAAACAACAGTGACTCGTTTTGAAATAAGGGTATGGCCACACGCACTTCTTATTTCAAAACAACAGGGGTTGTTTTGAAATAAGAAGTGCCATGGCCACACGACGCACGGCCATTTCGAAACAAGCAAACAGCTTGTTTCGAAATGGCCGTGGTTCTTCCGAAATAACTTAAACCTCATTTGCTTTCGAAACAGGGTTGTTTCGAAACCAGAGGTTTCGAAATAGCCCTGTTCAGACATGTTGTTTTGGAACAAAGTGTTCTGAAACAACATGTCACCTTCCTAGCCTAAGGGTATGTCCACAAAGGCTTCTTATTTCGAAACAACAGAGGTTGTTTTGAAATAAGAAGTGGCATGTCCACATGAAGCACCATTATTTCAAAACCATTAAACCTCGTATCTAATTGAAATAGCCATTGTTTCGAAATGGTTGTTTTGAAACAATGGTGTTCGGACACATTGTTTCGAAACAACACCATTGTTTTGAAACAACTGTTTTGAAACAACATGTCCAAACGGCCTTGTTTCGAAATAACCATTTCAAAACAACAGCTATTTCGAAAGCAGGCTTTCCCTTAATTCACATTAACAAACTGTTAATTCAAATTAACTTATTTCAAAATAAGGACTTTATTTGGAAATAACTCATTTTGAAATGGTTTATTTTGAAATAATGATGTATGTGTGGATATAGCCTAACAGATTTATTTATCATATAAGCTTTGGTGGGAGAAAATCCCACTTCATCAGATGCTTAGAAGAGGGGGAATTTACAGAATGGGATGAAAATAAATGCAGGGGAGTGTAAGACATTGAATCAGGTCATACTGCAACAGCAAATCAGAGCATTTATAAAGACTCAAACTCTGGGAATCAGCACATAGAGGAGGATAAAGTCAAATTATCTGTTATAATGGGAAAAGAAAGCATAGTCATGATTCAGTCCTGCTTTCACACAATCTAATCTGCATATTATTTCAGTTTTGGCTGTTTCTATTTGAAGTCTTGATGTTCCATTGATTTTTCTCAAGGACCATCACTAACAAATCATCTGTGGAGTGACTACTTACAGAATGGGAGCAAAATAAATGCAGAGAATTGTAAGTTCTGTGTGTACTGTAACTTAATTCTTTAATATCATATATTATTCTTAAGTACAAAACAAACGAGGCATGGTTCCTACAGACAATGTCTCCAAAATTATACAGCATTGATTCATTCCCAAAGCAATATGTATTATATACACTGAAAAAAGGTATCATGTCATTAAAGACTATGCATATACACAGTGTGTTGAAGACAAAAAAAACAAAATATGAATATAGCCCCTAAGCTCCATAGTTTCCAATGTATTCATCTTCAAGTGTGTTTGAACAGCATGTTTAATATATGTATATAGCAGAATTTATCTGAACATCCTTTATCCAAAAACTGTAGTTATCTGAATCTATAGTGTGTCCCCTATGTTAGTTAAATAGCATTTTTGGTTATCCAAAACATTCTGATGTCTCCCAAGTCATTTGGATAAATAGGAGTGTACTGCTTATATGCACAGAACCACACATTTTGATCTAGATATATAAAACCTGCATAGTGTCACACATTTTACATCTATTTTTGGTGTATAAACTGCTACAGAAATGGCAGTTTCCTTTAATCCAACAAACACCAGGAAATAAAGAAAGGAATTTATAACTAAGATCAACAGGCCAGGAATATCTAGAATTCTCCTGGAAACAAATCAGAACTTTGATCTTGAGCATTGCATTCTCAACAAGATTCACCAAACACAAGGACAGTTAGAAATAATTGTTTGATTAAGAAATCTACATCAATGACCAGGAAAATATAGCAATCTAGGTTACTGTTTCTTACAAACTATCATCTATGTGCAAGGTCTGAGAAGGCTGTCCAGTTTGGTCTCTTAATGAGAAGAAGCACTTAAGTGAAGGAGCTGCTGTCTTATGGGGAAAATAGTTTTCCGGAGCAGCAGGACAAAAAAGACTACGCCATCTGCCTCTTGCAAAGGTGTGAAGGGAATTAAATGTGAGAGAACATGCGGATGTCTTCCTCTTGGAAGCCAGAAAACCTATTTTCATAGTTTTCTTTTTTTTTCCTTCCACCCAGTAAATGGTTGTTTGATCAGAGGTTTCACTGGAGGTTGTGTTCCTATTGGAAATATATTGTAATAATTCCTTCTTGGCAGAGCTAGCACCCTCTTCCTATTTTTTGGAATGTTTCAGAAATGCAGGGAAGTTGGAACCAGCGTTGGAGACACTTTTTATCAGCTGTGGCAAAATGCTGTACTTCACATTAGAGGTCATGAGAAAAGAAAATTTGCACCATTAGCATGGACTATGGTGGTGCATAAGCTTTGTATTGGTTTTCTGTACAGTTGCTAATTAATACAATAATGCTAATATAATAATGCAGATCATGCAATTGTAATCACTGGAGAGAAGATAATGTTGGTTGGAAAAGTACTTCTAGTTTTAATTATTAAAAAAACAGAAATTTCACAAGAATAACAGATAATTTGGTGACTAAGAGTTAAGTCATCTGATAACATTTTTGTAAATGTGTGTGTGTGTGTGTGTGTGTGTGTGTGTGTGTGTGTGTGTGTGTGTGTGTGAGAGAGAGAGAGAGAGAGAGAGATTTACAAGATCAAAACATTTCTCAGAGGAATCTTAACAGGGAAAGGAGGCAAAAATAATCTTTCATTTTCTTGAGAATTTTTTTAGATTTTTACCCTCGTAGAGCTGATGGTGATGTGTAGAAGTTTGAAAGACTCTTAATAAAAGCCAAGAGTTTAATTTCAGTTTGTATAGTTTCAAATAATAGATTCCATTTAGGGACACTTTAACACTGTGATTCATTAATCACTCTGACAAATTGCAACACAACTCTATTAGATTTCCTGTTATGGACTTTTAACAGATGTCTAATTAGAAACTGAAAGTGAATTCAGATTAGACCAGAGAGTATCTGGCATATGTGCAGTACTGAATCACTATTTTTGGAGATAAATAACTATTCATAACAAAATATTACCAGTTTTTATATATGCAGACCTCAAGAACTGAAAAAAAAATGTGTGTTATCTTTCTCCTGTTATAGTTTCATAGTTTAATATGGAATAGTGTAGCAACATCATTGAAATTTCCATATAAGGTAAGATGTAAACCTCTTTCACACTTTTTAAGAATGTTTTGTATGTTAATTTAACAGGTTAAAATTGCTAGTCATGAGAACTTCAGATAAGCTAACAGGGATTTTCTTTTATTTGATGAAATCTGTAGTCCACTGCTCACCATGAGGTGTCCTAAATGCCTGACAGTCATTTTGCCATTGCATTTTAGTCTAAACTTAATTTACCTATCATCTTTGACTTTATTTTTGTTCTTGTAGTCATAAACAATTGTTTGTTATACTGCCTGTATGTTAAAACACTTAGAACTATCTCTTATCCACTTGAGTCCATAAAAACTGTTAGAGCTGTTAATTAAACCTCTTTAGCCCTCTGCAACATGGTGATCTTAGATTAGTCCTAAAAGGTCCAGTTTGCACAACTGGATATCTCAAAAGTTTTTTCCTCATCCGTCTCCCATTGAAGTTTTTGGGAGATTTGCCATTGACTCAATAGATACAGAAAATCCACTAAATGCTTAACTGCATTTTTAGCTACCTAAGTATTTTGGAAATCTGTCCCTATTGGTATATCTATACTGCAGCTGGGAACAAGCCACCTACCCTGGCAAAAGAGAATCACATAGCAGGGCTCAAGCTAATGAATTAAAAATAGCAGTATGGACTCTGTTGCTTAGGCATTCATGCTTATCTAACTCCTCTGGTTTTGACAGCTTGAGCTCCTGTCTCAGACATAGTTCCCAAGTAGCTATGTTTAGCATGTCTGCCTGAACCCTGCTAGTATCTGCTTGAGCTGGGAAGCTGGCCAATAGCTGCGCTATTGAGAAATGGAATCCAAACAACTCAACAGCTGCCTTTTGAGGTGAGTTCCAAAGGGGAAGCCGTGTTAGTCTAGTAAAGTGAAAAAAACGGGGTCTTGTGGCACTTAAAGACTAGGGCTGTATTCACACACAGATGGTTATTTCAAAACAAGTTGTGTCAAAACAACTTGTTCCGAAATAACGCCTTATTTTGAAATGACAATTTGAATTAGCAAAAAGTCATTTTGATATAGGGAAAAAAGCGGGAAACGAAATAGCATGTTCACAGTGTGAACGTGCTATTTTGTTACGTGCTGCAGGGAGCTGCAGCCCCCTGGGGGTGAGCAGCTGCTGGCTCACCCTGCAGCCCCAGAAAAGGGGCTGCACGCACCAGCGGGGGGTGACCCGCTGCAGGGCGGCTCAGCCCCCTGCCAGAGCTGCCCCCCGACACTGCCAGCGGGTCGGGGGC
>ML681993.1:19961774-19990149 GCA_007922195.1 Podocnemis expansa | reverse complement strand
GGGGGGCAGCTCTGGCAGGGGGCTGAGCCACCCTGCAGCGGCTCACCACCACCCCCACCGGGGGCTAAGGGACAGCCCTCAGCATCCTGGCCAGGGTCCTAAGGGTTCCTTGGCCAGGGTGCTGAGGGCCCAATGTTGTTTTGGAACACTTTGTTCTGAAACACCATGTTCACACTGCGTTGTTTCAAAACAACGGTTGCGAAACAACGTTGTTTCTCCCAGAAACAAGGTTTAAGTTGTTTTGAAACAACACAGTTGTTTTGAAACAAGGGCTTCTCCTTGTTTCGAAACAACTGTGCATCATGTGAACATGGTTTTTTTTGTTTCGAAACAACCTTGTTGTTTCAAAACAAAAGTGCTGTGTGAATACACCCTAACAGATTTATTTATAGCATGATCTTTCATGGGAGAATATCCCACTTCGACAGACACTTTGAAGATTGGGAACTTACAGAATTGGATGAGAATAAATGCAGGGGAGTGTAAGCAATGGGATCAGGTCATACTGCAACAGCCAGTCAGACCATTTGTAAAGATTCAAACTCTGGGAAACAGCACATAGAAGAGGGTGAAGTCAAATTTCCTGTTATAATGGGAAAAGAAGCCATAGTCACAATTCAGTCCTCCTTCCACACAATCTAATCTGCATATTGATATAATTCCAGCTGTTTCTCTTTGAAGTTTTGATGTCCCATTATTTTCTCGAGGACCATCGTTAGCAAATCATCAATGGAGTGATTAGGAAGATGGAAGTGCTCAGCAACTGTTTTGTGTGTGTGTGTGTGTGTGTGTGTGTGGTGACTTCTGATGTCAGTTTTGTGCACATTTGTTCTTCTGTGTATGGTAGTGAGGGACAAATATTTTCACTTATGCATTGAGTCTGAATAGGCTGGTCATGCTTGTGAAAAGCCAACAAACTTCTATTTGAAGCAGAAGCTGGTGCTGGTTCACCACATGGCACAAAAACGTGAAAATTCATAGGATGAGCATTAATAAACCTTCAGTGGGTTCACAGATTCCCTGAGTCCTGTTCTCAAACCTTCCTCTACTTCTGTTTTCTCCCTCTGAGCCAGAGCCAGAACATTTGCTCATCCAGAGTTTTGCAGATGCCACCCAGGTTTCCCCTTATCTTCTAGCTCTCCTACCAGGTCTAACATCACATTCCACTGCCCCTGTTCCTCTACACGCCCATTCCAAACACTTTGTTTTCCCCCCTTGTCTGCTGTGTATGATCCACCAAGCATGAGTTTTCCTTCCACAGTCTCTTTCCTGATTACCCAATTCTTCTTTGAACCCGCTACCTTGCCTCCAGCGCTTGTGTTAAACGTAATGGGTTTTGTCACTCTCCAGGTTCCCTTCACTTTATTGAGACAGAAACTCTCCCTCTCCATTGACCTGATTCAAATCTTGGCTACAGCTGACTTTTCCATACCACCTGACTCCTGCAATAGCCAACAAACCTCTTCTGTAAAACCCCATTCTCATTGCCTTTCTCTTTTGCCTTCTGAGAAATGACGAAGGCTCTTGCAGCTCAAGAATTGCTTGTTTATAGGATGGCAAAGTCCCAAGGTAGATTTTATAAAAGTCTTTTGATGGAAATCACTTGCAGATCTTTTTGACATTCTACGGACTAACAGATAAAAGTGTCAGTATCGTTAAATGCTTCTAAGAGGATAATCAATACTGTATTACTAATACTGTCATGAAGTCAGAGTGGTTTTATGTATTCTTGGATGTATAGAAGGGTTTATGCTCCTTGTTATGACAACCTTGATAATATGACACATGACAAATCTAAAAGCAAACTACAATGTAAATGATGCTGACAAAATACTTAATCAGCTAGATTCACCCAGCATAACATAAAAAGGTCACCTTTCTTCATAAGCATGGTCTCTTGCTTTAAGGAACAATTTATTTGAAAGAAGGGGGAAAATGTTGCCTACACTCCTCCATCAAGGTCTCTACCCTACAGGACCAATTGTAAAATTGCTTCCGGACCTGGGAGAATTAATCATTATACTAAATTCACCAAAATATGGAATTTTCAGACCACCAAATGTGTTTGTAAATTTGGGTTGAATCCAGCAAATAGTTTTGGCTGAAAAAATTACTGCAAACAAAGTTTGGAGATGTCAAAATGGTTCATTTTGATGTTTGAATAAACTTTTTTAAATAAAATGTCAGTTGGAATTGACATTATCAACATGAAACAACATTTCATTTTGACATTTTGTTTTGAAAATGTCATTTCTCTACAGCATTTCATTTTGAAAAAAATGTCAGTTCAATTCAATATTTTGTTTCATTTGACGCAAACATTTTTATTCAGATTTATGTTTACACATGGAAAAAAAAATCAGTTGGGGGTGGAAATTAACTTTTTTTAAAATTCAGTATGTATATATATTAAAAAAACAAACAAAAAAAACAAACAAAAACTATTCATTCAACTCCATCCACGATCAGCCTATCATTGGAGGTTGCACAGGGGATATGCTGACAAAATGTGTCCTTTGAACAAAATCACAAATCACAACATTCCACTCCATTTGCAGGGGACAATGACAAATTCCTAAAACAGGTGTGGTCCAGTTGCCTCATATTAAGTATGGGTAAATGGCATGTCACAGTTAATATTCAAACTTGGGTACTTGAATCCAGGCCATGTGGTCAAAAAATTGGAATAGTGGCACTAAGAAAGTTTCAAAACATCAAGGAATAGATTTTGAGGAGGAAGCATATGAACTTCTATTTGCCTATTTTATCTTTGTTAATGTAGTGTATTTCTGCCATTTTTTGACTAAATTTAATGTTATATCTTAATTAGATCATGACCTTTGTAAACCCTAACCTCTGTATTCTTTCAGTATGTCATGCATTGGACACTAAGCAGCAGAGAGCGCAATCATTGTGGAACAAACAGGTAAGAAAAACTTTAAATATATTTACTTATTTAAACAAATAAATACATAAATAATAGACTTGAATCCACTTTAATATTGGTTCCATCATTAATAGCATAAGCATTTCAGAGGTTCCTAAAGTTTTTTGATATTAACATCTTACCAGGAAGTTAAGTTCAATGGTGAGATGTGGCTTTTTGGTTGTGTATCCCCCCCCCCCACCAGACAGAGTAAGCAAGGAAGTAATGCATTGCCTTAGAATTGTAAAACTATTTGAAAGAAAAAGCTAGATCTAGCAAAGGATTTGGACTTAGGAATTGATGAAAACCACATGCTTGTACTGGGCCTCTGAAGAGCAATGCAATTATTAAGCCCAATGAAAGGACTACTCACCTCAAGACAGGGAGGGGGAAAAAAAGGAGTCTTCTAGCACTTAAAGACTAACAGATTTATTTCTCACATGAGCTTTTGTGGGAGAAAATCCCACTTAGATGCTTTGAGGAGGGGGAATTTACAGAATGAGATGAAAATAAATGCAGGGGACTGTAAGACATGGGATCAGCCAATCAGAGCATTTGTAAAGATTCAAACTCTGGGAAACAGCACATAGAGGAGGGTGAAGTCAAATTGCCTGTTATAATGGGAAAATTTATCCAGCTGATCTACTTGTCTGATATTTTCACCTGATTGAGTTGAGTTGAGTTGAATTTACAAGGACAGTCACTGACAATACTCTGTGGGCAAAACCAAGGGGTTGATTTAAATGGATTCAGTGGTGGTGGGGGGGGTAATTTAGACATTTTCTCTGCTTTGGAAGGCAATCTTACCAAGTTCAGTGAATGTCTTTCATTCAAAGTGGAAAAAAAAATAATTTAAGTGTATGTGAATCTTCTCGATGAACATCTCTGTGAATAATGTAAATCTCTGTAAAATGCACATACATAATGATGAATGGATGAGAAATCCTTTTACCATAGATGAGAGCAAGATTATGGCTATTATGCTTGACTTCAGAAGAAGATACTGACGTTTTGAAACTTCCTTGCAATAAGGGCACTCAAGAATGGATTCAGCATACACACCCTGACAGAATTTTGGCAGCAGCTACTGCATGATTACCCAGCACTTATGGATCAAGCTTTGACATGTCAGATGTCCTTCACATCAACATACTTAATGTGAGGGTAAATGTTCAGTGCTTGGGGAATTCAAGACAAAGTGAAGATCCAAATTTCAAGAAGTGATGAAATGGAAGATGAGATCATTTCACTTAAGAGAACATAGCAGTGTTCAAGATAGCAATCCTCCATCCCTTTGCCATTAATGATATTCATTTGAAAAAAGCAGAAAGACTGTCCTTTATGTAAGCAGTTTTCAGATATGACATGGCTGTGAGTATGATCAAATTTTGGAGTGGATGTAGTCCACACATTCATCTCTCTGTTAACAAGTTGCCCATGTCCCCATTCCAAATGTTTTGAGAATCTATTCTATAATTTACTTCAAAGCTGTTTCTGAACTTCATACCACACTGCAAGCTATTTCTTTACTTAATAGCTCCTATATAATGTTCCAGATCATACCCCTTTACTATTTATAATTAATTCCTAAATACAAAGCAGCAGCATCCCCTGCATAGTTAATATGGCAAACAAGCATCCATTATAAAATTGATTTTGGCTCCATCTAAAATTCATAAAGACAAATGTATCAGCCTCAGGCTATGTTTACATTAGCCACAGTTTAGTTTAGACTTCTTAATCCGAACTAAGAAGTTCAAGGTCAGCTCGAATTAATCTCAGGTTGGTTTGTACTAACCTCAAGCTTGTTAGTTTGAACTAACTGCATGTTCTGCTTGAAACTAACACTTAGTTCAAACTGGAAAACATGGCTGGTTTGAACTAACCACATAGTTCAAACTTCTAATGTTCAAACTAAGCGTGGAAGTCCGAACTAACCAGGGATACTTACTCGTTCGAACTAAGCTTTCCTTAGTCCAAACTAAGAAATTTCTTAGTTAGGACCAGGGAAAGCCTAGTGTAGCCATAGGCTAAATTAGACTGGACTAAGTCTCCTTAGTCCAGACTAGTTTCCCAGTGTAGATGTAGCTTCAGAGTACACAAGTTAGATCTGGGGTAACATTTCTCTGAAATGCAAAGTTAATTGGACAATGTTCCTTTTTTTTTAATGTCACCCTAAATTTCAGCTACACAATTCCTGGACCCCACACCATTCTTGATTCTTCTTTTTTAAGCCAATTTCTTTAAAAAAAAAACCAAAAAAAAAACCACCTGAGAGATATTAAGAACTACCTTGCTGTCTTGCTGTACTGCTGTCATTGAAACTGAGTAACAAGGCTCATAATGTTCTCTATTAAAGTCACTTATAAAAAATTATTAAGGTATAATTTAGGAAGGGGACACCAACTAATCTTAGTGATTCTTAAGCAGTAGCTAGTGAAGAAAGTATTATGAAGGCTCTATTGCTGGCGGTCCTTCATTTTCTAGGAAAGGATGTCTGGTTCCTCATGGCTCCTATAGTGCCTCTTTTTGGGCTCCCTCCGAAAGCCTGGTTCTTTGTCATGTCACCCTTCCTCATCTCTTCAATGAATATCCAGTGATCTGAGGAAGCAGCTCACCACTAAAGGAAATGAGGAAGAAAGAAATGCTAGCATTTTTATTCCTTTGCACCTCCCCAAACATTGATTACAAGAGGTTATATCTATTATTCGTATTTATTATAGTACCACCTAGGCATCATAGTCATGGAATGGAACCCTGGTATGCTAGGTTCTGTACCACCACAGAACAAAAAGTCTATGCTGCTAGTGGCATGTATATCCATTGCATTTGCACACAGAAAAGCAGATTCCACCTGAAAGTCTCTAGTCCAATAGCACCCTATTTGTATGAACTACTGTGATCAAAGTTCCATATGAAGTGCTGTTTATTATCCAAATTATAACAAAATGGGACAGATTTTCTCTGCCAGTGCAAACAAACCGGGGACTGCAAACAGGGGAGTCTGAGAGGGAAGGAGTAGGTGAAGCCCAGGGAAGGAGAAGATGAAGGCAATCCCCTTGCTTAAGAAGCAAGGGAGAGATTGAACCTTTGGGTGAGGGAATTGCTAACTGTGTATTTATGTCTTTCCTACAGGTGATTTCTGTTGTCAGTTACTGTGTGACTTTGAATTGTGATTGCTTGTGTGTCTGGGGACTGTTTGTCCCATTATTCCCTGCTCACCTTTGATCAGCCTCAACCAGCCCTGTGATCACCCTTCCTGTGTGTGCTTAACGAGGGGTAAGGGCTGACCTAGGCAGAGAAGGCCTTAAAAGCTAGTGGTTGAGAGACCAGCTAAGCAGCAGTACTGTAGAAAAGGCCCCGGGGGTTATGGTGGATGGGAAGTTGGATATGAGTCAACAGTGTGCTTTTGCCAAAAAGGCTAATGGCATATTGGCCTGTATCAGTAGGAACATTGCCAGCACATCAAGGAATGTGATTATTCCCCTCTATTCTGCACTGGTGAGGCTGAATCTGGAGTACTGAGTCCAGTTTTGGGCTCCCCGCTACAAAAAAGATATGGTCAGATTAGAAAGAGCCCAGCAGAGAGCAACAAAAATGATTAGGAGGCTGGGGCACATGACTTGTGAGGAAAGGCTGAAAGAACTAGGCTTATTTAGCCTGCAGAAGATGAGCCTGTGGTGGGATTTGACAGCAACCTTTAACTACTTGGAGGGGTGCTCCAAGGAGGAGGGAGCTATGCTGTTCGCAATAGTAAGAGAGGATAGAACAAGGAGCAGTGGTTTCAAGTTACAGCTGAGGAGGTCAAGGCTGGATATAAGGACAAACTTTCTCACTAGGAGAGTGGTGGAGCATTGGAATGGGTTGCCTATGGAGTTGGTGGAATCTCAGTCTTTGGAGATATTTAAGGTCTGATTACACAATACCCTGGGATGATTTAGTGAGAGTGGTCCTGTTTTTTGGCAGGGGTTTGGACTAGATGACCTCATGAGATCCCTTCCAATGCTGTGATTCTATGATTCTGTTGCATATATGGAAATCATCACCTCCTCTATTTTTTAGCCCTCCACCTTTTAACTGAAAGATTTTTTGAAATCAGTACAAATTTACTAAATGTTTCAATCAAGCTGAAAATTCATTTTCTGGCAAAAATTGTATCAACTTGTAATACTGATATCCTTTATATAAAACGTTGAAGTCAGAAGTCAATGCTATATGTTGTGGAGAAGCTTCTGGGTGCCACTAAATTATAAAGCTATCAGAGCACTCATCCTTTGAACAGATTTTAGTATACCTTGGAAATGAAGCTGGATCACTCTGAATCCGTCCAACTGTCTCTTTCACCTCTCATTTTCTGATTCAGTTCCATCCGTCTATGCACAGGCACACATTACACTTTCAGTTTACAAACCAGTGACATGATTTGTTTTTGCTCAGCTTCTCCCCAACTTCTTTCTATATGGAAGTGACTTCAATGAATTTATCATTAATAAGAACTTAAACTTCATTTTCACATGCTATATATTTTTTTCTAGATAGATAGATAGTCTCACCCACACAGAAACAGTGATGATAAAAAAAAATCTGTTTCTTTCGAAAGAAGTGTCAAACAACAGTTTACCTCCTAACTCCTCATCTACCTCCTCATTGAAAAGCAATTTTATCAAGCCACTTCTTTGACATTTAAGATGTATACAGAAATAATTAACATGTAATTTCTTTCTGTAGAGGAGTGAAATAAAATTAAAATAGTGCAATAACTGGTAAGTGATTAATTTCATCTGTGAATCTTAAACTGGGAGATTGCTAGACTTTATAAGACTCCCCCAGATAGCATTTGAATTACTTTAAAAAGTCAGTGTATAATGTTTTATTTTTTTTAAATTAAGTAATAACTCAAAATTTAAAATACATAAATTACTCTTCTTTGAAGCTGAATTTGGTGTGCTTAGCTTAGCTGCGTATTTGTGACATTCCCCTCCTGCAGTTTGGACCGGTGTACAGTTGCATCGTTCCAGTTCTCCACTTCTGAGCCCCTACTTACCCCATTTTGTTGTATGAACCTCCACTCTGGAGTCAGCTCATGCCCAGTCTCATGTGTGTAATCAGTCCCTCATTTAGGTAAGAAGTGCTCTGATCAACCACTCCTGGGATAAAAGGCAGCACAAACGCTCCCCATCCGAGATGCAATCTGAGAGCTCCCGTCTTGCACAATTCAGTGCTGCCCACTTCACCCTGTAAACTAATTTACACTTTTTCATAAATTTATCAAAGAAATTAATATGACCCAGCTCTCTCGCTCCCAGTGAGAGCTCTCCATGCCCTCATTCCACATGCACTTATTCAGATAAAACAAATATATTTATTTACTATAGTAAAATTTTAAGTGATTATAAATCCAAAGATTACTAAATCAGGAAATTAGTCACAATCAAATAAAAGGTAATTCTTATTTCTAAGATAAGGTCACTGTTTGCAGCTATATTCAGCTTACTGCACAGATTGTGTGTGATGTGACTTGCAGTCAAACTCTCCCCCACACTCTGTGGGTAGGTGCTAGTGCTTATTGTTGCTTGGGAGCCAGATTTCTGGGGAGATCCCCACAAAAAGGGTTTTTCTTTCTTTTTACAAGTTTCACAGAGACCCCCTGCAATCAGGTGATTGTTCATGTCCACCAATGGGTGTGATTCCTTCCACTTAAGGCAAAGGGCTCATGGGTGCTTAGGCCCATCCATTCTTCCTGTATGCATGCCTCTGCCAAATGTGGAAACCCAGCTTTGTGTTTGTCTACATCTGTTCAGGTCATGTGAGACACACTATTAGGGACATGGTGTGGCAGAATTTCCTATTTGTACATATGTATAATATTGTAGGAAACATGCTACCATAACAGTAATGTTCAGTACATTATGATCATTCAAAAAAAATCTATATCTATATCTATACCCTTTTTGTGGGGATCTCCCCAGATGGATATAGATATAGATATATCTTACACTTCACACTTTGCATCAAACAATATACAATCACACTGTCAGGGCAAACATGAGTGATTTACAGATCACAACATAAATGTGCACATGGGATACATACATCATGTCATGTTATTGTATATCCTCTTCCCACAACTGCAATATAGTTGGGGGGTCTATCTGTCTTGTTGGCTTCTAATGTGCCTATCATCGCCACATCTAAGAGCTTTTAAAAAGCTAATTTTTACAAAGAATGATTTAGCATGCTGCACTTTGTTTAATATGTCTTTATATTCAGATAAAAATTTACTGCAAAACATTAATAAAATTTGAATCACAAGTTATTAGGATCCTCTCTCTCCCAATGCAAGGAGAAAATTTAGTGCTCTCAAAAGTGAAAGTTTATTAGAACTATTTGGCTGTTATTGGTTAGATTATTTTGTGTTTGAAAACATGCTAGTTAATTATGATCACATGTTAGGTGGTCTTTCATTGACCAAGCCCAGATGACATGCTTTTAAACACAGCTTCCTTTCTTATGTCAGGTGCAAAGTCCTTTTTCAAACCATATTAGTAAAAAAATGTATTAATGAACTTATTGGCTAGCCTCTAAAATAAGAAAAAGTACATTCTCCAAATTCCCTTGTTGCAGTCAGATTTGAAGTAACTCCATTGGCTTTACTGAGGTTAGACGAATGCAAGTGTGAAGGGAACCAGGCACAAATTATTGAGCAATAAATAGCTAAAAAATACTGATTGTAAACTTGAATGTTTGGCATATTTTTAAATAAGATTTTAAAATTTGGGGTAGTTCTTCTGACAGCTTTTTATTCATAATGTAATAAGGCTATTCCATAAGATGACCATTATTATGAAAATGGAGCTTTAACAATACCTTGCTAACAGATAAATACAATTGAAGTTGTACATGTTTTGAAGGAATAAAAGCATCATTCCTCCTAAGATTAAGAAAAATGATTGTTGTCCTCTAACAGAAGGATAGAAGTTAGGTTGCCAACAGAAGTAAAATGAGAACAGTTTCAACTAAATTAAATTTAATATTGCACCAGGCACTTTGTCTTAAATATGAGATATTAGTCATTAAAGGATTTTTCACAATATGAATAGACTGTTTCTAAGAACTATGTTAGTAGCTAAGAAGATTTTTTTTTCCTTGTGGAAAAGAATGTCCATTGCAGATATAACTCCCTAGATTAACACTCTCCTAGGCTATGTCTACACTGAGCATTTCAATTTGAATTCCTGAATTCGAAATGACCAATTTGAATTGACATGGCCACACTAGAAAATCCAATTCAAATTGGCATGTCCCGGAACAGGACTTGCTAGTTCGAATTCAGTAGGGGGCACTATTGTATAGGGAAAAATCAAGCTATGGCTAATTCAAACTAACAGTGAATTCGAATTGGCATGGCCACACTATGTCAATTCGAATTACCACTTCAAATTGACCCTGACTTTGATGGAAAAACAGGTTTGACCAATTCAAACTCTGCTTTCCTCAATTCAAAGTGAGGAGTGCCTCAGTTGGAATTGAGGAAAGCTGGCATGCCCATGCACTTATCTGAATTTGAATTGATGACAATCAATTTGAATTCACATGTAAGTGTAGACATAGCCCTAGAGATTGTTAAATCAAAGAGAGTGTCTTATTCACATTTGAAAAAAAACTACATATACAAACATGCTTGAAAATTCTTCATTGAAACTGTAAGCTAATTAATAATGGAAGACATTGGCAATGGTCTGTCCAAAGGTTAATATTGCCAGACTCTTTTTAAAACATTGATCAGACACATTAATTAGATATCCTCTTGTATCCAATCTTCTTCAGCTTCAGCAGAAAATTCTGATGATATATTTGTTATATAGGGGCAATACTGTCTGGTCTATTTTGTACATTTTTTGCTGGAGTGATTTTTGGGAACTTTTAAAGGTGGTAGTATGTCAGGCATCTTTTATTTGTAGACAGTTTTGTAACTTAACAGCTAGTTCAAAGTGCTTCAAGTCTTTGATTTATAAAGCCTTACGTGTTTTGGGTCTTAGCTGCCAAAGAGGTTGTCTCTTTTCCCAGGAGCTGCTATGACTGCTGAAATCACCTGGGGCACTCCAGTTTAACAGCCTTTAAATTTAAACAACTGAGGGAGGGTAGATAAGAATTCTCTGAGGAAGTGCCCAGTTCTGCAAACTACGTCTCCTAGTAGATCATAAAACACAGCTTTGTTAATCTTTAGGGACCTGATCCAGAAGCCACTGAAGTCACTGGACAGCTTTTCATTGACTTCCATGGGCTTTGGAATAGATTCTATATCCAGGGTGTAAAAGACCCATTTCTTTTAAGTTGGCCTGTAGTGATATGAAGATAGTTTGAACAGAGTGCAGAGAGTTCATTCTGTGAGGGTTTTTTTTTTTTTTTTTCAAACAGCTTGTATTATTTAATACAGTGAATGTGCCCTGAAATGACTCATTTTGTAGTTTTAAGAAATCAGCTTGCCCTTTTGTTAATTTATGCTATGTTGATTTATGCTTTTATCCTGAAATATAAGGACATTATAATTCAAAGCTTGTGTATTTTCCTTGCATATATTTTATCTATGATTTGTGTGGTTATTTATTTTTGGTGAGTTCTCTTAGTGATGTGATTATGATCACTTGCTAAGAGCTGGGCTTCAGACATCTAGAATTTTTTGATCAAAGAACCCTGGTTAAAATTAAAAGAGAAAGAGAAAAAAAAAGACATTAAACTGTTGAATTAGTGAATTTGTTGCATATTTAATTTATAGTATAAACTGTTAAATGAATAATTCATAAAGCAATGACTTGTTCAATAAATGATAATCACAAGAAAGGTAAAATATGATTAATAGGCATGTTGGATGAATAAACATACCAAATGAATAGATTTATGATGGGTGTTTTATTCTATGGCCATGTGTATGGTGAAATCTTCAAAAGTAAATGCATGAAAAATGATCTTTGAATATTATTTGTAAAATTTATAATTTCAGCTGCTCTGCTGTAAAGAAACAGAAAGCAAATTCTTCATGATAAATATATTTAAAGAGAGATGCTACATCATCTACTTAATCATAGATTTTTGTTAGCTGTTGTGACAAAATGTGTCATTGTGCATCTGTATAATACAAAGACACACCAATAGATCCACCTTATATTATGACACTGTAATCCCATATCATCTTGAGAAGATGGTCTTGGTAGCACACTGGATATTTACTGGTGATTTCAGTGCCAATGTTTAAATTTCACTGCCTCACTTACACTTTAAAATTTCTGCTTGCAGTTTTGTGCATGGGAGGTTCCAGTTCAATAAGATGCTTAAGCACATGATTAATGTTATCAAAGCAAATGGGATTACTCAAAAAGGTAAATTGTGTACTTAGACATCTGGCCGAATTGTGTCCTCAAATAGGATATATAGGCATCCAGTTATCCAAACAGTGCGTGTTTAACAATACTGAACCAACATCGATTTAGGGTATGTCTAATGCATGTGCAATGTCATACTGAACCGACACTCAAACTTGATCCCAACCCATCATTCCATCTAAGCACACATCTCTCAGGCTATGGCTCAGACCCAGTATTCTAGGTCCTTGGAGATATGGAGCATCTGACTCTGAGTCAAGCCGGGATCCAGGATTTGAACCCTATGGCTTTGCAGGGCAGATGCAGCCCCTTGATTTAAGTCCTGGAAGTCCACCAGCAGTATCCCACAATTCCAGGGGCCAACTTCCTTCATTCTCTTTATCCCAAGAATCTTTGAGCAACTCCACTGGAAACAGAAGCAACCCATCTTGGAACAGTGCAGCAGCTCAGTGAACCAGCATCACCTTTCAGTATCTTTTCACCACTGAAATGCAAGCACACCAGTAGAGATCCTTCAGAGTCCATATGGAAACTAATCAGAAAAAGTCATTTGCAAAACCCCTGCTTCATGTTCACAGGAGCACAGCCTTCTTTTGGTAAATCTCCAGTACAAGACCAGCAAAACAAAGGACTTGTGTAAGACTAACAGGACTTCCCAAACATACCATCAAATAGCAAAAAGCTGGGAGTGTTGCAATTATACCAAACCCAAACCAATGAACACCACAGAGAGTGGAACAAGCATCTCAAGAATGAGGACAGGAACACCAAGAAGTAGAACTGTATCATGATCAACTCACTAATATCAAGCCAGTTTTATGAGGCATTTAATCTGGTGCTGGCCACTGCACCCAGCATGAAGAAAATGGTGATGCATGATGACAGGGTTGGCTGGTATGATGCCTTACTGACCCCAGAATCCACCATGGGGAATAATAGGAGCCAGCAGCAACTATAGAGTGAGATCAGAGAAAAGAATATGTTACTAAAATCAGACCTGCTGAAGAAGTAGTAGTAGCACATTGTAGAGTCATTCTTTGAAGTATTGCCTCCAAGAACAGTCTGCCATGGAGCTTGCATCAGATACAGATGGGACAGAATACTCCCTGGAGCCTGTTCATTTGCTTACTCGCTTATAATGTTTGTATTGTTTACTAACAAAAGAATGGGAGGGATGTCCATTTCACTTCTATGATTCTATGAAACATTCATCCTGGCTGACCATCCTGAGCAAAAGTTTTCAGGGTTGAAGAAGGCACTTGTTTTGGAGTTTTCAGAACAGGAATGGCAGTCCAGAATAAGTTTGGAAAAATCCATGGCTGAGTGGATTAAGCAATTGAACCCTGTGAGTGGACAGGGGCAAATTAACCCCATGCACACCCCCATGTTAATTCCCTCACTGGTGGATGCCTCCACTCCCTCTACCAAGTAGAAACTACACAGCAAATGGAGGGGGGGGGAGGAGAAAGGAGGAGAGGAAAGCAGAGGCCATGCAATCATAAGGGATTTCTTATACATGGTTTCACTGACTGCACTTGTTCATGCACTTTTTGTTTGCCTGTTGTTACTGGTGTTTTGGCATGGTAATGGCAGCTGACCTGCCTGCTGATGGGAGAATATTGGACATTTATAATACATGTTTATAAATAAAGTTTATGGTTAGCACTTCATTACCTCATAACATGTGTATTTAAAATAATAAAGGTAAACACATCATCAGGGACCATTAGGTATGTACTTTGTGGCTGAGTGTACTGATTCAACAGTCTTTGTCTGTCATAGGTCCATTCAAGGGAAAATAGCTCTCCACTAACTGCAGAAAGGATTGTGAAGAGCACAGCAAGCTACAGTATCAGGGACAACACTGATGACACCGACATCCAAATGTGTCTGTAGAAGGATTTCAGTGTGCCAACTGCACCTTCAACAACCATTCTACATCCTTTGCCTCTAGTCATGCTACAGTTTCACAAGCCAAAGCAGAAAAAGGGGTACATAGAGCCATTTAAAATAATGTCTGGTTACTCACATTCCTCCACTGTCTTCTGTCTATATATTTTCTGTCAGGTACCTTTGGTGAGTCAGAAAATTTTATTAAAATGTCCACAAGCACTTCATAGAAGCACTGCCCATTTCCTGACACAGAAATGAAAGTGCAAGCAAGAAAAGTTCTTGAAAAGGTGCCCAGTGCTGGGGTCAGAGGATAACAAATGGGAACTGCCAGAATCCCCTGCCACAGGAGGCCATGTGGAGCTAAACTGCTCGGGCTTCAGCTTCAGGCTCAGGTGGTATGGCTCAGGCTTCAGCCTTTTGCCCTGAGCCCTAGCAAATTTAACACCAGGTCCAAATGTAGCACATCCATGTTGCCAGTGTGAGGGGACTGATAACCCCTTACTGAGACTCAATGGGCCTTTTGATTGGCCACTCCTGCCTGGAAGCAGGACTCTGAAACAGACAGCCCCAGGGCCAGTGGGAGAGGCCAGTGTCCCAGGATGGCCTGATTGATTGAAAGTGCTCCCCCGCCCCTGAGCTGAAACTGCAGGCTGGACATGCCTGGGCAAGCCAGAGTGTGTGGGGGGCTGAGTTAAGGAGGAAGCACTAAGCAGCCACTAGGTGGGAGCCAGAGAACCCAGGCAAGGAGCTGGGCTGAGTTGATTTCTGCAGAGCAGACCCACAACAGCTGGACCAGCAGAAAGCCAAGCAGAGCTGGAGCTGGAGTTGTCTGGAGCTGGGTGCAGGAGGCCAGTGAAGGAGCCAAGGAACTGATCTGATCTGTGCAGACACATTGCAGCAGCAGCAGCCAAGGGGCTGATCTGATCTGTGCAGACGGCAGGAGGACCAGAGGAGCCCGAGGATTACCCCAGAGAGCCACACTGAACCCGAGCTGGGAGCCAGAGCTGCAGCCATCTGGAGCCGGGTGTGGTGAGCAGCTGGGGAGCAGTGAAGGGGGGCTGATGCTGGGAAGAAGGGCCCTGCCCCTGGAGCTTGGGGACGTGTGGCCACAGCCAGAGCCTGCATCTGGCCCCCTGGAGCATTCAGTCACAGCCAGACCTGGGCAGAGGGCTTGCACTGTGGAGAACAGACTGCGAGACTGTTCCTCAAGCCCCAGAGACTCTGTTTTTAGTGCTCCCACACCAGGGGTTGGCACTGGGGGTTTACTGTTCACCTTTTTCCACTTTTCTCTATTTTCTTACTGGGTTCTTTTTTTATTTCTGTGTGCTTAAATAAATTGTATATAGTGTATATAGTGACTGGTGGGCTAGAAGAGTGGTCAGTGCAGTCAGCACCCCTGGAGTGGGGAAACCCTGCTCCTGTCCTGAGAGTCCTGTCCCACAATAAGGGTGGGGGGTTGAGCCCCCAGAAATTCTGGGGCCCAGCCTTGTTGGGGTTACAGGAACTCCTCCAAACAGGAGATTGGGAGGGGAGACTTTGAGGTCAGGCAGGCCTTGGGGTAAAGGAAGTGGGAGCAGGGACTCAGATCCTTTTGCTACCCACCTTCGCTGGGGCAGTATACAAGCCTGGGAAGTTCCCCACAATAGCGGGTCCATCCCCCCGCTTACATCAGTTCGAGGAGGTGAGAGTGAACAGACTAAAGTATCTGCACAGCAGAATGTGTTGGTGATCTGTGAAGCTTCCTGTTATATGCAGTCTGGACAATTAAGTTTTCCCACAATGCACCACACTGCAGAGTTTGAGATATAACTGAACTGACTTGGAAGTGTGTTCTGTGGTCAGAGGCCGAGGTTCAAGTCCAGGTCAGAAAATCTCTAACATGAGGTTAACAGTGAACACGAGCATTCAAGCTGTGGGTTCTGTAACCCAGGGTCTGCTGGCCTAAATGCTTTTATTCTTGGCTTACTTTGCTTCACAAACATAGTCTCAAAGGCTGCCTTTGAAAAATCTTCCTGCCTTTTTCATAAATGCCAAAATAATTACATAAGAAAAATTATATAGGTACAACTATATATAAGTATGTATCATATAATAATAAAATATAGATATTAATGGATAGGCTCTCACACACATTTTAAATTGAAATAACACTGGTTATTTTGATGTAAAAATTTTTATGTCCACATGACGTTTCCTTATTTCAAAATAAGGAGCTCCTTATTTCGAAATAAGGAAAATCATTACTATATAATAAAACCTTGTTTGAGATCAAAATGACTGTTATTTGGAAACTGTGGTTTTGAAATAACTCTGTGTGGCTCAGTTACATCGATATGACCCATATATCGATATAACAGTTGACCTTCCTCCCAGGGTGCACACAGCCAAGGAGGGAGAGGAGGTGCAAGGGAGCCTGGGCGCTCACCCCCACCTCCAGCTGGCAGGGGGTAGGGCAAGGAATCCTGTACATGCCACTTGCCAGCAGCTGGCCAGGTGATGGGTGCGGGAGCCGGTGCGCCCGGCTTTCCAGGCTTGCTGGCTGCTGGCCAGGTAGCGGGTGCGGGAGCTGGTATGCCTCGCTGCCCTAGCTGGCCAGAAGCTGGCTGAGCAGTGGGTGCAGGAGTAGGTGTGCCGAGCTTGCCAGGCTTACCAGCATCTGGCTGGGTAGCGGGTGTGGGAGCCAGTGCACCCGGCTTGCTGGGCTTGTGGGCTGCTGGCCAGGCGGCGGGTGCTGGAGCCAGTGCACCCACCAACCAGCCAGCAGCCAGCAAGCCCTGCAAACTGGGAGTGCCAGCTCCCACATCTGCCTCTCGGCCAGCAGCCAGGAAGCCCTGCAAGCCGGGCATGCTGGCTTCTGCACCTGTCACTCAGCCAGCTGCTGCCAAGCTGAGGCAGCCAGGCACACCAACTCCCACACCTGCCACTGAGCCAGCAGCCAGCAAGCCCCACAAGCACGGCTTGCTGGCTCCAGCACCCACCACCCAGCCAACTGAGGAGAAGCCGGGCGGCCTGCAGGCTTCCTGCTGGCACCGTTGGGCAGCTGTGGAGTAGCCAGGTGGCAACACAGCCCTGACCGGGGGCCTTGTTGCCACACCCCCCAGGGTGCCCCTCTCCCAGATCGAACTAGCAAGTCCAGTATCCGAACCTGCTAGTTCGATTTGGGTTTTATTCGTCTGAACCGGTTAAATCGATTCAACTTGAATTGATTTAACAATTTTTATTTTGCTTTGGTGAGATTGATTCAAGTAGAATCGATTTAATCAGCTATGTGTGGACATAGCCAATGTGTGGGCTTGCTTGAATCACCTTTATGTCCAAACCACAGATTACAAATTAAGTCTGTAGTATTTAAGATATAATGAAAAAGATAAGCCTTGAAATTTCCTTGGGATTTGAAGAAACTTTCTATCCAACTGATCTACTGTTGAAGTAAATCAATAGCTTTGTTCCACTTTCACTTAACATCATTTTATTTACTACATACTCTGCCCCAAACAGCTTTCTATGATTCAGTGTATGGCGGAAAGCTAGAAAAATCATCATCAATATGTACCTCTTTTAACAGTCAATCTTTATTCAATAGTGTTTTTAACCATGTCCATATTTTAAAGGTATTTAGGAGTTTCTGCATGCAGCAAGGGCCAAAATGGTAGCCATGTTAGTTTAGTTCAGCAAAACAAAGGAGGGGTACTGTGGCACTTTTAAAGACTAACAAATTTATTTATAGCATGAGCTTTCCTGGGAGAAAATCCTAGTTTGTCAGATGCTTTGACAAATTGTGATATCTCATAAGGCAGCTATCTATCCCCTTTTATTGTACAGGGGGCATTGTAACTGAACTGAGTCTTTGTGAATCCCACTGTCTTCTTGGTGCCTAAAAGTTAAGTGTGGCAACACTGAGTGTTGCCCCACCTGTAATTTTATGTGAATCTAGCCCTTTGTTCTTTTGTGTTTTAAAGGTTAGCTTTTCCACCTTAATTGCAGCTTCCTTTTTAATTAAAATAAACATACATATGAACAAGAATTGTCTCTGTAATGGAAAACAGAACTTTCAGGAGCCTCTCTGTAGACCTGCACAGCGCTGTATGGGCTTAATTGTGTTTTATTTAATTATTGTTCATTTTGATTTTAGTTTAATTAAAAAAAATAACCTGAAGTGTCCCATATCTATCCAATTATGTTTTCTGCGTTAATTTTTAATAACATCAAAGAAGTATAATAACACAACAATAGTAATAGTATTTCCCTATATTACAATTGACAATGACCCTAGTAATTTAAATATAATTGACTACTATAATGACATAGAAAAATTATATATAGATATTGGATTGAATATGATATATTGATGAGCTATAAATAAATTCAGTGTTTATTTGTAGCTCAAACTGTGGAAGTGTTTGAATGGGGAATAAGGTAAAAGTTTTTGTTTTGTTTTTTTTAATTTTGTTAAAAGTGAAATCTTTGTCATCTTTTAGTGTTCCATGCTACAGAATAAAACTCAAAATGACTTCCTAAAGATTGTCTGAATTTCTATATGTGTTATAGAAACTATAATTTATCCATATTTTCAGGTAATGTATTTTATCAAGTTACCTTATAACAAAGCCTCTAAGTCTAAAGCACTTACATTTGTAAGTTCAGTCAGACTGATTTGACAAAGGCCTAATCTTATATAAATACATGTGCATGAAATCAATGGGACGACTACCAATGTGGCAAGTTAAGTACACAAATGAGTCCTTGCAGAACTAGGGCCATGCCAAGTTAGACCAGGGCTAGAGAAGAGCTAACCTAGTTCCCATCTACACATGATAACCAGAGGATGTTGCTTCTTTCTCAGTTAATAACTATGTCCAAGGCTAAATTAATGTAAAACAAAGTCCAAGGCATTCATTAATCCAGTATACAGTTAATGCCAAATTATCGCAATACAATCAAGTTATTTAATATTAATATTTTATATTATGTTTTAGTATAGTGAAATTTCTTCTCCCTCCTCTCTCCCCTGTACTCACTTAGACTAATCTATTTATTCACTCCTTACTTTTGTTTTCCCAATATACCCCTGTCCCTATCCATTTTTGCTCTTAATCCTTGATTTTGATGTGCTTGGGAATGTATATTGTTTTGTGTCATGTAGAAATGAAGGTTATGCATGGACATAAATTAAATAGTCTGAACTGAATGAGACAAAGTTTCTATGGACAGGAAGAGATATGCTATTTAAAGACCTCATTTTCCTTGAATGTATTCAACTGAAAGTTTGTGGGGTTAGTGGGGCCACTCATAGTATGTAAAATTAATTTTCCTCTTTTCAGGATTTTTTTTTAAATGAAAAAAAAAATAGGAGGGAAGGAAATGGGCAAGAAATAATTTGAAATGCAACCTGGAAAAAATCAAGTTAATAATATTTGGGAAAACAAATAAAAACAAAATAAAGCTAGATATTCAGTGGGAAAGTGAAGCTTCAAATTATTTATCAAAATGTTTGACAAATAATTTTCAACAAATCAATTTGGGAGAATTGTGATCTGTTAATGGTATACGAAAGGTGGTGATACTGAGTCCCATTGACTACACACAGTGTAAAATGTTTAGCGCATGTTTAAATTGTTGCAGTAGCCTTTGACATTATAAAAAACAAAAGAGAGAGGAGAATCTTACAGCACAATGAGAATACAGGAAATAAAATAAAATAAAATAAAAAAGAGGGATCAAAAATGCATGAGTGATTATCATATGTATCAGTGAAAAACTAGACATATGTCCTAACAGTTCATGTTACTGGGCCTGATTTGCACCTGGGTAAGGCCAGCTTTCTGTCACTGTAATTTTACTGAAAACATTTCAGTTTATGTCTCTTCTGAAATACCCATGATCTAGTCAATAAATGGAATTATACCACTGTAAAACTGGAGGGTGGTTAATCAGATACTTTCAGTATCCTGGAGTTATTCAAGGATTATTTTGTTCAAATTCTACAAAAGGCAGCCATATTTGTGTTGTAATCACTAAGATCATTTTTGCATTTTTTACAGTTTTACAAAAGAAATATGTCCTAGACATTTCTGAACCAAGCATTTTTGCCTGATGGTTCTTTGTTTCCCCCCAACTCATATTAAAGGAACACCCTGCCCATATTCTAATCTCTCCAAATTACCTGGGTGTTCTCTGCTCTCCTTGGAGTTTGAAACAACTCCCAGATTAGGAACACCTGCAAATTTAAATTAATGTCTCTGCTTACTACTATTTCTAGATCATTAATAAAGATATTAAATGATGCTTTTGAAGCATGTTGCCCCTCAGGATAGGCTAAGAAAAGCATGCCCCACTCTCCCACACAGAATGCAAAGTATGTCATTCTCACAGTGCACCTACTTCCCACAAAGTCCTCATTTAATTTTATTACACCTACTGGTACAATGGTTCTTGCCTTCTCATTCACACTTTGCTTCAGTTTGTTCTGGATAGAAATATGTTTTTTTCCCCCCATATAAGCAGTGGGTGAAATTCTTCCACAGAGGTAGAAAAAGCATTATGAGAGGGCAAATTATTTCCTGATTTTTATTTTAGGGTGCTTCCTCCATTATCTAGTGATAATGGGATTTACTTCCTTCTATTTCAATGTGCACTTTTAAAATGTTGTTTCTCTAAACAGAGAAAGAGGAAAATAAAGATTTCTCCATCTGCCACAATGATTCAGAGTTATATATTGAAAGGTTGAGAGCATACATGTTTTCATATTGAAATATTTCTCCAAAAATGGGTTATTTTATAGAGAAGATTCTGAAGAAGAGCATCACCTCTGGTGCATCAGGTTTGATGTATTAGACTATATCGACACTAGCGGATTGTCGACTTAAGAAGTCTCAAGTTAATTTAAGCAAATCCAGGACTATATTTAGAATATATTAAGGTGACTAAGTACTTGATTAAATCAACAACAACTCCTGCCCTTTATGTCAACTTAAGCTTTTAAGTTGACTTTACAGGGCAGGAAGCCCTGGGCCCTATCCGCTGCCCTGCCTTGGGTCCCAAGCAGGCTCCAGGTGTCCAATCTGACTACAGGGATTGATCCAGACCCAGCCACTGCTGACAAGTTGCTGGGAGTTGGATCTGGCTCCGAGACCCTTGCAACAGGTGGCAGGGGCCAGTAGTCAGCTCCTGCCACCCGTGGCAAAGGGCTCAGGGCTGAATCATTCTTCTAGACTCCTGCCACCCCCAGCAAGTGGCTCAGGGCCTGATCCAGCCCAAGCCTTTTGTGGCAAGGGGCTTGGAGCCAGGTGGGGCTCCATACCCCTTGCTGGCGGGGGGGGGGGGAGGACAGGAATTGGGTCCTCACCCCCCCCCAGTGTGCAGCAGGGACTGAGTGCCAGATCGGGCTCACAGCCCCACTCCGCAGGTGGCAGGAGCCAACTTCAAGCCCCCATCACCTATGGCTGGTGTCTGGGAGCCTGAATGGGCTCCCAACCGCCTGCTGCAAGGGGATGGGGGCCAGATCCTGCTCCCAGTCACTTGCTGGTGTCAGCTGAAGCCGGATCAGGTCTTCAGAGCAGGATCAGGTCCTGAAAGCCTGATTGGGACCCAGGGCGGGGCAGGGGGCAGGGCCTGGCCCCGGCCCCAGCCCCAGCCATTCCTATAAGGTATCCATTATAGACATACGTTCCAGTCAACTTAACAAGGTTGACTTAAAGTCAACCTTGTTAAATCAACTTCCAAGCTCCCCCTCCCCCCCACAATGTAGGCATAGTGTTAGTGATGAAGCAATAATTGATAGGAAAAATGAGGAACAATCAAGTCATATACAAGCCTGATTCAGGATTTATGGAAGCTGCGTGACTGGATCCAGGTAAAATGAAGTAGGTCATAGATTCAAGAATTATTGGACCTAATAATATCCCTGAGCTATTTTGTTTTTCTCTGTGCCAGTTCACGTTTGTTTTATAAATCAGCAGTTTATAGTCTTAACATTCACTTTCAGAAGTTTTCTTTCCATATGTGTGCCCTAGAACTTTCATTCATTCTTTACTGCTTCATAAGTAGACATCTACTCCATTGGTTTGATTTTTCACTGGCACTCATGCACACTTTTAAAAGTCTAAGGGTATGTTCACACACAGTTCTTATTTCGAAACAATAGGGGTTGTTTCAAAATAAGAACTGTCATGGCCACATGACGTACAGCCATTTCGAAACAAGCAAACCGCTTGTTTCGAAATGGCTGGGGTTGTTTCGAAATGGCTTAAACCTGGTTTTGTTTAGAAACAGCATTGTTTCGAAACAACCGTTTCAATGGCTGTGTTATTTCAAAACAACAGTTGTTTTGAAATAACCGGCTGACCTTCCTCCCAGGGTGCACAGCGCCCTGGGGGAAGTCCCTGCCTGGGTGTGCCTGCGAACAGCTGCCGGCTGGGGTCGAGTGGCCCAGCGTACGGGTGCATTAGCCAGGGCCGCAGGGGGTAGGCCGCGTCCGCCACTATGAGGACGGGCACCTCTACCCCCCAAGGTGGATGGTGTGAGGGGGGAAGTGGGTGCCCGCCTCCATGCCCCGGTACAGGGCAGAGTTGCAGAGGACCCTGGAGTCATGGGCCCTCCCTGGCCAGCCCACATAGCAGTCTTGGAACAGGCCCCGGTGGTCCACAAGGGCCTGCATGATCACCGAATGATATCCCTTTCGGTTCCAGTACACCGCAGCCCTGTGCTCTGGGGTGCGCACAGGGATGTGTGTGCTGTCCAAGATCCCAGCACAGTTCAGAAAGCCAAGGGTGGCCATCCCGGGCATGGTGTCCTGCAGGTCCCCACATCTCACCAGGCACTGTAGGAGGACACGATTGATGGCCCTGGTGACCTCGAGGAGGATGGTGCAGGTGGTGGACCTCCCGATGCCAAACAGATGCGCCACTGCCCTGTGGGACTCCAGAGTGGCCATTTTCCACAAGGTGATGGCCACTCGTTTGTCCACTGGGACGGCGGGCCTCATGGGGGTGTCCCTGTGGTGCAGGTGCGGGGAAAGTTCGCCCACCAGGCAGGTGAAGTTGGTCCTGCTCATTCTAAAGTTCTGCCACCAGAGGTCGTCGCCCCAGGTGCGCAGAACGACCCTCTCCCACCAATCGGCGCCGGTCTCCCGTGCCCAGATGCGGCGAGGCCCGGGGAGGGGCAGGGGCAGTAGCTCAGCCCTGTGGATCTCACTCATCCTCGGGGTCTGCAAACAGAGTCTCCCACAAGTGCCGGAGACCCTGCATGCGCTCCAAGGGGCTGGTACTGCACGGCGCTGTCTAGGCAGCCGAGCAGAGTCCATTGCTTGCAGTGTGCTGCTAGCGTGGGTGGACAGGGAAGTGAGGTCAGGGCTGGCTTTTATGCGATTGGCTAGCAACATGGCCGCCGACGTGGCCCAGGGAGACGGCCATGTTGCCACACCTCCCATGCTGCACTGCCCCTGGATCGAAATAGCAAGTCCACACTGTGGAAACGCTATTTCGATTCCCGTTTTTTGCTTATTTTGAGGACACAGTTTTGTTATTTTGAAATAACATGTTATTTCGAAACAAGCCCTCCCTGTGTGAACATAGCCTAGTTATGTGTAAAACATTTTTTTTTAAAATATTTGTAATAGATAGTTTGGCAGAAGGAAAATAACATCTCCCACATGCATTCATCAGATTAGTTATAAAATTCTCGGGCCCAAATTTTTATAAATGACAAATAGAATTATATCTATTGCCCTTAATGGTAAAAAGTTTATTTTTTTTTTACCATACATATATGGAAATTAAGCAGTGTTATATTTGTTTTCTGTTTCTCTCTCTCCCACACACATTGTAATATGTGGGACTGATGACAGTGCCACCTATTATTAAATTTGCCCCAGATTACTCATCAAGAGACTCTACTTTCACTTGCTTATTATTTTACCAATCTTTAGTTCTTGGGACTGATGTTTTGGTTTGGTTTCTTTTATCATAGATATCTGCTACAGGCTTGTCCATTACGACACCCATCCCTCAATAAAATGGTTCTGTCTTTTTCTGAGAATAAATATGGGGAAAATTCAATGTTTTGTCCATCATAAACTATTCAGAAGAGTTTTTTCTTTGTGCAACTCTAGCATCCTCATGCTGTGGAGCAGGGATTTGAAACTGGGCTCGAGGTTAGACTTCATGTCAGGGATGTGTCCATCCTGATTAAAATCAGTCCAAATAAAGCCAAGCATTATGTGTTTAAAAAAATCATATTATGCACATGCTTGCTACAGACTTCTTTTATTTCAGGAAACAAAATCACTGGAGACTTTCTTCTCACCAAGCATATTCAAGCTTTTCATAGCTCTAATGTTGACCAGCTTGCTCATGCATTATTACCATAGAGAAACTGATTGTGATCCATCCCCTCACAGTTCCAGCATGACCAAGGTAACATATCTCCTCCCCACTGACTAGCTGAATTTGCTCCATCTTCTCAAAACTTTCCATACTGGCCAGACTGCTCAAGTCCCATTCCCACAGACTGACTGAGCATGGTCCAGTCCAGGGTTACAGGACCAAAGCTGGATTTTCCTTGTAGCCACTCATCTCTGGTGCTTCCCTCCAAGGGGGATCCGGCTCTGGAACGGAGCTCTGGAACTCTCAAATGTTCCCTGCACGCTGGCACCCAGCAGTGGGGAGTAGGAAACTTTGATTTCAGTGGAGTGGGGACATGGAGTCTGATGACATTGATCTGGAGGGGTGGGGACAACAACTGGAACTGAGATTGGCTGGACGAGAAGCCTGGAATTGAAAGTTAGGGGACAGTGTGGGGAGACTAGACGTCAGAGCTGGAAAGTCCATTTTGATAGGAAGTTCTTTCCTAAAAGATAATATGAGGAAGTCATTTCCACATGCCTTGTTGTCATGAGCAGGTAAGCAGAAAATGTCTCCAGTTATTTTTCACCTTCCTTCTGATACTTAGCTGCACAATCAATTATTCATCTCTGAATTTTCCTTAGATGTTTTTTTTCCCCCTCAAAGACTGTTGGTATGCCCTGTCCCAGGATCAGTTCCATTACCAAGTCCTTGGCATTCAGCAGTAGAACACGTGCTGCTGATTTAGGAATTTACTCAAGGCTATTTATCCTGTTCACGAACATACATTCAACATTGTCCTTCTCTGTGAATCCGAGGACATTTATTCAGGAATAAAAAAGAAAGGACATTTCCTGTATGTACTCTCAAAAATTCATCTGGGTTTTTCTTCTTTTCTTCTCAGGCTCCCTTTTGAATCTATTTTTATTTCTTTCTTCCGCATTCCCCTTCCTCCTTGGATCCTTGTATCAGTGAGATTGCACATAGCTGCGTTGTTCCTAATGAACAGTTTCTTCTGTTCGTACAAGTCTTCAGACAGTGCTTTGTTCCAGTGCTGACTTCAGCACAGTCTTCGCAGGGCTGGGCTTTGATCTGATTAATGACATGATAGCATTTTGTACAACTTTCCATCATTGTTCTTTCTGCATCTTGAAATGTGCTATGAAATGCTTGATTCTGTTTCACCCTTCATCAAAAAGGACTCCCACAACCAGAAAGGTTTCTCACAATAAACAAACAAGGAGTCCTGTGTTGGGATAAACCCAAAATTCTTCTAATCTTCTAATTCTGAACAATGTTGCAGGCTTTAATATCTTATTGGGTGGCCACCCATTTGAAACTGCGGGTGATTTCATTTGCTTCAACCCTGTTGTCAACAACATCGGCAAAATTAAGAGAGAACTGGAAGCCCACATTGCAAAGTATCATTAGAAATGGGGCACCTCATCAAGAACATCTTTTGCAAACTGAACTCCCTGATAAATAAAGAGATGAAGCTGACAATATATAATGCCTTGGTGGCCAAAATTCTTATTTATGAGATTGAAACATGACCCTCCTTGGTTAAGACTGAAAAGAAGCTGGACAAAATTTAGATGAAGCATCTTCAAATGAGCAAAACCATCACTTGGTGCAGACTCAAGTCTAATGACAAAAACTGTTTTCTAACTAAACAGATCCCATTCTCTCAAATGGTTGCCAAGTGCTGCCTGTGGTGGTATTTTCATCTGCTCTGAAATCCTACTAACTTTCCTGTGAGAATCGTCTTTGACTTTGGTTCAGTGAAAACTGGCTGAAAAAAGACCTTCCAGGAGACCTAAGCCATGTTGGCTGAATGACCAGAATAGACATCTGTTCCTCAAAAAAAATTTAGCCCATAACATGCCAGATTTGATTCAGGATAGAACATCATGGAGGATTAGCAAGCATACAGTGGCTTCTACAATGTTCAGGGAACAGAATGAAAACAAAGTTAATCTAAATAGTCCATGCAACTTTGAAGAAATCTTTGCATTTTCAGAGTAAACTAAGAGTGGTCTGATTGACATTAATTTACTTGGTTTCACATTTTGTAGTCTAAATCTTAATTGGCATAGCGGTGATCAAAGGCTAGTCGCCAGCTGTGTCACATTGCTGGCTTGTAGGGAGATGAGGAAAACACAAGAGTCTTCCACAAGAGGAAACAACAAAAGGAAACCACACTTAAGAGTCTTGTGGCATAATATCCTCTGTTGTGTACATTATGGAAGAATCAGTGTTAGATTGAAAGCTCTGTCTTTGAGATTTGTTCCTCAAGTTTCAGCATGGAAAGGCCATTTCCTGATTTCTTGTATTAGTACTAGAACCAATGCAAACACTACACTGTTAAATCATGCCCTCTTTTCATTAAACACCTTAACAGAAGCTAATTTAAATACATTTTTAGAATAGTCATGTCCGCTTATGTACTGTACAAAAATAAGTTTGCACCAGGATCAAATTTCAAGGAATTTTCCAGCTGACAGTTAATACACTATACATTTCTCAAGTGAATATAGAAAAAAATAAATCTCTTTTCAGTATGGCTGACATTATGTAGTTCAACTACATCATGACCAACTCAGGAAAATTTGATACATAATTTTAATGCATAGCATAGGATTACTTTACATGCTATAAGAAAATATATTTTCACTATAGTATGTGTAGAAGAAAATGCAGATGCTATAGTAGAAGGAAGGGGAAAAAATGAATTAAAAAGTTAGGTGAATACTGGAATTATGTTAGAATTAAAACTATATTTTTGCCTCTAGAGACATACTTCAACATCAGTAATGGAAATGATGATGACATAGATCTATAAAGTATATATTGTTAAGGAATATATGCTGCTACTATCAAATTACAGCTTACTTTAGACTGTGACCCTGCAACCTTCCTTTTGGGATAAACAATATGCATTAAGAATGAACAAATTGTATACTTAGCAACCTTGTTCTTCATTGAAAATAAAGAGTTGTGTAACACAGTATTTTGTGATATTCAGAAGGTGAAAGAGAACTAAATTTGTTTTGAATAATCATGAGCATTTTAAAAATTATTTTGAAGTTTACTGAGATAAAGTGAAACTCCTTAATGTCAACAATAATATCAATAATATTAACTCACTAATATCAACAGTACTGAATGAAGTCTTACATTTTACAGGGCCTGTTAATATGTGATTTTATTTCTTTCATTAACTTGTTTATAAAAGTTAAATTAAAATCATACTGTATTGATATGAGTTTTACAACAGATAATTCCAGATATTGTAATGAAAGCAACAAACTCAGAAGTTTGATCAAACTGATTAATTTCATCCTTCAACAACCATAATTAAAGTCTTTCTGCATTGATGTCTGTTAATAAGAAATCACAATGCTGCTCAGGAATGTCCACATGATTGGAAGATTTGTTTTGTGTGTGTAGGCACATGTAAGATATGCATATGGGATGTATTTGCATTACTCCCTTTCTTTTTTCATTTGAAATGGGGCAATTTTCAGAATGATCTAGGGGTATGTTCACACAGGGCTTTCATTTCGAAACAACACTGGTTGTTTCGAAATAAAAGTCCCTATATCCAAACAAAGTTTTCTTGTTTCAAAAAGAGGGAGCTCCTCCTTTCGAAACCAGAGCTTCCTTTCGAAACAGCTTAAACCCACTTTGCTTTCAAAAGGAGGGTTATTTTGAAACCAGTGGTTTCGAAATAAGACTTTTGAACATGTTATTTCGAAACAAAGAGTGTTTCGAAATAACAAGGACCCTCCTCCCAGGGTGCATATCACCCTGGGGGGAAGGTCCCCCCCCCCAGC
>ML681993.1:19920050-19961374 GCA_007922195.1 Podocnemis expansa | reverse complement strand
AGAGGAAGGCCCCTGCGCCAGGCAGGGGCCATGGGGGGGTGTAGGAAGCCCCCCATGCCAGGCAGGAGGGGGGGCAGGGGAATCCTGGGGTGGGGCCTCCGGGCCCAGCACACAGCCTCCCTCCCCCTCCCCTCTCCTATTTCGAAATAGCATGTCACACTGGACATGCTATTTCGATTCCCTCCTTTTCCCTTATTTCAAAAACACTCTTTTTTATTTCAAAATAAGGTGTTTAGAAATAAGGCTTTATTTTGAAACAGCTTGTTTTGAAACATCTTGTTTTGAAACAAGCACTTTGTGTGTGAACATAGCCTAGGAGATTTAGGAGCAGAAGTCCCAATGAGAGTCAAATTTATTCATCATATTAATTTTCTATGGGACTTATACTCCTGGACCCCCTTCATGCTTTTAAAAGTTCCACCCAACTTCCTTAGAGAGTATAGGTGGAGCAACACGTGTGTTACATATGACATTTGTATAAAGACAGAAACTGTTAAACAACTTTTCCAGTGTGGGACTAATTCTGCTCTTCTCTTCCTCTCCCTCAATGCAGAAATTCACAGATTCAGCAGACTGAGTGTAGTTTCACTCTGCAATGGAGGGAAGAATCAAAGACCTTGGCAGTGTCCAGCATTCTGCGTATGTCACTGAACTGTGCTCAGGGCTTTCTAAATCCTACAAGGTGTTGAGGACAGGTGAGGCACTGGATGATAAGGAGTTTGTGAGTTAACAGATGGATCTGCAATCTATCCCTTTAAGAGAGGGTGATCAGGTGAACTTGGGATTCTTAGGCTTTTCTAGTTGGAAGAATTGAAATCAGTGGCAGCAGCTGTGTACTCAATATCTTGGAAAATCAGACCATTTATTCAGGGGGATTAAATATGGACATGGAGACTGAATTTTGCCACTAATTTTTGTAGCTTTTATCTGGCTTATTTGTATAATGTTCTAATTGAACAAAGTTACAAATTAAATAGTCATATTGGTATTTTTAAGCTAATTTTCTTATTAGGTATTTTATAAGCTTATGTTTTTTTTTCCCCCCCCCCCCCAAAAAAAAAAAAAACAGAAATGAAAATGATGACCTTGGGGTAGGTGGGCAATAAGATGTAGAGAAAATGTGCTAGTAAGGAGTTTTTTTATTACCACACATCAGTTGTTTCTAAAGAAATCTGGCAAAAGAAAATAATATAAGGATGCTATGGGCAGGACAAATTCACATAGGTAAACCAGCCCCATACCTTTTCAGATTTATACTTGTTGCCTTCTTTGGACTAAGTGAAAAGGGACAATAGAGGGGCTACAACATGGAAGTTTTACTAAGAACTGTCTGCTTTAAGTAGCTTATACTAGATACTCTCCTTCTTGTACAGATACAACAGAATTTCTGACCAAACTCCTATAGATTACATATGGCTCAAGAAACTTGACTGAACTACATTAATCTTTCTGAATCCCTAAATCGCCTCTCTCCAAATAACTATAGAGCATATACTGTAGTTCTCTCATTACCTTCTCTGGTACTATTTGGATCAGCGACTGCTTATGCACACTCCATCATTCTCTTTCTCTCTCTTTCTTTCATACAGTCATGTTGTTCCCACTGCACTGAGAAAGTCTCACAAAGACCAGGAAATTGCACATTTGAGCTTCTGTCATTTCCTTTCAATCATTAATTTGTGTTGGAGCATAGAAGTTGGTGGAAGGTAGCACTACCTGTAACAAAGGCTATGTCTACACTAGCAAATTAGTTCAAATTATGGAGCCTTAATTCTAACTAATTTGAACCCCATCTACATTTGTCTTTTTTTTTTTTTTAAGTTTAGTCTGAACTAGTTAGTTCAGCTGGTTAGTTTGAACTAACTGCTTAGTTTGAACTAATTTTCATATTTAGCTTGAACCTGCACAATGTAGACATGCTAGTTCTAAGTAAGTTAGTTCAAACTAGTGGTTAGTTTGAACTAAGTGCTTGGGTTTTTTTAGTTCAAACTAAAAAGTTAGTTTGAACTAACAAAAGTGCAGCTACTATGAACTAAAAGTTAGTTTGAACTTAAAACAGAAATGCTTAGTTCCAACTAAATTTCAAACTACTTAGTTCAGAGTAACCAAGTCCAAACTAAGATTTTAGGTGTAGACATAGCCAAATATATCTTGACTGACATCTGTGGGGAAATCATATTGATCTCAATGACTTGTAAAGCATATGTATGTTCATATCTCTGTGCAGAACTCCTTTGCTATTTGATCATGAATTTTTGACACAATAATTGTATTTGTAGCAAAATACAATACATATATTTGTATGAATAAATTAACTGTCAAAAACATATATTCTCATGTACTTCTCTGAAGCTATATTGACATGATCTCCTCACTAATTTCCAAACCAAACACTCCTCATTGAGGTTTATTTGTGGAGCATCAATATAATTTTCAACAGAGAAGTCCTGACAGGTTTGATGGGAGAATGTGGTACCACAGAAAACTATTTCTATCCTTTCCAATTTCGGCCTTTGAGTCCCTAAGCCTGGCATATCTGAGGGCCTAATCAAATGACCACTGAAATAATAGTAAAAGTCCATTAACTCATAGACTTCTGATCATGTTCCTGGAGCAGAAGGACTTGTATGTTGTTAAGGGAAAATCTGCTGTCCCTCCTATTAATGTATCAATAGACATCTTTTCTTCCATTTTGCACTGTTCCACTTTTGGTAGTGGAAGTGGGACGTCCTTGATATTTAATATGAACATAAAGTGTCTTAACCATTCACCGGTAAGATCGATATGTCTCATTTAGCTTTACCAAACTCTCTATTTCTGTATACTATAAGGTCACCTCAAAACTATATAGTTTTTCAATAATTAATAAGCCCCATTTTTTTTCTGCATAAAACATGGAAATATCTAGCTTACCATACCACTGTATCATGACAGCTAATATGCCCAAGGATATTTTTTCACATTAACCTCTAAATCTCTTCAGTGGTCAGTTCTTCATATAAGTATTTCATTTAATATGCATTCTCTGTTTTGGTTCATTGGCTTTAGAGCTAATACATTTTCCTCTTTACTGACCTATACACTTGTCTTCATTAAATTCCATTTTCAATCTAATGACCCTTCCATTTAATGGATAGCTATCCTTCTGTACCTGATTGGTGGTTCTTCATTATCATTTATTCCCTTCTAATACAGGTACCTCTAAAGCAGGGATCAGCATATGCTATTGTTACACACTGTCTTTCCTCTGACCAAATTTTAGTCCTAGAAAGAATACTATGTTGGTGGGTTATCTAGTTATCTAGGTTATCTAGCCACAAGAATGTTTGCTCTCTCCCTTAGTCCAGTGATTCCCGACCTTTTCAGTAACATGGTATGCTTCTGTGAAACAAACAATTCCATGGCGCACACACTTTTCTCAGGTGAATTGATTGCTCATAAATGTCACATTTACTTGCATTTAGCATGTTTATGGTCTTACTAAAGTGGTTTGCAACATAGTGCATGAAACAAGCTAAAGAAGAATCACCAGAAAAAAAAATACATATCATCTTAATTTTGTCCTTTGGCCACCTGCATTTAGAATGTTCACATTTTACTATCAAAAGATCAATGCCTTGCTTTTAATTTGATGATTTATTTTTCACAAGTTCTATTAGTGGTAATTTTGGTTGGGTAGAATATAGTTCAAGATGAAACAATGTTTGTTTTACATTGATTTTCATCACCTTTGTACAAAATTTCATGGCACACTTAGAGGGTTCACACTGTTTGTGACCAACTTTTTCAAGAACTCATGTGTACAGTGTAAGATAAACAAGTTGTGCTAAGAATGTAGACTCTCAACCAGTGGTTTCAAACTATGGGTCAGGACCCAGTATGGGGTCACAGACCCTCAGGTACTGGGTCGTGGAGCCACCTGCCACCACCTCCAAAGACTGGAATGATTTGCTGAAAGATATAATTAGTGTGTCACAGACATATATGATTTTTTTCAACTGGGTTCCAATGAAAAAAGTTTGAAAACCACTGCTCTAAGCCACTGATTTGTCCTTTAATGGATGGCTACCTAGAAAGCCCCAACACCAGCTGTGACTTGAAAAAGGGATGTTATGTCTATCATTATCAGATTTTTGCTTTGGTGGCATGAACTTTATCCAACAGGAACCATTTAAAACATGTAAGAAAAGTGAGCAGTTAATGTGTAATATGATGGCAGAAGATTTGATTTGTCAAAAAATCTCACAATGCATTCACATTTTAATTAATTGATTGATTGATATGCGGGCTTTTCTATGGAAGCACTTAAGAACCTTGCAAGCATTAATAAATTTAGTTTCCTAACACTCCTTTATGATAGGGAAGTATTACTGTTATAGTCTCCAGTTTACTGACTCAAAAACCAGGCAGAGAACAAGTTAGTCTTGCCCTATGGTCAAATAGAAGAAACTGAGACTGCTGAGGAATAAAGAGAGCTTTTTGTTCCCACCCTGCCTAGTATATTAACTATAAGAATAATCCATTTAACAAAAGGAAATGTACGTGTAACAAAAATAAATTAAAATACACGTGAAAATTATTATGCTAAAACCAGTTAAGCAAAACAGAGAATGGTATGTGTCAGAGTCAGACCTGATGGCCTCCAGAAAGTGAAACTATCTGAATTCTGGAAATTCTGAATTCTATAATTCTCCTATAGGCCCTTCCCTCAGCCTAACGGGATAAGTCACTGGGTTATTTACTTAACTGAATATGGGGGAGAAAGAATTGAAAAAAAAAAATACCAGGGATAGGCATGGAAGTCAAAGGTCAAACAGAAGGAACTGGAAGGGACACTAAGGAGAGAACCACGGACAGTACCCACTGCTCCCTGATGGTGTCTAGAAAGTGAGCAGATGCTGCCCAGAAAAACTCTGCTTGGATGTGTGAACAGGTGAAACAATGGAAATAGGCCCCACAGTCACAAAGCACCCCTCAGCCAACCTCCTCTCGTTTTTGAGACTGCCACTATTTGAAAACCCGGAAGTGGGCAGGCACAACCCCATCCATTGCTAAAGACCCCTCCCTAACTCCAAGGGGAGGGGGTACAGGGGACAAGTGATAAACAACCAGGATGGAAATGGGGTCAAAGGTGTAGAAGGAGGAAACCAGAAGGGGACACCAAGCAGAGAACCTGGACAATGCCCACAGTTCCAAGAAGGCATCTAGGCAGTGGATGCTGCCAAAAGGAAGTCTGTCTGGATGCATGAAAAGACAAGGGAACAGAAATCGGCCCGCTGTCACAGCGCACCCTTCAGCCAGTCTCGTCCACATGTTCTGGAAACTGCTAGAAGGCCAATATATCAGATCTAAGCACGGCAAGTCTCTTTTTTCCCTGGTAGCTGAGCAGGTGTTTTTTCTGCTTAATTAGCATACCTGAAGCTAATCAAAGCCCAGTGCAGGACTTGTTAAAAGCTTTCCCTCCAGAAAAATGGTGTGGCTGAAGTTGTGGGAGTGAAGTTAATTACCAGAGTATCTGAGCAGTCAAGATGCTGTCAAGAACCAGGAAGGTTTAGGAGAAGCAACAGAACACTTGCAAGAGAGAACCCTGCAAGTCAGGGCCATAACTAGGGCAAGGCGACCACTGCACTGCTCTGGCTGGCAAAACTCTCCTTTTTCATCAAGAAAAATAAAGTCTGCTCACTGATCAAAGCAAGGCAGCTTTAGACAGTTCCACACTCCCAGGAGCGTGCGGCTCCCACTTCTCCCCAAGCCCCGCTGCTGCCAATGCAAAATTTTTTTCAGTTTCCCTCTAAATGTCCCCACCTCTTGGGCTCAGCCAGGTGCTTCTCTGTTCCCAGACGCTGCATGTCCAAGCCTCTCCCTTCAGGTCCCTCACAGGGCCCCCCCGTCCTTTCATGGCGGGGCAGGCAGGATGGCCACTCCCCATTCATCAGGCAGGAGAATGCCCAGCCCTTTGTTTTGAAAACTCTTTACCTATGCCTACACATGCATTGTTATTTTGAAATAAGGATTTCGAAATGAGTTATTTCGAAATAAAATCCTTATTTTGAAATAAGTTAATTCGAATTAACATTAAGGGAAAGCCTGCAATCCAAATGGCTGTTATTTCGGAAGGGATATTTCGAAATAAAGCTGTTTGGACCTGTTCTTTCGAAACAGGTCTTTCGAAACAACAGGTCTACACAGTGTTGTTTCAAAAGAACAGCTTTATTTCGAAATATCCCTTCCAAAATAACAGCCATTTCGAGGGGGGGGCAGGTTTTACTTTTTCAAAATGACGATTCTTATTTCGAAAGGACGAGGTCCGTCCTTTCGAAATAAGAAAACGTCATGTAGACCTAATTTCTTTTATTTCAAAATAATGAGTGTTATTTCGAAATAAAAGTGCTGTGTAGACGTGCCCTTTGATCTGCCCTGAGGCCAAGTTTCCCCAGGTGGGGTGGAGGTTTCACCTCATGGAGGCTGAGGTTGCTGCAGGCTCCTGCTTTTCCCCCGTGCCGGTGCCCTGCCCTGCAGGACCCTCATCTCAGAGCGCATCTGGCTGGAGCCTTCTCAGTCTGCTGTAACCCACACACTGCCCACCACTCCTGTGCACCAGGGTTCCAGTTCTCCCCTTTGCTCCTGTGGCTTGTAGCATGAACGCTGCCTGTGCAGCTCCCCCTGCTCACCACTGATTCCTCCAGTCACCCCCTGCTGCTCTGATGTGGAGAAGGTTGCAGCAGGGGGCAGGATCTGGCTGTGCACTGCGTCTTGGCAGCAGCAAGGGCTGGACTGGGCCTCAGAGCCAGATCAGGCCCTGTGGTGGAGCAGGGTGAAACAGCACTCCTGGCTGGCAGGGTGTGTTTTTTGCTGCTTGCCCCTGGTGCCGAATTTCCTAGTTCTGGGATTGTTGCAAGGACAAAGACTGGGAAAAGATAAATCCCTGCCCAAAGAGGGCAAAAACCTTTCTCAGTCTGAGGGAGACCTAAGGGAAGAAACCTTGCAAGAAGAGGAAGATTGAACTTGGGCATTACTACTCCCAGTGGGACCATCAGGGGTCAAGACCTTTCCCTGGCAAGGAGACTGAGAAAGATCTTGACAGAATAGGGTATGGAAATTAAGGCAAAGGAAATGAGAAAGTAATCCAGAAAAGCTAGCAGTTTTCCTGAAACTACCATGTGAAGCTTCTACTGATTGGGTGAGGGTTGGAGCTGAGGGTGGGACTGCCCCCCATAGTCCATTTACTGGAGGGGTAAGAACCTCAGTGAATAAGCAAGGAGCCTATGAGGCTTGGAGACAGGACAGGGACTTGCCATCTTAGAAAGTCTGTATAATCCTCCCCGTTAGTGGAAGAACACTAAGAAATGAAGTAGCTCCCTGACCTACCATTAAAAGGAAGTATGGGATCCACTGAGGTAGGGGAAGAGCTTTCTCACAGCTAATAGTTAAACTCCTTACTCATAAAATATTCCTAAAAAGTCATTTAGAAATTTAGTCACACTTTGATATAGACTCAGATTCAAACTACCCTAATCTTCGGAGGTATTAGGTTCCAGGAAAACCTGAAAACTAACTTCATTGTGTGTTTATTTTGGAAAAATAGTTTTAGGTTTTATGATTTTAGATCTTTTAACAATTACAACAACAAAACATAGCAGTTTGCTGAGGAAAAATGTGCAAAAAAATACATTTCCTCAATTCCTAATTTTTATTAACAAAGAAACAATTGAAATGAAAAACCACCAGCTCTAAGTGAATACCCAAATCTAATGTTTGCTGCTGAGTTGTATGATCACGCTACCTTTAGATTTTGATAGTGAAAGAGTGGAGAGAGAAGAGTGTTCTTGTTTTTTTCAGCAGAATCTTTATGGAAGAAAGTTAGGTTCCAGCAGATAAACTTTATATGTATTCCAAAGTGTTTAACTATCTCCAGTATAGAATATGAATCCATGCTGTAATGGTCTAAAACAAAAATAGATGGCTTCAGAAGTTGTCTGTTTCTTCAGGTAATGGCAAACTATTTCACCTCACATGGTTCTGCCACAAAGGCAAATAGAACTTCAGTACCTGAGGATTAGAATGAATGGTGTTAAAAAAAGAAGGGGTGGGGGGATTTGGGAAGTTTATGAGTTTGAGAACTCGCCAAGTGGTGTTTTCATAGATATCTATACTGTAGTTTGCTTTTGGAGGTTAGAGACGTGAAGTGAAACTTACCTTGGGAAGAGCAAGGATTGACATTAATGAAGTGTCACAGTTCTACAGAGGAACAAACCTGCACTGTATCGTTGCCTCTGTTGTATGTATCATTGTGGACAGAAGTGTCAAAGACCCTAAAACAGAGAAAAAGAAATACAATCAATCATACTGTGTCTGTTTCTCAGAAGACGTTCTGGCCCACAATCTCAATTGGTATAAATGGGCACAGTCCCATTTGAGTGGATTTATATCAACTGAAGATCAGATCTTCCATCGCAATAGGTAGTGCTTCAAATTAGTACAAATTCAAAGGGAATTTAAAATAGCTCATACTTGATATTAAGCAATAGAGTAATCATGAGTGTTTATACAGCCCATTTGCACCACATTCCCTTGGTTATGAGTCTTCGTTTTGTATTTGACTGACTACAGTTTTCTGGAGGGGCTTTTAAGAGCTAAGAGGGGGCTAGGATGGATTTAATTCCATTTCACAGCAGACTACACAGTCTACTGAGCAATATGAAAAAAACACTGAGAGGAAATTTCTGCCAAATGTCTGAGATTTTATTATTATAGTGATCCAACATCTGTGGTTTTGCATGCTGTCAATAATATATTAACTTCATTTTAAAATATTTTTGCTCATAAGCAACCTTACTTATGTGATTATCTGTTCTTTTTTATGCACCCAAATCAACACTCCTGATTTTTTGACACGTTTAATTCTAGAATCAAGAAAGACAGAGTACAGACTCTCAAGGAAATTGGTATCTGGATTAGGTAGTAAATTCCAGAGTGGTAGCCTTGTTAGTCGGCATATATCAAAAACAATGAAAGTCTTGTGGTACCTTAAAGTCTAACAAATGTCTTTGGGCATTAGCTTTTGTGAACTGCAACCCAATTCATCAGATGCACCTGATAAAATGGGTTGTAGCCCATTCAAACTTATGTCCAAAGCATTTGGTTACATTTTAAGGTACCACAGGACTTTTGTTGGATTCGATGGGTTTCTCTAGTGATTTACTTTTTGTACTTATTTAAAGGAGTACCTCTGAGAACCCTTTGTGGGTGCCTTCTTTTTCTCTTCTCTTTACCCTGGAAGTAAGGCTACACCCATCTATATTTATAGAGAAGGAATTAAGTGATCTCTGGGAAAGTATAAGAAGATGTTTGACAACTGTGAGCCTACTTCCTAAGAGAAGGGTACATTACAACCTGGGGAAATGTGAACAATGGATGAATTTTCTGTTTATGATTTCTCTAGCTTCATTTTCTGAGACTGACCAGCCAGTCTGTCTTTTTGTCTCTCCTGTTTCTGTTTTTATTTCTTGCCAGGTCACTTCCATAGATATAGGGTTACTTCTGAGTGATTTTTTGTTTTTGCCCCCCCCACCCCACCCCTGTGTCTCCAAGTCCAAGATATACTTCTCTGCATCATGCGGAGACTATGTGACTAATTGATTAGAATTTCTTGACCGATAAGCTCTTAATAAAGGTTACAAGTTGAAGCAATATTATTTTCATATGTTAGTACCTACAATGTTTATATGTTTAACTATATATTCTATGAGTATTTTCAGAAATGCCCATTCTCACACTAAACCGCTTCATCCTGCCTTAAGAATGACCATGGAGGTATATTATGAGGGACATGGATTCATCGTGTCTATTATTTAAAAACAAACAAACAAACACAAAAAACAAATGGAAGAGAATGGGGTGGTGGCAGCTCAACATTTTAATATATCACAAGATGGAACTAGCAGGTCTCTGGGACATGCCATGGCATGCTCTTGGGGTAGGTAAGAGTTCATGGAAACCAAGGTAGTGCTTACACACCCCAAACCCTGCTCACTGTCTTTTACTAGGGACAGCAATGCCAGGAACTTTTAATTAAATATCTCAGACTCTCAATTTTTTTGTTGCAGCTTGGTATATGAAAATGAATGAATGTTCAGGACAATTCTTATTTTGTTTCCCTGGTCCGTTCATTTCTATTAAAATTCTTGAACTTTCACCAAGTCGTGCATTAAGCAATTTGAGTTCAGTAGAAATGTCCTTTTGGCATCATGGATGAATGCTGTTCTTTCTTCCTTTGGCCTGCAGATTTAAATATTCTAATGACAGAGGAACCATCAACAGAATGGCCCAAAGCTCTTCTATATTTTTTATGTCTTTTCAGTCACAAATAACAGAGTTCAGCACAGAAAAGCTCATGGTGTTTTAATTGCCTTACAAACAGTTGGTCATATTCCTTTGATTTTCTGAAGCTTCTTCAGATAGCAGCAAGGAGATTCCCTTAGAAGGGGCTTCTACTTAATTTGTATTCATCAAGACTATAGCTAATAACTTCACTTTGAAAGGAAAATTTTACTGAAAGAGAAAACTGTTTGAAATCAGTTTTTTTTTTACTTGGTCGGTATAACCTATATGCCTAAAACAAGCTATCTCTTAGAGACCAGTTGAGGCTGGGTCAGAGCTGGGCAGATTTTGCTGCGCAGGAACCAGAACTTTCTGGTAACAGGGTGTGGTAGCATACGGGACATGCTCCACAAGTTTTTGTGTTGTTGCTGGAATCAGATGTGGGAAAAGCCTGAGAGGAGCAGCCCCAGGGAAGAAGGAACCACAGCCAGCTGGAAAGTCCATGTGCTCAGTGCTTGAGTGAAAGGAGCTGAGCCAGGAATGGACTGCAGGATGTTTTCTCCCTGTTTTGGACTATTTTGCAGGGGAGTTTTCTGTTGTGGGACTGTGAGCTGGTAGACCAGTGGACAGGCTGTGTGGTGCTAGTTGAAGAGAAGAAAGAAAGGACAGCATGGATACCAGATGAAGACTCCTGCAGGCGGAGAAGATGAGGGTTGCTTCTGTTTTGCTTTCAAACCTCAAGGATTTAGAGACTGCAAGTGAGATAAGGGTGACTCCACCTGAACTTTGGGACTCTTGGGTTTCTCACTGTTTTCTTTAAATTCATTTTAGTTTCTTAGGATAAGGTTTGTTAAGTTAGTTAATAAAGTTTATTGTTATGTTTATGCTGATTAGTAGTTTAATGTAGGATTGGAACTCTGAGCAATCTTTGCTGTGAGTCCCTTTACAGGCTGGATCCTGGCTCTCCAGCTGCTTTCTCCAGGGGTTTATTTGTGTAAGCACTGGAGAGGGGCTATTGAATGAATTTTAGTCTGCCCAAAGGTTACATCAGCAAAAGGTTTTCTAAACAAAAGATTTTGCAACCATAGAGACAAAAGATGAGCAATAATGTTCAAGCAAATCAGTAAAAAGTGAGAAGTGCAGTATATGTGCTATCCAAAAGTTTCTTCAACAGGGGCCACCAATGAATTAAATACTGAAGTGTTAGTAATGTAAATAGATAAATACTGTTACCCAGGGATTTCTGAACCCAACACTTTTGGTAACTTTGTGAGGCAGTGTCAAGACATAAATCATTAGAGACACAGCATGACTATTTGACAGATTTATGGTCTAAACTGTACAAACAAGAATGTTTTCTTTTGAAGTTTCTACTGTAATTTTTCTCTCTCAGACATATGCATGCACAAGAAAAGAGGTTTGTAGCACCCCAAATCTATAGTTACACCAAGGTTTAGAGTACTGTTTGAGTGGGTCAGGACAGGGGTGTTGCTGGATAGCAAAAAGACCCAGGGCACAGGCCCACAGGCCCTAGCTGTGCTAAACCCTGCCCCTGTCATGGGTCCACCCCCAATAGGCGACACCCACAACAGACACCCTCTCCCCCCATGACCAAATGCCCTATCCTTATCCTGAGCCCAACTTGAAACTGGAATTCACATGAAATATTTTGAAGTGGGGAAGTTCCACGTGAAATAGAAATTTTGGAAACATGGAGATGTGATGCTTCTGAAAGGAAATATGCTCCCTGGGCCATGCCAGCTGATGACTAAAATTGAAGCTGTCAGTTTCTAGCCAGCAGCTGTCTAGGCACCAGTGCAGTCTGACCATGTAGATTACCATGGATTATCCTGGTCCAGAGTGTTTAGCCTCTGTACCACTCTCCCACCACACAGAAGCCCCATGCCATGCTGTGATACAACAACTCTTTCATACCCCTCTGCTCATTTTACAGTTTTAATGCAATCATTCACCTCTAGTGTTCCCTACAAATGAATCAAGGTGCTGGCAATATCCTCTTAAAAGCTCACATACCATGTGAGGAGGACATATAAAAATTCTCCTCCTCTGACAAGGCATATCATTCCCTAGCTCATACAGGTTTCTGTTGCTAAACATCAGGAGTCAGTGAGATCAGAAAATAGGAGTAGGAGGGAGGGGTGGTGGATGAGACCATCCCTGGGACTTCCAATCAACTTGTTTAGGTTCTCCAGGTACTGGAGAAGTGGATGGCATCTAGGTGCCCAGATGAAAGATGACACCCTGCTGACCCATGCTGAAGACACCTACCGCTACAGTTCTCAAGCTTTTAAAATAGAGCCCATGCCTTCCCTGAACTTTACTGTAATGCTTTTCCCTCCACTTTGAGTGGCAGCATGAGATTGTGGAGCAGGGGAGTGGAGGGATGGCAGCACAGCAGCTGCAATTTGCCATGTTGGGCTGCTTATACCACAGGGCAGGAAATTTAAAAAGGCTCTGACCCTCTCCCAGCTTCCAGGTGTACACAATCCAGGTAGGGGGAGTTCAGGAACTCATGAGGCAAGCAGGCAGGCTGGCTGAGGCTGCCAATGCAGTGATGTGAGCAGGGTCACACCAAACTGGCAGAGCCAGCCAGGCTACCTGCCTTCTCCCCCCCCCCCCAGCAAATAGCCAAAGAGAGGATAACAAAGTGAACTGAAAACAAAGCAGAGATGCCTCCTGCAGTATTCCTCCCCCCTGCTCTTAGCTCCTGCCAGACTCCCAATCCCTCTTCTAGGGAAACAAAGCAGAGAGGATTTAGCAACAAAAACTAAGTAAGCCCACTCTTACAGGAAAGAGCGAGTCCAAAACAAAAATACAGCATTACTGGGATCGCACTATCCAATGCAAGACAGACAACATTACAAGAATTCACAATAAAGTACAGCAACTGTAAAACAAGCAAGGCACTTTCAAAGAATAACAAATTTATTTATTGCTAGAGCTTTTGTGGGTGAAATCCCACTTTGTTAGACACTTGAAAATGGTTTCCAAATGGGATTTCGCTCATGTGATGAATAAATGTGTTACTCTTTAAAAGTACCACAGAACTCTTTTCTATTTTTAACATGGCTACCCCCACCCCCCGGAACTTTTCAGTAAAAGGATGGTTAACTTTGTGGCATGCTGTCTGGTAGGTGTACTTGTGCTGTGCACAATTCATAGGAGGGCAAAACTGAAGAGCAGAATAAATAGTGACATTAAGTAGCAACATTATTGGTAGGTAAAGCCTCACTCATGGTCTCTCAACAGAACTCTCAAATCTCAGGAATTTTTTCCCCAGGCCCAGTCTGCTAATATTTGCTCAGTCTCCTGTAGCCACAATGTAAGGACACAAATAAAATGAATAGAATTTACCTTTAAAGCATCTGTTAGGTAACACTGTGTATCTGTTCTGTAATATCATAAATAAAATATTTAACTCAGTTTAACAGACATTATAACCAATATTTAACAAAGCTCCATATTGTAAATTTGAAGCTCATTTTATATTCTTGATGAAATTTCTTTAAGATGTAACACTGTGTCATTTCATTTAAATATGTATGAAAAAGATGTTTGAATGAAGGGGTGTGTGATGGGATCAGTTGACACCAGCCTCTCCTGATGAAATGCAAGTACCACCTTAATGGATGAACAATTCAAACTAATCTCTGAAAAGCAAGAAGAAGAATCCACCCCAGAAAGAGAAAAACAAAATACAAGATCAAAGTCATGTCTGCAAATGACTGGTGATGAATAATTATCAGACAGGAGCTTTGAGGCAGCAAGGCACAACAAGCCTCATACACTCACATGAGACTCAGCAAATAGAAAAAACCATGAAAATTGTGTGTCTGATTCTCCAACTGTCATCCTAGAGCACCAGATTCATGACCTAGAGAGACATGGCTCCCTCCTTGTGCCAAGCTTAGTTGCACACTGGGCTGGCTCTAGCAACACGTAAAAGGACTGGTAATTATATCATACCAGCTTCCAAAATTTCATGGGTATCAATGTATGTGTCTGTTTTTTGCTATTTTCACATTTACAAATAAATGTGGCATATTGCCTTGTCCCCTGAATAAGATCCTGCTAGTCTTTTCTAACAATTCCATTTCCTCTGTTATACCAAAAGGGCACCTACTAAAATGATGTGCAACAAGAACACCCAAAAGAAAAGACTAGATCTTATTCAGGGGACAAGATAATATGCCACATTTATTGTAAATAAGTAAGGATAGCAAAAAGCAGTCTCACACAACACACACACAAGAAGTTCTGCAACCTGGTATACAATTACCAGGTCCTTTCATGTGTTGCTTGAGCCAGCCTCGTGGCCAGCTAGGCTGGGCACAAAAAGAAGCCAGGCCTATGTCGGTCATGAATCTGATGCTCCAAATGACAGCTGCAGATTTAGACCCCAAAGTTTTCATGTTCTTATCCATCTTTTATACTTGCTGGTCCTCATGTAAGTCTATAGGATTTGCTGTGTCATGTTGCCCTCAGGGTTTGTTTGAGATCATTGGTCAGCAATCACTTGCAGGCTTGATTGTATTTTGTTCTTTTCTGTCTGGGGTGGCTCCTTCTGTTTGCTTTCATCAGAGATGTCTGCATTGTTCGGCTAGTTAGATGGTAATTGTGGTCCATCAAGACAGGCTGGCAATTGAGACTGGCCCCTTCACACACCCACACCCTTAATTCACACATTTAAATGAACATACACAGCATATGCCTAAACCAGGTTTCATCAAGTATACAAAATGGAGTACAATGTTTAAGCAGGAGTTCCAAACTGGCAATATGGAGTCTTGTTGGATATTGGTTATAGTGCCTATTTGTCAGGGTTACAGAATTGTTTCACTTATGATACTAAAGGACATATACACAACATTAATTAACACGTACTTTAACGGTAAATACAATTAATTATCTCTGTCCCTCCATATTATCTGTCCCTGCCCCACACCTCCAGTCACTTTCTACTTAATGTAGAACAATCTCACACACAAGAGAACAATTTCAAGCACAGGATAAATACTAGGCACAGCATATGGTGGTGTTCAGCAGAGTTCAGCAACTTTACAAATAATATCACTGTTGATGAGGTTACCCTCCCAGACCACCTGCTGCCCCAGCCTCACAACTGAGGCAACAAGGCAAGGGCAGGAGACCGTTCGGTTGTGCCAGGCCAGCCCCACCGTCATGTGAGACCCTGTGGTCAGACCAGGCAGCTCCACCACCTGGGCATGTGGTGAGGGCAGGGGACCCCAGGCCAGGCCAGCCCTGACACATGGGCATGGGGAGAGGGCAGGAGACCCCAAGGGGGGGACCAGGGCAGCACCATGGTCTGGGCATGGGCTGAGGGCAGGAGACTCTGGGTTGGCACCTGAGCCTTGCCCTTTGAGCTGTGGGGGGCTCCCTGGCCAGGACTGCATCACAGCAGCCTGGCCACCAACCTGATCCCCAGGGACCCAGGGCTGAGGGATGGTCCTTGGCTAGGGGTTACCAGAGGTCAGGCAAAAGGAGGACATGTCCTTTTTAGCTTCATGTCCTCCATCTGGCAGGCATTTTAAAAATACATGATTTTCTGTTTTTTTACTTACAGGAGTTAAAGGATGCTGGAATGCCCCAGAACACCCGATTTTTAGGGAGAAGCATTCCAGGGCCCCCTAAAAACAGAAGAAGATTACATTAATACTACATTTTCTCCATGTATCCTTCAATGTCCTCCTTTTCATACTTCTCTGTCCTCCTTTCCATGATTTGGTATCTGGTAACCCTGTCCCTGGCTCACCAGCCTTCTGTTGGCCTGACCCTGGCTTGGACAGAGGCTGAGGAACATCCCTTGGCCCACCTGGAGCTCATGGGGGGGCTCTATTCCCAGCCCCCACCCCCCGAGGCCCATAGGCCATGGGGGGTACTTCCTGCAGGCAATTGGGAGACACTCAAGGACCCAGCTGGGGCCTAGAGACCATGGAGGGAATGCCCCCAGCCCAGGGGTACCCCCTGACAATCCCAGCTGGGCCCCAGAGGTCTATGGACACCACCCCCGGTCCCACCCAGGGCCCAGAAGCCTAGGGGTAGCCCCCTGAGTCCCACCTGGGCCCCAGAGGCCTAGGGACACCCTCACCAGTCCCACATGGGCCTCAGAGTTTTGGGGGCACCCCTACCAATCCCACATGGAGCCTGGAGGCCTATTGCCACCCCCCCACAACCCCAGCTGAGTGCCAAAGGCCTGGGGGGTGTCCCCCTGCCCGACCTGGGGCCCAGAGGCCTAGGGACACCCCCACCAGTCCCACATCGGCCCCTGAGGTTTGGGGGCACCCCTGACCATCCCACCCGGGGCCTGGAGGCCTATTGGCACCCCCCACAGCCCCACCCGGGTCCCAAAGGCCTGGGAGAACCCCCCCCCCCAAGGCCCAGAGACCAGGGACTAATTCCCTGCTTCCACCCAGGGGCTGGAGCCCATGCAGGGAAGCCCCCCTTGGCCCCAGGCAGCCCTTCCTCTCCCCCCCACCTGACCAGGGCCTCCAGCCCCCTCCCCTGCCCCAACTCCTACCTGCTCTGTCCTCTGGAGAGAAGCCCATGCTGGAGCTGCTGCCTCTGTTTGAAACTTCCTCCCTCCCTCTTCCCCTACTCTCCTCTCCTCTCTTCTCCCCTGGCTGGCACTGCAGCTCAGAGAGCTCCCTCTCTCCCTGCACTGCTAGGGACTGGCCCAATCTCCTTGCACCGGCACTGGGGGTCCAGGGAAAAGATTTGGGGAACAGTCACGGAGATTCAGGGCACAGGATCCCTGTGCCCAGTGCCAGCAATGCCCCTGGGTCAGGAACAAGTTTCCAGCGGCAAACGTTCCAGGTGCTACTGGTGTTCTTACAATGGAGTCACTGATGACTCCACAGAAGAAAAAATTCACTCAGCTGAGATCATTTTACCTTTTTATAAATACAGTGTTAAAATAACATGGCAATTAGAAATACTGCTAAGTAAATGCTTCCAAGTCATTAACTGTGCAGATGTATTTGTACATACCAACATTTAGATAAAGCTAGACTTCTAGTTTTCAAAGCCACATGCTTCAGTAATTTTAAAAGCAAGAAGGATGGAAGTAGGATCATGCTTACTTCTTGTGGTCACTCAACTCCCCCCCCCCCCCATCCTGCTTGCCTAGTTATAAGTCTGCTACAAAGGCCTTAGAGATATTGTAAGCAAGATAATCAAAGTTCCAGTGACAAGAAGTGGCCTTAGTATTCTGCTGGACTGGCTGTGTCTACCCTGACAGTACATATGTCACCATATTTTTATTTTAACTAAGGTTTCATATGAAAGACACAGTTCTCATCCCATGCACCAGTGGCAATGTTTTCTTTTCTAGCTCTGACTCCTTTTTTTTTGTCTCAGGTACATGCATCTTTCATATCCACTTTGACTGAGAGACCATGGCTGCCTGTCAGTGATATGCCACAAGTATTTGTGCCACAATTATTTAGGCAGGGTTTTCCACAACAATTTCTCTTCCTGCCTGGTTTTAGCTAAACTCCATGTCCTAAGGGTTCATATAGCTCTTCTAAAGGAATGAGTGAGGGAGTTGCAATTCCTTCCATTTGTTTCCCCGGTTAAAAATGAAAAAGCTTCCAAGGAGGGAGACACCAGCACTAGTTAAACAATTCAGTTTCAGCTCCATTTTGATGTAAATGTTAATGATCCTTGATACCCTTCAGTAGTCCTGCTGAAGTCAATAGCATCAGGTAGATAAAGGCATGTATTAATAGTTAGTCTTGAGTACAAATGTGCAGTTTGAAAACAATCTAGGCTGTCCTTTTTGTAGTGTGTGGACATGGCCTTCCTTTGAGACAGACAAGGAGGGATGGGCCGTCCACAACTGGGCACAGCCAGACATTGCCTGTCTGTCAGACTGGAAGTCGGGGGGACAGAACAGGAAGTATAAAAGGAGAGCTCAAGCGCTCAGTCTGGGCTGAGCTCCTGAGGGGAAGGACATCTTTTCCCACTCTTGGGAGCTACCTGTGTCCTGAGTATCCTGTGGATGAACTGCCTGTGGCCTGAGACTCTTATCCCACTTGCAGATGGCCTGTGGACAGGGACCAGGAGGACTGGCTGGATCTCCCTACTGTAGTGGATCTGGAAGAAGTACTGGCTAACTGTGACCCCGAGGCACTACTGGAAGTGTTTGCACCTGAGGACCTGGTGACCCTGCCAGGGAGTCAGAGACCAGGAGGAGATTCCAAGTGATGCCAACAGGAGGAGGCCCAGACAGACTATGACCTGCAGAAATTGCTGTATGCTGACAGACTCAACAAGCTACCAGACCTACTGCCCACTGATGACAACAAGGGGTGCTACAACCTACCCACAGGTGATTACACTGATGAGGCTGGTTTGGGGATTGGCTGACCAAGTACCACTGGGAAAGGGGGCAGGAAGTAGCCCAGGGAAGGGAGAAACAGTCTGGCATACCTGGAGCTGGAAACTGAGTCAGCGTGCTGCAGCTGGGTCCTTGCTGACCCTGTGGTGGACTCCCCTGCCACATATAGGAACCTGGGCTGGGCCACAATAGAGTTGGGTAAGCTGGCATCCTCCCCTGTTTCTCTCACATTAACTCTAGAGTGACTCCTCAACCCTGGTCTGTGAAGTCAATACAAGGCTATAAACTACCTGCCTCACTTGGGGGATGTGAACTGTGAACCCACCCCACCTAGGAAATGTGAATTCTTTCCTGTCTGTCTGAGCTATAGACTGTGTGATTGAGGAATACCCACCAGAGAAGAGTAGTGAGGGGTGTGGCCACCCTCCTGATAGACAAGGAGAGACAGACTGATGCCTTACATCTTCCCTAAGTCTTCTTTGTTTTTGTTTTTAAAATACCTTTTTCCAGAGTACTAACAGGTTGGGTTTATTTTGTTTGTTTGTTTTAAATGAACTCCAGGGTTAGGTAACCTTTCATAGGAGTGTGAGAAAAGGAAGTCATTCAAGCCCTCCATTTAAATGTTGGCTGAATTTTAGGAGGGGGCACTCCCAGGAGCCCCAACATGTTTACTTTTTGAGAATACTTCTGGGTCCTGATAAATGCACCATTGTTATGTTTTCATTTTAATGGATATGTAATTATCATAGAATCATTGAATATTAGGGCTGAAAGGGATATCATCAGGTCATCTAGTCCAACCCTCTGCTAAAAGCAGGACTACTCCCATTAAATCACCCCAGCTTGGGTTTTATCCAACCAGGTCTTTAAAGTTTCCAAAAATGGAGATTCCAATACCTCCCTAGGCAACCCATTCCAGTGCTTCACCAACCTCCTAGTGAGAGAGTTTTTCCTAATGTCCAGCCTAGACCTCCCCAGCTGCAGCTTGAAACCATTATTCCTTGTTCTGTCCTCTGCCACCACTGAGAATAACCTAGCTCCCTCCTCTTTAGAGCACCCCTTCAAGTAGTGGAAAGTAGATATCAAATCCCTCTTTAGTCTTCTCTTCTATAGACTAAATAAGCCAAGTTCCTTCAATCTCTTCTCATAAGTCATGTGCCCCAGCCCACAAAAGAGTGGAGAAGGCAGTGGCCCTACCGAACCAAGTAGCCTGCAGAGGGCTCAAATTCATGACCTCAGTGTTATCAGCACTTTACAGCATATGTGTTGAGGTAATTGAATTGTTGGCTATCTTGCTTTGACTGCTTGTCCTTCATTTGATCCCTGTGAGAGATTCTAATATTCTTATTAATCTGGACTAACAACTTACTCCATGAGCATATTGGCTTCAAGGAAGTTACTATTAATGTGAGTTATTACATCCATTCGTAAAGGTGGTAGAATTGGGTCCACACTAATGTGTCTGATGATTATTCTATAAATGACCCAGGCATGGCTGGATGAAGGTGGATCCCTCTACCATGGGGGTGCCCCATTTGGTGGACTGGCAGGATTGATGGTCAGTGCTGCAGGGGGGACATGTTCCCAAGCCGGCTGGTCTGGTGAGCCTGGCCAGTCAGTGGGTAGTGTGGCCTTCAGGTGGCAGCACTCCAAAGTCAGGAGCACTGTAGGGCTGCCATGCCAGTGCTCCTGGGGGACTTGCCAGGCCAGTCTGACCCCCAGGGTCCCCAGTGGAGCAGTCCACCAGTGCTCCTGACCCTAGAGCACCACCAACAGAAACTGCACCACTCCCCAGACAATCCTTGACCTCTGGAGCACAGCTGCAATGCACTGGTCTGCTCCTCCCCCTGGGGCAGAAAGGCCAGCTCGGTGGCAGGGCAGGCACACCATACACCATAGACTCTGGCATCAGGGCCCCATCAGCCCTGCTCCAGTCAGGCCTTGGGGCACTGTGCCAGTCTGAATGGGGCAGATCTTCAGGAGTGGTGTGGACTTAGGGTCCTCCTTTAGGGTCCCTAATGCCCCTGCCTTGGTCAAGCCCTGGATCCAGTGATTTGCTGGAGTATTAGGTACCAAATTCATAATCCAGTTTCCTAGTATTTTATCTCTGTTAGCATTTTGGGACGAAAGTGTGGAGAAAGGGACTTAAACCATTTTTGGTTCGCTAAGATATGCCCTGAGGAAGAGAACACAGGAATATTGCTGCCAGCTGAACCTGTCCCATAGTCCCTTTTAAATACCTGACCAAACAGAAAGGTTAGAAATAAATTAATTGCATTTTTGCTGCCAAGTACAAACATTAATATATTGACCTGACATTTTGTTTCATACGTTGACTTAGATATATTGCTGCCCACAGACTAACAATTACTTCTCAGACATTTTCCTGAAAAAGAAAACAGTATTTAGACTGCCAAGTTTCTCATGAAAAGTTTTTAAAAAATGATAAATACTTGTTACTAATTAGATAATTAGATAGCATGGTATTATGAAGCTCAAAAAGAAATGCATGTAAGCCTACAAGTATGTTACAATGTGTCTGTTTGAATTCATTTTAGTAGCATAATTAGCATTAGGTATTACCTTCACAGTTATGATTAAAATGTATAATCTAAGGTACTATTAAGTCTTGTACTTTCCATCTCACTAGTTTCTTCATATCAACAAATTAGAACAAAGGTCATTGTTCTCATTTTTCCCATACCAACCAATCATTAAAGCAGCTGTTTACTGATTATGTTGATAGATATGATAGAACACAATAGAGTTGGAATTTTCAGTTTCATAAATGGTGAAAACAATTATCATAAATTTAATGAAGGGAAAATCTACTACACAATATGGTTCCTTTGAAACAGTGTTATTCTAAATAGAAAGATTTTGAAAGTTAGATCCACAACTGAAGAACCCAATACAGATTCAAAAGGATTTGTAATAAAATGAGATCTTAAAATCTGATTTGTGGAGGGCTCATGATATTGAATAATCACAGTAGAGGAGGCAGTGTTGAAACACTGCTGATCAACATTTTCAGTACAAAGTACAGTGAGCATATACTGCTGATTGTGTGCTCAAATGATGAGCTAGAGTTGCTGCTTATGTCAAAAGAATGACGTTGCTATCAGTTTACTACAGGAATCTAAAAGAAACAACCATCTAAATTCAGAAGTGACATATAAACCATTGTAAGGTAATGGCCTGCAACTTACACCAGTTCAGGCTTCGTTAAACTCAGACTCTCCTGGGCTTCCTCCTGATCCCCTCCTTCACTCTCCCACACCAAAAACCTGAGTATCATTCTAGTACCTCATATACTTCTGTCCTACACTTACATGATCTTTCCCATGCCCCCAAGTTCTCCATACTTCAGTCTGCCTCCTGTCCCCTAGTCTCCTGTGCACATCTCTATCCTCTCTTCTTCACTCCTCAGCTTCCCCATCAGCCTCCTCCTTTTTCCTCACTTTCTCTTGCGTCTTCACTATTCTGTTCACTTTCTTAGGAATAGATCACAGGGTGTAACCTTATTTCCTGAAGTCAGTCTGGTTTCAGTCCAATTAGAAACCAAAAGAAATACCAGGCATCTTTATTATGATCACCCTCATTTCCACATACAAAGATAAAAAGGAAATGGCAGTCATCTTGACTGAGGATTCAGTCGCATTTTTAGAGATGGAAAATAGTTGTTGTTCTGAATAAACTTGAAAACTTATGAATATTATGCCACAAATTGGGGAAACAATTTAGCAAAAGCCCATCCCTCCAAATATCATGAGACTTAGGATAAAATTAAGATAGCCAGAAACTCTGGTAAACCAGACAAAGAGTAAATGAGAAAGCTGTACCTCATTAAGAGAAAAGAGAGCCTAACCCCAACCATCTGCAAACCAATCATGCGTATTTTAGAGCTTTCTGTTTTCACTTATAACCTGGTGAGACATGAGGATGGGATTATCATTTGTGGGGAAGGCAGGCACCTTTTAATATCTAGCTGTCTTCTCTTGTGGCCACTTCCCTGGGTGTAGAATAGCAGTCCTTTAACTTTATTTGCTGGGACCCCCTTTTGAAATATTTCAGGCAGAGATAATGCACTACCCCAAAAATATGACAGCTGTGTATGCAATGCCACCCACTCCCCTATGCCATGCCATCCTTACATATGGATTGCTGCTTGGGGAGGAAGGCCTGGCACAGCTTTCAGAGCTCCCAAGCAGCAACTGCTCCTATCTGGCCACACAGCTCTGAAGGGCTCTGGCCGTCAGCCATGAACAGGACTGACAGCCTCAGCCACAGCAAACATGAAGGCTGACAGTTTGTGACCCATCCATAATAACCTCATGACTCCCTGAGGGATCCCAATCCCCAGTTTGAGAACCTCTGCTATAGGGACTCAGCTATTCCACAATTTGTGTGTTAATCTTCTGGGCATGCTGAAAGGCACCTTAGTTTGTAAGAAGCTGGGTGAAGGCTGAGATTGGGTAGTGCTGAAAGGGGCTTCTGTTGTGTTTATAACATTTTTGTTATACTGACACTGTCCTGAGGTAGTGTGATCTGTGTAGTTGAAAGTCTCTTTATATACTTTGCAAAATATGATTTCAACTGACTGCCACGAGTTCGTAATACCTTGTACCAAAGGGGTAGCCATGTTAGTCTAGTCCAGTAAAACAAACAGTCTGGTGGCCTATATATATATTATGGTGACTGGATAGCGTAGTGGTTAAGAGTGCTGTAGTGGTTAATACCGACGCCCTTTGATACGGGAGACCGGGGTTCAAATACTGGTGGGTACCTGTCTGCCTTCCCAGTAGGGGTCCTTGGGCAAAAGACCCCCTAACGCCTCACTTGCCTACCTCGAATATGAGAGTGACACGAACTAGGAGAGTCATGCCGGCTCGGACGTCGCCTGGATTAACAAGGTCCGCGCCAGATGTTGGGGAACCAGGACAATCTGATGATAAGTGGGCTACTGGAACAAACCATGCATGGACGAGACAAGAGAACCTGGAATTGATGGAATGCTACTACAACAGCAGACCTAAGGAGAGGGGATGTATGAGGGAACTATGGATGGACAAAAGACCTCCATCCACACTAACTGAGAAACAGCTAGTTACCCAATGCTTCAACATAGTAAAGAGGCAGCTGCTCTCACAACTGGAGATAGACCAACTGCACGTTACCTCCCAGACTCAAGAAGAAGCCCCAGAAGAACAACTCGATGTGCAGCCAACACCCGAAGCTGGAACTTCACTGCCACCCCCTCCATTACAGAACACAGCAGCTGATATGAGGCATAAGATCGTGGATAAACTAGCTACAGTCAACCCTCAAGACCGATTACCAAGGCTTGTGGGAGAAGTACCATCAGATAGTATGCTAGAAGATGCCAATAGAGCCCTAATGACAATTCCTACTACCACCATCACTGAAACCAATGAACTGGTATATGTGACAGCCTCTGTAATCCTGGAGATGCTTGGCTACACAATCAAGAAGAACAGCAGTACATACCCTCCCTGGAAAATGAGGTTGGAGGATAAGATCAAGGCAACACGGAGAGAAGTTAGCCGGCTGGTGGAACTACAGAAGGGTGTAGAGATTAAGAATAAGACTCGGCTACTGAGAAAATACAAGGGCCTGACTCCATCTGAAGCCCTAGAGACTGCTAAGCAAAGGCTCACAGCACTGGCCACCAGGCTAAGGAGATACACTAGAGAAGCAGAGGCCAAAAAGATAAATGCCCTGTTCTCCAAAGAACCATCCAAGGTGTACTCCCAACTGCAGTGCAACAACACAATAACAGCAGAGCCATCAACAGCAGAAACTGAACAGTACTGGAAGAACATCTGGGAGAAAGAGAAGACTCATAACACCAGTGCAAAGTGGCTGCAGGACCTGAGAACAGACCACAGCAATCTCCCAGAACAGGAACCAGTCACCATCACAGTAGAAGACATCCAACAGCGGGTCAAGAACATGAAGAGCTGGACAGCACCTGGCCCGGACATGATCCACACCTACTGGCTAAAGAAACTAACAGCAGTGCATGAACGCCTAGCAGCACAGATGAACCAGCTGCTAGCAGCAGGCTCCCACCCAGACTGGCTAACACAAGGAAGGACAGTGCTGATCATGAAAGACCCCCCACAAGGGAACAGCACCATCCAACTACCGGCCAATAACCTGCCTCCCCACAACATGGAAAGTCCTATCAGGCATCATAGCCGCCAAGCTACAGGACCACGTGGGCCAGTACATGAGCACAGCTCAGAAGGGTATTGGGACCAACACCAGAGGCTCAAAACACCAGCTGCTCATAGATAGAGCAGTCGCCCAAGACTCAAGGTCTAGACAGACCAATCTGAGCACAGCCTGGATTGACTACAGGAAAGCCTACGACTCAATGCCGCACACATGGATCTGTGAATGTCTGGCGCTATACAAAGTCAACAGGACACTAAGGACCTTCCTCAAGAACTCAGTGGGACTGTGGAAGACAACACTGGAAGTCAACTCAAGACAGCTTGCACAAGTGGCCATCAAGTGCGGCATATACCAAGGTGATGCGCTGTCCCCGCTGCTGTTCTGCATTGGCTTGAACCCCCTCAGCCAGATAATCACAAGGACTGGCTATGGATACAAGTTCAAGAGTGGCACTACCATCAGCCACCTCCTCTACATGGATGACATCAAGCTGTATGCTAAGAATGAATGAGACATCGACTCGCTAATCCACCTGACACGCATCTACAGTGAGGATATTGGGATGTCATTCGGACTGGAGAAGTGTGGCCGTATGGTAGTAAAGAGAGGAAAGGTAGTCAAGACTGATGGGGTGGAACTACCAGCAGGCCACATAGCAGACATACAGACCAGCTACAAGTACCTTGGCATCCCACAGTCACATGGGACTCACGATGAGGAGGCAAGGAAGACAGCAACATCCAAGTACCACCAAAGGATAAGACAGGTCCTGAAGAGCCAGCTCAATGGGAAGAACAAGATCCACGCCATCAACAGGTACACCCTGCCAGTCATCAGATACCCTGCCGGTATAGTGAGCTGGCCAAAGGAGGACATGGAGGCTGCCGACGTGAAGACCCGGAAGCTCCTCAGAATGTACGGAGGTTTCCACCCCAAATCCAACACCCAGAGACTGTACGCCAGCCGGAAAGAAGGCGGGCGGGGTTTGGTGAGTGTCAAAGCCACTGTCCTGGATGAAACCCAGAGCATCCAGCAGTACATCAGTAAGATGGCACCCAAAGATGAGCTGCTGAGAGAATGCCTGAGGCAGCAGCAGAAGACATGGGAGGAAGATCAAGCAGAAGAAATGTCATGGCAAGACAAGACCCTGCATGGAATGTACCATCGACAGATAGCTGAGGTGGCTGACATTGGGAAATCCTACCAGTGGCTGGAAAGGGCTGGACTGAAAGACAGCACTGAGGCACTGATCATAGCAGCACAAGAACAGGCACTGAGCACCAGATCCATTGGAGCAGGGGTCTACCACACTAGACAGGACCCAAGGTGCAGACTGTGCAGAGAGGCCTCAGAGACAGTCCAACACATAGTGGCAGGATGTAAGATGCAGGCAGGAACAGCATACACTGAACGGCACAACCAAGTAGCTGGCATTGTGTACAGGAACATCTGCACAGTGTATGGGCTAGACCCTCCCAAGACCAGATGGGAGATCCCACAGAAGGTCATGCAGAATAACAGGGCTAAGATCCTGTGGGACTTCCAGATCCAGACGGACAGGCAGGTACTGGCCAATCAACCAGACATCGTGGTAATAGACAAGGACCAGAAGACAGCGGTGGTGATAGATGTAGCAGTGCCAAGTGACAGCAACATCAAGAAGAAGGAGTATGAGAAGCTGGAGAAGTACCAGGGCCTGAAAGAGGAACTAGAGCGGATGTGGAAAGTGAAGGCCAAAGTGGTCCCGGTGGTGGTAGGAGCACTCGGGGCTGTGACTCCTAAGCTGGGAGAGTGGCTCCAACAGATCCCAGGAACAACATCAGAGCTCTCTGTCCAGAAGAGTGCAGTGCTAGGAACAGCTAAGATACTGCGCAGAACCCTCAAACTCCCAGGCCTCTGGTAGAGGACCCGAGGTTGAGGATGACACATACCACCCATAAGGGTGAGAAGGGAATTTTTTTTTTTATATATATATTCTCCCACATAGAATCTGCTCAGAGTGTAACAGCAAATCAAAGCAGCTGTTAGGATTCAAACAATGGAGTACAGCAATTAGAAGGGAGGTCAGTGGGGGACAAGGAAAGCAAAATTACCTGTTGTAATGGGAAATGAACCCCAGTCTTTACTGATTCCTGAATTCAGGGAGTCAAATTTGCATATGAATTCCAGTTCTGAAGTTTCTCTGTGAAGCTTCAATTTGTTATTCATTTGTTTGAGCACAGCTGTTAACAAATTATCAATGGAGTGAACAGGGAGATTGAAGTGTTCCCCTACTGGTTTTTGATTGCTGTTATTCTTGTGTCAGTTTTGTGCCCATTTATTCTTTTGCACAGAGATTGTCCTGTTGGTCCAACGTATAAGGTGTGGGGGCACTTCTGGCACATGATGGCGTAATTCACATTGGTGAATAAGCAGATGAATGAGCTAGCTGGCTTGATTAGATCCTATGATGGTGTCTTTTGCTAAGTCAGCAATGTTGTTTGTCACAAGGGTATATGCCTGCTTTAATGTTTCTGTTGTTACGTCTGTAGTTACTGGTGAGTGTCTATGTAAGGCCAGGGGCTATCTGTAAGCGAAGAGAGAGTACTCTTTAATTGCACAGTATATGTTTAAAAAAGGGACCAGAAATGAATGTATGTATGTTTGTTTGTTTAAGTGACAGCAGGCTGAATTCTGCTGCAACTGACCCTGGGAAAGATTGTTTCAGCACTCCCTGATGGCAATCTGGATCACTTGAGTAACCGCTGTGAGCAAACAATATGTGTTTGAATATTACTGAACATAAATCTATTCATATAGGAACAAAGAATGTCGGCTGTACTTACCAGATGAGGGCTCTGTCCTGGGAAGCAGTGACTGAAAAATATTCAATGTACATAATCAGCTGAACATGAACTCCCAGTGTGACACTGTGGCCAAAAGGGCTAATTTGAATCTGAGGAGTACAGAGAGGTGATTTTACCTCCGGACTTGGCACTTGTGCAACCACTACTAAGAACAAGGTCAGACGAGATGATCCTAGTGGTCCCTTATGGCCTTGAAATCTGTTTCTGTTTGCATGCAGCCTACTTCTCAAACTTGAGCTATATCCTCCATCGCTGCTTGGCCCTCACTACAGCTTCTCCTTACTACCTCACATATTCAACAATTTTATTTATAATGAATGATTAAATTATTCCATGGGGGTGAAGGAGGAAGGGCAACAGAATGGGCCTCCTACACATCCAGATGTGCTAAAACTGGCTGTGTGTAAATGATTTGGCCACAAGGCTTTATTTTCCAAAACATATTGAATTACCTATGGCATTTCTCCAAGAAACATAATTGAAGAAACAATGTCCCATATATTAACCATAGACTGAGTTTCTGAAGCAATTTTTCCCCTCATAAATTATTTTGAAATTAGTAGCCATTCTTTCTCAGTAGACACTGAAAGGTTCCTGTCTGCTCCCAGCCCATAGATTTAAAAGGCAGATGGGTAAAAGCCAAACTACAGGCTTATGATACTGAACTATGTATGTAATTAATCTGTATGCTCATCAGTGACTCTATTAGGCTTTTAGAGTTAAAACTAGTGAGACAAACAGGGTGCATAAAAAAGGTTTAACAAAATAAAATTGTAAATATTTATTTATATTTTCTACTTATAAGGCACTTACAATAAATTAGATAAACAGTGAACAAAGGTACAAATGTTCCATATAGCCACTTACAGCAAGAATCAAGGAATCAAGAGCTTCAGCAGAAGGTATTATACTAGAACCTGTTATATGTAGCTTCTCTTGTTTTACCACAGGAGTTTCTAGATGAAGGACCTCAGCTTAGTTGCTGTGGATCCTTTTCGAAGATAAATGACCCCACAGTGTGATATCTTATTTGGGAGCCCACCAGGAATATCACTACCCCAGGGAAAGACCAGTGGCATGGGCATGGGCCCCACCCCCTTTGGCCCCAATTCTCTGCCCAGGCCCAATCCAGCCTCAGGCTCCTGCTACCACCAGCCTGGCCCCGGTTCCCCACCTAGCGCTGGAGCTGGAAGAGGCAGGCGCAGCTGCAGGTGGCTTGGTCTGAATTCCCAGCTGGTGTGCATCCTAAAGTTATTTGATGCTTTGTATAATGAGTTATTTGTTATCTGTGTATGTGTACGACTAATATTAACATAGTTGAAATGTATTTGAATGATTGAATGTTGGGGTTTTAAATGAGACTTTTCTGCATACTCCTCCCTGCTGGGGCACAGAACTCAGCCTGCAGAACTGGTTGCTAGGGTACAATAATCTGCCTGGCAACCCTTTGAGGGCAGGCTGTCAATCACAGCAGACAGGGCGAAACTGCCAGATAGTTCCAGAGGGCTTGGAACATGGTCTGTCAATCACAGCGAGCTGAGGAAAACGGTCAGAAAGTTCCAGAGTGGGAACGCTGGGGCTTGCGGCACGAAAAAGCAGTCTCAGGGATTGGGTAGAAAGCCTGAGGTAAAGGCTTCTTAAGGAGACTGCGTGGAGAGTGTGACAGAGTCGGTCCGTGGGAGTCTCCGGGTTCATGTGTTGGTGTTCAGGTATGAGAGGGTTTGATGGATCGTTGGCTGGTCTCCGTCTGGAGCCCACCCTTGTCACTTGAGGCGAACTGTTTCAGCTACGGACCCTGTGTGATTGGGAAATCGTGGCTGCTGGAGCAGAGCTGCTGGCGCTCATCACAATAGACACTGACTGCCTGTGAAGGAACTGGCAATTGCCTGGAGCAGTGCAGGGACTGCCTCGTACGGACCTTGATGGCAGGAAGGCAGACAGGGCCACGGAGCCCAGGTGGATTTACAATCATCACTTGAGGAGATTTGGGCCTCCCTTCTCACACTAGTGACACCATCGGCTTCGGACTTGGGAAGTCTGGTGACTATATGGGGCGTTAACCTGGGTTCATCGCGTGTCATAGCAAACTGAATTTTAATGGCATGGGAGTGGGTAGCTTGGGTAGAATAAGGTTTGTTTGGTTTATCTGGTTATGTGTCTGTTCATACCACATGTTTTGTTTGTATTAAAAGGTTTTAAGGCATAGCTTCTTGTCTCGGACCAGTCCTCGCACTCAGGGGCGGAACCTCCAGGTTGATAGATGCCTGAAGGTGGGGAGGGCCTATGAAGCGGGGAACCTGGCCCTTGTAAGATCTAAATTCTCTCCAGCTAACACTGGGTACTGGGCTGGGAGTGGCAGGCACCACCACCACCAGCCAGGCCCTAAATTTCTGGCCGGGGATGGGGCCAGGAGAGGCAGGGGCTGCCCCAGACATTCGGGGCACTGGAGCTGGGACTTGGGGCATGTGCCCCATGTGCCAGGTGCCAGCGATGCCCTTGGTGTCCACTATTGAACTTGTGACCTTTTTAAATCAGAATCAATTGGATTAGGCTGTGCCTTGGACAAACCATGGGAATGCCCATACTCTTCTTACGTTTTTGTACGGACATCCTTAGACCTATAGGCAGCACCTTTGAGTCTAAGAAAATAAATCAGTAGCTTAAGGCATGTATACACGAGGAAGATAATGTGCAAATTATGACATTTTAACTAATACATTTTAAGCACTAGTGTGGACAACACCTTTAAAAATATTAATCTATGTATACACTAATGTTCATATGTGCAACCTATCTTCATAGTCCATTAAGACCTAGAGGCTGACATAAAGGCAGAGAAATACATTGAAAGAAGACTTCACAGATGAAATGCTCAGCACCTCAGAAGAAGTTGGTCAGACATGACAATAAGTATTGCACCAAAATCTGTTTTGTGGTTTTGTTTTTTTTTTTTTGTTTTGTTTTTTTTTAATCTCCAGTTGAAGGCTATGTTTACACACGGGGTTATTTCGATACAAGTTGTTTCGCTACAAGTTGTATTGAAATAACACCTTATTTTGAAATAAGTTAATTCAAATTAACAGTTTGTTAATTCGAATTAAGGAAAAAAGCTCAAAGCGAAATAGCATGTTCAGACAACAGTTATTTCAAAACGAGTCACCATTGTTTCGAAACATGTTCAGATGGCATTGTTTCGAAACAATCATTGTTTTGTCCCCACATGGGATTTAAGTTGTTTAGAAACAACACCATTGTTTCAAAACAATGGAACCTGTTGTTTCGAAACAACGGTGCGTCATGTGAACATGGCCTTTCTTATTTTGAAACAACCTCTGTTGTTTCGAAATAAGACTGCTGTGTGAACACACCTGAAGAGAACAAGCAAAACTAGCTGCAAGAGAACCATCAAATAATTCCCCAAGATGTTACCCTGATTTATTGTTTGTTTTCTGGATAAAAAACTAAGGAGAAGGTGGAGATAGTAGGACTTTGAATGTTCAGCTGGAAGCATAATCTTGTCCCAGTGAAGTAAATGGGAGTTTTGCTGTTGAATTCAATGGCAAAAGGTGATGCTATAGGTGTTTAGTGCATACATCCAAATAAATTCAAGAGCAATAATTTACCATTTTTGGGTTTTATTTATTCAAATGTACTAAAACAAAAAGAATATGAAATAACAGTGATTATGATAAGGTCATGCTTCATTGGTGAAATTCAATCCTCCAGCACAAAAGTCAGAGTGATATCCTTTGTGTGGGACCTAAAAATGCACTCTCAGAGATGAAGTGCACACATTTCATTTCTCAAAGAACTACTTCTCTCCAGTGATTATTCCAGCCTATGGAATTACTACTGTTGTCTGCCCTTCTCCATCACTTCCAATGTGAAAGTTGGGCCAATCTGTATGATCATGGATCCAGTAGCCAGTCTGCCTCCAGTCTGTGTTGGCCTAATTGGCATATAAGGACCACATTACAGCTCTCTCTGTCTGACTAATGCAGAGGGCTAGAATGATAATTCCACAGTGTGCGAAGTATTAGAAAGGCAATCTGCAGAGGAGTGAATTTCCATCTATGGCCTTACAAGCAGCAGTGGTTTCTAAAGACCAAAAAGTTCTAATGTGAAGCTGTCTTCAAAAACAAGAGACAAGAGTTCAGAGAAAATACAGATCTGTGTGCTGCACTTCTGCTCTACTAACAGATTGAACATGCAGTTAAAGTGACACTACCAAAACACTTTTATAAGAATGACCTGACACAGACATAAATTTATGTAAGTGAAAATTATGATCCTTTAAGCTTTTAGAGTTTTTTGAAAAGTTAACAAATGAGAGATAAATGTAAACCCAATAGATATAATTTGCTTGTATATTTTTAAAGTTTTTTGATAAAATGGACACACAAATCTATTAAATATAACAGATAACCACAGTATAACTAGCTAAGTTCTGTCATGGATTTTTAACTTGGTTAATCAATGGAAAAAAAAAAAAGAGGCACTGTGAGTGAGTGCTCCTCAGAGCGGAGAGATTTAAGAGTGAAATTAGTTCACTATAGTCTAAGAACTGGGTTCTGTCACTGTGCTTCAATGGGTCACAGCTGAGAATGGCCAATTCAGGACAAACTGCTGAGAAATAGACCAAACTCACCCCCAAACTAATGATTATTTTATAATTAGTTCAGGGGTCGGCAACCCCCAGCATGTGTGTCAAAGATGGCATGAGCAGCACAAGGACTCCTGGCATGATGAAATGCAATGACTCTTTCCCCTTGCTGGCCCTGCCCCCGGCACCTACCGAAGGTTGGGTGTGGAGGGCGGGCATGGTGGCTGGCAAAGGTTGCCGACCTCTGCATTAGATTATACCAAGCCAACAACAAATGTGAACTTCTGTCTCTTCACACTGATTCATAATACAATGCAGTCTCTGTAGGAATTCCAGCCCTTGGCTCACCATCCAGAAACTGGATTTTATGATGAGTTGTTCCTGAAAATCCATTTCATCATATATAATTTTCCTTGTATATTTACTGGATTTTCAGGTAATTCGATGCAAGGGCCTTCTAATTCTAAGGAATCAATTAAACTGATGCCAGTACTCTAGGAAGTAAAGGTACAACAATTAAGGAAATGAGGAATTATAAACAGTTAATAGATCGTAGGCATGCAAGTGGTTTTTCACTGTTCCCAGATCATAATCATTGTGGTGACTGAACAAATTGCTAGCTTGCAAATATCTCTTTCTGAAGTTACTCAGACTGGTTGTGGGGGATCATTAGTCCATGTTCAAAGTTTCCAGGTTACAAATACAGCCCAGAAGAGTGAAGTGGGAAAAAAGATTTTAAAAAAGAAGAAAAAAAAGTTATCTGTAACCTCAACAAACTGTCATTCACCAACAACAGAATTTAAATCTTCAGCACTGTAGCAGAGATTTTGTACATACTAACAGATTAGCTGGCTGTAAGAGAAGGCTGTTATCTCAGGAAATAGGGTGATAGCACGAAGTACTGAGTACATGAGTTGATCTGAGGACTCAGGCTCAGCTTACTCCATCCCCTCATCCCTGGAACTAGGGGAGCTCCTACCTTGTGTTCACACAGCAGTCTTATTTTGAAACAACAGAGGTTATTTCAAAATAAGAAAGGCCATGTTCACACGACGCACCGTTGTTTTGAAACAACTTAAACCCCGTGTGGGGACAAAACAATGCCGTCTGAACATGATGTTTCGAAATAACTGTTGTCTGAACATGCTATATCAATTCCTGCTTTTTTTCTTAATTTGAATTAACAAACTGTTAATTCAAATTAACTTATTTTCAAATAAGGCGTTATTTCGATACAACTTGTATTGAACTAACCCCCTGTGTGTGAACATAGCCTAAGAGACATTGTCATGGTGGGACCCTGCATGGGATCCTGAAGTTAGTAAGATGAGAAGAGGCTAATCCATCTCTCTTTCCTTCCTCTTTCTATAGGTATATACAGCACAGTATGTGCTGCTGCTGCTTTTATGGTGGCATAGTCCCTGGAATATTATTCATCTTCAGTTTTTATTTTGATATTCTGGCAATAAATTTTCCTGAGAGATATTAGTGGGAAAAGGCACTCAGTATGGAAGATGCTCATATAACACAACAAAGATCACAACATAAGTTTATATAGAAAAGGGTAGAATAAAGAAACACAGAGATCTCATCTAAACTTGATGAAATTTCATGGAAAAAGTAAAAGACACTCTTCTAGCCCAAGGCCTTTCTCTCTGCTAAATTTCAAAGGCCTGTTGCAAACACTGAAGTTGTTAGAGTTTCTCAGAAGAGTCACAAGATTCTTTTAGAATGGATAGTGGTCAAAATTCTATAGGTAGTATGATTGATGTCAGCTTTCTCTGTAATAAAAAGTTTATTCCTTGCATATTTACCTACCACAGAAATAATCAGCTTAGCCTGGATGTGCAGACATAACTATGTTGCAGCCAAAGTTGCTACTCTGCATTTTTTGAATAGGGATAAAGGATAGTTATCACTCCTTTCTAAACTCAATCAATCACCCATGATTTTTTTTTTTTTTTTGTGCTAGGACCTTATTTGCTGATAGATGTGATATGTATTCTAAAAAGGTTGCTGGTGTATGTTACTGTTTCATTTCCTCCTACTGAAGTATTTTGATTTCCTGAGATAGTGAAAAGCCATTTGTTAGAAGAAGAAAACAACCGATGGAGTAAAATGTGGAAAAGGAAAGTAATATGATCAAATGTGATCAAAGGAAAGTAATATGGTCAGAGATTTGGAAGGGTCAGATGACTTTAGAAGCAGCAATTTAGCTGTCTTTTGAAAGCAACTGATTCTAGGATGACATAGTTTGGAAGCTAGTAAGATTGACAAGGGGTCTTGAGGTATGATCATTAGTAAACTAGGCCTGGGGCTAGCAATGCCTTTTTATAATCAAGTCTCCTAATTTGTTATGTGTGTGCATGATGTGACAGGCCATCATGATGTCAGAGGTGACTCAAGCAATTGTCTGAGTCACTTCTGACATCACAATGGCCTTGGAGTTTTGGCATGGCACAGATATATTCCTTACTGTAGCTGCATAGCTTGTTGTAATTTATAAAAGTGAAATGGCTGAGGATTTAGAAATTGGACAGTAACAGACAGTGAAATCCAGGGATGATTCACTCTGGTGGCATGGCTGCCCCTTTGGAACTTGTCAGAATTATAAAGCTCTCGGCTATGCTTTCAGCTGTTTCAATATCTCACGCTAATTCTTCAGACAATTGTATGGGGCACTCACTTGGGAAAGAAACTATGAAAATCTGAAAGTTTGCATGAAGGATATGAACTACCAAGGAAAAGTTTTAGCTGACCATAAAACTTTTACCAAAAAAAAAAAAAAAAGTTACAATTAAAGAGCTATTAATTGGTTAAAATAAATAAGTATTTCATAAATTCCCTTTTGAATTTCCACCATCATTGTTGATGGATTACAGCTAGTAATAATTCCCTTCCAATCAACAATCATTGGATAAAATTCTGTGGCGGGATTATGAAGGAAATCAGATTAGATTACCATTTTGACATTAAAAGCTGTTAATCTATTTTCAGGAAACTATTCAACTATGTTGATGGAGTTGTGTCTTTCTCTGAAGAGTATTATGCCTCAACTGTGCACAAAGAGATGATGATAATATTTGTTCACTGCTCACCTGGAATAGATTTTAAATATGATCAGTCTTTTAAGTAATAGCCATTTAAGAAGTAAATGTATAATTTTAAGGATGACAGGCCTATCTGGTTATATGGACTGTCTCATTAGACCCTGTGCCAACAATACTCCCAGCTATCATCAAGACACCATAGACTACCTGAGAAAAATCCATTCCATTGGTGAGCTTCCAGAAAACACTAGCCTGTCCACTATGGATATAAAAAAGTCTTTACATCAATATAACTCACACACATGGATTACAAGCTATTAGAAGAACCATCTCAGGTGAAGCCACAGCACACCATGTGGCTGAACTTTGTACTCACAACCATTTCAGATTTGAGGATAATTTATACCTTCCAAGTTAGTGGCACTGCTATGGGTACCCACATAACCCCAAATTATCTCAACATTTTTATTGGCTGACTTAGAACAATGCTTCTTCAAGTCTCATCCCAAAGCACTTCTTCTCTACTTCATCTACATTGATGACATCTTTATCATCTGGACCCATGGCAGGGATGCTTTTGAAGATTTCCATAGAGATTTCAACAATTTCCACTCCACAGTCAAATTTAGCCTGAAATACTCCACACAGGAGATCCACTTTCTGAACACTATGGTACAAATTAAGGATAGACACATAAGCACCACCCTCTACTGAAAACCTACTGATCACTCTAGTTACCTATGTCCCTCAGGCTTTTATCCAAACCATACTTCACAATTCATTGCCTACAGCCAAGTCCTAAGGCATAACCACATTTACTCTGACCCATCAGACAGAGACAGACACCTTCAGGATTTCTATCAAGCATTCTTAAAACTATAGTACCCAGCTGCAGAAGTGAAGAAACAGATTGACAAAACCAGACGGGTTCTCCAAAGTTGTCTACTACAGCAGAAGCACAAGAAAGAGGACAATAGAATGCCAATAGTCATCATTTACAACACCCAAGCCAGACCTCTTTTATGGCACATCATCAAGGATCTAAAGCCTATTCTACAAGAGGATCCCTCACTCTCTCAAGCCTTGGGAGACAGACCTCTCCTCACTTACAGACAGCCCCCCAATCTTAAGCAGATACTCACCAGCAACTACAGACCTAAGAACAGAACTATTAAAGCAGCCACATATTCCTGCAACAACCTGTGCTGCCAACTTTGCCCATGTATCTGCACAAAAGATGCTATTACAGGACCTTATAAAAAAAAGCTACTCTATCAAAACTCATTCACCTGCTCAAGCCACCATCTGGCCCTATTAGGAGGAGTTGGAAACCCTCCTGGGTGGGGAGACCACTGGCCTCCCAGCTGGGACTGTCAACTCTGGGGAGCCTCTCTTCATGGCCAAACCCAAGGAGGAGGACTCCATGGATGAAGACATGGTCCAGGAGGACCAGCTGGCCAGACGGCAGCCCACCACCAGCAACCCCTGCAGCTAGTCCTAAGCTGTTCCCTGCCCCAAGGAGGGACCACCCACCTTGGAGGAGAAGGAGGAGGCCCCCACAGTGAGGAGGACCTGGGACAAGGGATGTCACAGAAGACATCTGCAGCACATGTTGGAGGGTGCTCCCTCTCTCCCTCTGGAACGGCAGGGCTTGGCCTGCCTGTGGAACAGGCATGGTGGGGGGTGACATGGTTTTGGGATAGGAAGGGTCCTGGGAACAGAGGGGGGTGTGGAGGCCTCCCACAGGGCAGAGGGGCTGGGGACCATGTGACAAGGGGACCCAGAACTGAGTGGGGTGGGGGGCCTGTCTGCAGAGGGGTGATGGGAACCAGAGTTGGCAGCATCAAGGGCAGACAGCATACAGCCCACACCACTGTCACGTGGCCTCAGAAGATGCCCCGGGTGCAGGACAGGGCTGATTGCTGCTTGCCGCTGTGGTCACCGCACCTGACCTGTGAAGCACTGTATGGCTGCATGTACCTTGGGGGGCCTATTCCACAGTACATGGACTGGAAAACAGGAAGACGGTCAGGGCACAGCTGCTTGCTGCTGTCAGGATGCATGCGGTACTAACTAGCTAGCACATGGGAGGAACCCTGTTTTCTGCTGACCTCCAGCAGCTTGGCTGCCTGTGAGACATGCCAGTCCTGGGAGCCCACCACCTACCACCAGGCAGAGGAGGAGGGCCCACTGAATAAGGGACGAGCTCCTCGGGGACCTTGTTCACCAGGGCCAGGTGGCTAAAAAGCAGCTGGAGGCCTGGAGGGAGTGTGTGGAGACCCAACAGAGGACCTGCTGAAGCTTGCTCCATCTGTCCATGGAGTTGGATGAGTACCAGAACATGGTCCTGGAGCAGCAGAGCCACTCCCTTGCTGAGCTGAGTGTCACTGTCCAACACTTGGCAGCTGATGTACAGTGGCTGGCGGACCACTTCATCCTCCCAGCAGCTGAGGGTGACACTCCCAGACACCCCACCATCCCTCACCGCCAGTGGTCCCAGACCTGCTGCAGCCACAGGGAAGTCCATAGCACACCCCCAGCTTAACCGTCAAACTACATAAGTAAAACATTCCGTGGCTTTTTTGTAAGAAACGGGAGAAAAAATAAGGTTCTCAAATTTCATCCTTTGTTGTTGTTGTTAATATAATGTTTTGTGTCTCTGAGTGGTTTTCACTGTAAGGTAATGTAATGATGGCATATTTGAGATTATACAATTTATGAACAAGAGGAAGATAGCTCACTCAAGGAAAGGAGAGCAATTAAATCTAGCCAGTGATGATAATTAGGTTAAATTAAGTTTGCATTTAGTGTCAAGAGAAAAAATGTCCTTAATCCATTAATTCACCATTAACATTTATATTAACTAATCCTCTCAATCTGTAGCAAAATGTCATGCTAGACTCTGTGCCTTATGGCAACACTTTCCAGATTCAAGACAACACTCCCAACTCTGAGGCATTTTTAACTTCTAAATCTAGCATATACAGAAGTGTATTTCAATAAAGTGGTGTTTATTTCTTCTCTACTTTGGTACCATTGTGCCTATTTTACCCTCATTCATTTATATTCCTATGACTACTTTCTGAGTTCTTTCTACCCCTAAAATAATATTAAATTATTTGTTCGGAAGTACATACATGTTAGTCTTTATATAGCAAAAACAGCAAGAGTCCTGTGGAACCTTTAAACTAACACATTTCTTCAGCCATAAGCTTTTGTGGGCCACAGCCTAGTTTCAGTTTCATCTGATGATATCAGTTGTAGCCCATGAAAGCTTAGGCCCCCCAAAATTTGTTAGTTTAAGGGTACCACAGGACTCCCAGGCTATGCCTACACTTACACTTTAAATAAAATTTAATAATGATTAATTTGATTTAAAATATTGCATGGCTACACTAGCCTTCCTCAGTTGAGATAAGGACCTCCCTCAATTTGAAATAAGAAAAGGTCATTTTGAAATAAAACCTCCCTTACATTCAAAATGATAGTTAAATAGAACTTATTAGTTCCATTTAACCCAGTGTAAACATATTAATTTGAACTAACCATTAGTTTAAATTAACACATTTTGCCCTTTTCCTCCCAGCGTGGCTTCCTCTTTCTATACATTGGGTGGGCGCATGGCCCTTCTTGCGGGCCATGTTGCCACACCTCCCATAGTGCTCCTCTCCTAAATTGAACTAGCATGTCCTGTCCATGGACATGCTAGTTTGATCTGGGTTTCTAGTGGGGACATATTAATTTGATTTAACTTAATTTGATTTATTGATTATTAGTTCAATTTAATTAGTTTAAGTTAATTTGATTTAACAATCTAAGTGTAGACATAGCCTCATTTTTTTGAACTGTTTGAAGTCTTTTAGATAGTAGAGGTGGTTGTAAATTGAATTATATTATGTGACTACATTTTAAATGATTCATTCTCATATATTGATTTTCATGACTATTTATTCACAAATATTTTTCTAGCTTCTGGTAAAGATAAAATTTCTGGCAGCAAAAGGTAAGCAAATGCAGAAGAGCTTATATGGTATTTAATATGAGTTACAGTATTTATACAACCTGACTGGATTTCCAATACACTTCCAAAACATTAATGCTTCTATGAGTTATACTTCTTTAGCTGCCAAAATTAAGCAGGAAATCTTTCAAAAGCAGGCTCTCTTTCATATTATATAGTTTTGTTTCAGGAATCAGCTAGAAATATATTAAGAAAAATTTCAAGTCATGGATGGAAACGGGGGGGGGACGACAACAAAAACTAGTCCATCTATATTTTTCATAATCGCTATGGATTACTTCTAAAAATGAATACATGGTCATTAGAAAGCAGAGGGATTAAAATCAAGAGCTCCTATTTAAGAGTACATCGCATATCGTGATTTCCTTTAATGCAAATGGTGAGCAGTGAGCAGCCATGACTATGTGAAAAAACAGAATACTAGCTTGAATAACTAATGTAAGATTAGATATTTATTACCCTTGTCCCCCACATGTTTTTGGATGACAGAAAGTTTGTGGTTGCACAAGCTGTACAAATGGAGGATTTCCAAATATTTTAGGGTGTAAGAGGTTGTTTTTCCTCGCACCTATGCATGAAAATGTCATGAACTAGTGGTTCCCTACTGATTTCTGTTTTCATAATTCTTGATTTTGAATTATTGTGTTTACTTTTGCTATTTTTGTTTTGATGAGGTTAATTTCCCTATTGACTATGAAACTATTTGCTATTTTTTCTTATTCTAGAATCCCATTTAACTGAGTAAAAATACTAGTGAAATATTATTAACATAAAAAGGGAATTAAAAAGAATATTCATTAGATTCCTTCCGATACGGAAGGCTCTGAATATCTGTACTTGAGATCATAACTTACTGCATGGAGAATATGATTTGGTTCCAGCAATCCTTCAGATCTGAAGACTTTTCTGTGGCTCATACATAAAGTTTCAATAACTTTTTAAATAACCACGGCTATGTCTACATTAGCAAATTAGTTTGAATTAAGGAGACTTAATTTGAACTAATTTGAACCCTTTCTACAAAGCTTAGTTCAAACTAGTTAGTTTGCATCGTTAGTTCAAACTAACTGCTTATTTCAAACTCATTTGCATATTTAGTTTGAACTAGCCAAATGTAGACATGCTAGTTCAAACTAAATAAGTTCAAACTAGCAGTTAGTTTGAACTAAGCACTTTTTTTAGTTCAAACTAAGTTTTAGTTTGAATTAGCCACACTTTTTTAATTCAAACTAAAAAGTTAATTTGAGCTAAAAAAAGGCATGGCTAGTTCAAACTAAGAAGTTAGTTCAAATGGACTTCAAACTACTTAATTTGGACTAAGTAAGTCTTAACAAAGGTTTTAGGTATAGACATAACCCATGGTTCTTTTATCTGTTGTTTTTTTTTTTTTTTTACACCTGTAATATTTAATTTGATAATTTGCTCTCTGTAAAATTTGTCACCTATACAGAAAATAATTAAAAAATAGATGGAGGAATTGATCCTAGTATAAATAACTTATAGAAATGACAACAGTACTGTTGAAAACACTGTAACTAAATGTTTGGGGAAAGAACAACATGATTTTGCTAATCTGAGAATACTTGTATTTTGTGATCTTGTAATAAAATATCTTCTTATCAGACATATGCTCTCTGAACAAAATGATCCAGTCTAGGTAGTGAAAGCTGGACTTCTAAATCTATATTTAGTCCTACACGGTACAACCCATATGCTGTGCAACTCACTGAAGCAAATAGGCCTACTTATATAAATACCCATTTCCCTGAATAAAAAAATGGGTTTATAATGTGGCCTTCAGAACTTCAGTAAAATGGGCCTAACTATGTACCAGCTTCTGCTTCCCTTGCTTTATGGTGAGCAGTATCTAAGTCAACAAGAACTCTCAGGCTGTGTTCACACG
>ML681993.1:19859130-19919650 GCA_007922195.1 Podocnemis expansa | reverse complement strand
AAAAAAGCGGGTAACGAAATAGCATGTTCACACTGTGAACTTGCTATTTCGTTTCCCGCTTTTTTCTTATTTCGAATTAACATTTTGTTAATTCGAAATAAGGTGTTTCGAAACAAGTTGTTTCGACACAACTTGTTTCGAAATAACCCTGTGTGTGTGAACACAGCCTCATTGAAATAAGTGGCTATGTCTACACTGCCAAAATAGTCTGAACTAAGGAAGTTTAAGCTTTGCCTAGTCTGAACTAAGAAATTTCTTAGAAAAAGCTTAGTCTGAACTAGTAAGACCCGGTGGTTAGTTTCAACTTCCATGCTTAGTTCTAACTAAGCATAGGCAAGACGCATAGTAATGGCTAGTTCAAACTCAAAAAGTTCAAACTAAGCCATTAGTTTGAGCAAGCCGTGTGTTCTAGTTGGAACTAAAACTTTAGTTTGAACTAGGATGTGAAGCTAGTTTGAACTAAAAAAGCTGTAGTAAATTTGAAATAGCCCAAGGCTGATTTGGAATAACCTCTGGCTATTTTAGTTTGGACTAGCAAGTCTGAACTAAAATGTCAGATATAGACATAGACAATGTGGCTACTCATGGAGAAAAGTAATATTCCCCATAAATAAAATAATCTGTTCCTTTTAAATATGCTATTCTCCTAAAGCTACCTTTAAAATTGGTGGGATTTGTGGGTGGCTTAGAATTGATTTAGGACCCTGATATTTCAAAATTTTGGTCTATAATCTTAAAGATAAGATACTTTACATATGTTTCAGACTTCAGTGCAGTTAAACTTGCAAAAGTTTCATTAATTTAGTATTTTGCATTATTACACGTTTATTATTACTCTTCCTTCTGCCTAATAAAATAACCAAATGTTCATTTAGCTGAGCATATTTTCTAGCTGGTATAGGAAATCAGATTTTCACACTGGAATAGATAAAGGTCAGACAGCTTGCAAGAGGCAGCTTTTTTCAAGGCAGGACTGGTGGCAGCTTGTAAATCCATTCTGGTCTTTGCTTGTGTAAAAGACTGATATACCAAGATATTTGGAAATTTTTTTCTATATTTTTTATGAGGTAAAGAAAAACTTGACTTACATGGACAGGGACTCTGATTCTAATTGTACTGAAAATATTTGATGATGGTTCAAGATTAATGGAAATTTGAATTAATCAATTGTCTGTAGGGCTATCTGTTTTCTGTTTTTGTTTGGCTGTGCTAAATCAGGCATAAAGATTTATTTGGTAGCAAATTTTGGTTTTATTAAATCAGCTTGAACATTCCTATCTAGTAATTTTACTTCTCCTTGGCAATGCAACCTTTTAAGCATCTATACTTTCTTAATTATGGGAATATGACATATTTACTGTAATTAGTAGGAGTTTAATGCTTCTGCTCATTTACTTACTTACTTAATTGTTCGTTCGTTCATTCATTCATTCATTCATTCATTCATTCAGTTTATAGGGTCCAATTATTATAGCCACTATATGAATATTACAAGTGTGACTTGCTGGAATTAGAAAGTACTTTCAGGAAATCAGAGTGCAATCCATTTCCTTTTGCTCTGACAGTATTGCTTCATTGCCAATGCTTCAAAATGAAAATGATGTCCCATTAAGGCATATAATATATTTTCTAAACTTTATAATCTGTTGGTAGCTGCTTGATTTTTAGAAAATCTTGATAAAGTCCAGGCTATTCTCAAAGGTCACTGCCAATTCCTAACTGACACTTTTTGGAATGACATACAGTGATCCTCAGATGTACTTAGAATGTACCAGTTTGTAGCCAGACAGACTGTCTGACCATGGATATCTCCACCCAGATCCTGGTGTGGATTTGTAGGGACTGTGGCCTTCATTTTCCTGCCACTGATGATCAGACTAGGGAGGTGAATCTATGTGATAGGTGCCTTCTGGTGGCATCTCTCCGGAAACAGGTAGGAGAGTTACAGGAGGAGGTGTCACGACTCAGGAGTATCTATGCTCTGGAAAAGTTCCTTGACAGAGTCCATGATGAGACCTGCAAGGAGGAGGTCCCTATCCCAAATGCCAAGGGCTACTGCCACAACTCTGGAAATAGATGGGATGCTTATGGCAGAGGAAGGACACTGGCAGCTGGTCACCTCTGACAGCAGAGAGTGCTCAACACCTGCTCACATTCCACCATCCATTGTGGTGAGGAACTGTTATGCAGTGCTGGACACAATGAAGGAGGTAGAGGAAATGCCATCCACCCCAGAGGCTAGGGAGATCACAGCTACCTCACCTAAGAGGAAATATAGGGTTGTGGTGATTGGGGAATCACTCCTGAGAGGAATGGAGGCACCGATCTGTCACCCTGACAAGGCCTCTAGAGATGTATGCTGCCAGCCAGGTGCCCGTATCCGAGACATAACAGAGGCATTGTCAAAAATCATCCGCCCCTCAGACTACTACCCCATGCTTCTTATCCATGTGGGTACCAATGATACTGCGAGAGGTGATCCTCAGCAGATCAAAGGTGACTTCAGGGCTCTGGGAGCGAGGGTGAAGGAGTTTGGAGCACAGGTGGTGTTCTCCTCAATCCTTCCAGTCAAGGCTAGAGGCCTGAGGAGAGACAGATGCATCCTAGAGGTGAATTCCTGGCTGCGAAGATGGTGTGGTCAGGTGGGATTTGGCTTCCTTGACCATGGAGTACTGTTTCAGGACAGAGGATTGATAGGCAGAGATGGCCTTCACCTGTCCAGGAAGGGGAAGAGCATATTTGGGCACAGACTGACGGACCTAGTGAGGAGGGCTTTAAACTAGGTTCAACAGGGGAAGGAGACCAAAGCCCACAGGTAAGTGACAATGTGGGTGATCTGGGGGAAGGGATGGAACTTGGGGGCTGCTGGGACTGTAGCACCAGGAATAAAAGAGAAGGTAGTTGGAACATGGGGGGGGGTCAAATAATCGTCTTAAGAGTTCTACTGAAGCCTCAAAAAGGGAAGAGAGTGGGGGAGGAGAACTCCAAGAAAAAATGCAAGGAGGTATATGTAATAGAATTAAAAATCAACATGACAAAGTAGGGCAATTGGCCAGGTATCTTAGGTATCTATACACTAATGCGAGGAGCCTGGGAAATAAACAAGAAGAATTGGTGGTACTAGCGCAGACAAGGAACTGTGATGTGATATAGGAATAACAGAGACATGGTGGGATAGTCTGCACAACTGGAGCTCTGCCATGGATGGGTATAAACTGTTCAGGAAAGACAGGCAGGGAAGAAGAGGGGGAAAGAGCTCTATGTAAAAGAGCTCTATGACTGCTCAGAGCTCCATTATGGAAGTGGAAGCGTGCCAGTAGAAAGTCTGTGGGTTACATTGAGAGGGGAAAGCAACAAGGGGGATGTTGTGGTGGGTGTCTGCTATAGACCACCAGACCAGAAACAGTAGGTGGATGAAGTGTTCTATGGACAACTAGCAGAAGCTTCTAGATCACAAGCTCTGGTGCTGATGGGGGATTTCAATTACCCTGACATCTGCTGGGAGGCCAATATAGCAGTGCATGGGCAATCCAGGAAATTTTTAGAGATTGTTGGGGACAACTTTCTAGTACAAATGCTAGAGGAACCAACTAGTGGGCTTGCACCTCTCTACCTGCTGCTCTCAAACAGGGAAGAATTAATCAGGGAGGTAGAGGTAAATGGCAGGCTAGGCAGTAGTGACCATGACATGATTGAGTTCAGGATGCTGATTAAAGGAAGGAAGGAAAGAAGCAAAACAAAAACCCTGGAATTCAAAAAAGCAGATTTTGGCTCCCTCAGGGAACTGATGGGCAGGATCCCTTGGGAAGCTAATCTGAGGGGGAAAGGAGTCCAAGAGAGTTGGTTATATTTTAAAGAAACCCGACTAAGGGCACAGGAAGTTGCCATTCCAAATAGGAGGAAGAACAAACATGTGAGGCAGCCAGAATGGCTTAGCTGAGAACTCTGCTCTGAGCTTAAACATAAAAAGGAAGCTTACAGGAAGTGGAAGCTTGGTCAGATGACCAAGGAGGCATAAAAATATATTGCTAGGGACTACAGGGATAAAATCAGAAAGGCCAAAGGACAAATGGAGTTGCAGCAAGCGAGGGATGTAAAGGATAACAAGAAGGGGTTCTACAAGTATGTTAATAACAAGAGGAGGATCTGGGATGGTATAGGTCCCTTGCTGAATGGGGCAGGCATCCTCGTGACAGAGGATGAGAGAAAAGCTGAAGTGCTCAATGCTTTTTTTGCTTCAGTTTTCACAGGCAGGGTCAGCTCCAGTCCACTACCATGGGTATGGCAGACTGGAGAGAAGAAGACAGGCCCTTGGTGACAGAAGGTCAGGTTAGGAACTGCTTAAAGAAGTTGGATGTGCACAAGTCCATGGGGCCGGACGAACTGCATCCAAGGGTGCTAAGGGAATTGGCCGATGAGATAGCAGCACAGCTGGCCATTATCTTTCAAAACCCATGGAGAATGGGGGAGGTGCCAGAGGATTGGAAAAAAAGCAAATGTAGTGCCTATTTTCAAGAAAGGGAAAAAGGAGGATCCAGGGAATTACAGACCAGTCAGCCTCACCTCAATCCCTGGAAAAATTATGGAGCAGGTTCTCACAGAATCCATCCTTAAACACTTAGAGGAAAATAAAGTGATCAGGAACTGTCAGCATGAATTTACCAATCTCATCTCCTTCTATGATCAGATGACTGGTTTTCTGGATGCAGGAAGAACTGTTGATGTGATATACCTTGATTTTAGTAAGGCTTTTGATACAGTTTCCCACAGCATTCTCACTGGCAAATTAAGGAAGTATGGGTTGGATAGGTGGACTATAGGGTGGATAGAAAACTGGCTAGATCAATGGTTTCAGCATGTAGGAATCAGTGGTTCCATGTCTAGCTGGCAACCAGTCACAAGTGGTGTGCCCCAGGGGTCGGTCCTGGGGCTGGTTCTGTTCAACATTTTCATCAATGATCTGGGTGATGGAATAGACTGCACTCTCAGTAAGTTCGCAGATGACACCAAGCTGGGGGGACCAGTAGACACAATGGAGGGCAAGGACAGGATTCAGAGAGACCTAGATAAATTGGAACAGTGGGCCAATAGAAATCTTATGAGGTTAAATAAGGAGAAGTGTAAAATCCTGCACTTGGGATGGAAAAACTCCATACACTGCTACAGGCTGGGGAACTTTCAGCTAAGTAGCAGCACTGTAGAAAGTGACCTGGGGGTCATGGTGGATGGGAAGCTGGATATGAGTCAGCAGTGTGCTCTTGCTGCCAAAAAGGCCAATGGCATACTGGGCTGCATCAAACAAAGTGTTACCAGCAGATCAAGGGATGTGATCATTCCCTTTTATTCTGCACTGGTGAGGCCACATCTAGAATACTGTGTTCAGTTTTGGGCTCCCCACTACAAAAAGGACAGGGACATGCTAGAGAGAGTTCAGAGGAGGGCAACCAAAATGATTAAAGGGCTGGAGCACAAGCTCTATGAGGAAAGACTGAAAGCATTAGGCTTATTTAGTCTGCAGAAAAGAAGATTGGGGGGAGATTTGATAGCAACCTTCAACTACTTGAAGGGATGCTCCAGGGAAGACAGAGCTTGACTGTTCTCAGTAGTAACAGAGGACAGAACGAGGAACAATTGTCTCAAGTTGAGGTTAGGGAGGTCAAGGCTGGATATTAGAAAAAAAAAATTTTACTAGGCAAGTGGTGAAGCATTGGAATGAGCTGCCAAGGGAGGTGGTGGAGTCTCCATCTTTGGAGGTGTTTAAGACCCGGCTGTACAAAACCATGACTGGGATGGTTTAGTGGGAGTGGTCCTGCCTCTGGCAAGGGGTTGGACTAGATGACCTATGAGGTCCCTTCCAACCCTATGATTCTACCTTCTGGCATTTATTGTGATCTACATATTCAGTGATTGATGGCTCATCTTGTTTAGCAACTGCTTCTTCATATGGATGAAACTACAGTGTGATGCCTTGATCCAAGAAAGCCCAAATCTGTTGGCCTTCAGGGCATGCTGCTAGACTAGTGTAGGTGGGAGGCATTTGGGAAAATAAATTAATATAAAGGTACAATCTGAAGCAGAATGGGGGTTTTGTTTACAGCTAGATTTTTCTAGCTTCTGCTACCAGCCATTGGATCATGTTACTTTATCTGATAGCATGAAGAGCTGGTTACTAAACATTTGTTCCTCATGCAGATACTTAGGCTCTGTCCACACAATGCTTTTAAATCGAAACTGGTATTTTGATTTTTAAAAAGTCACATACAGGCAACATTTCCTTATTTCAAAATACGGAGCTCCCTTTTTTTGAAATAAGGAAAGTCATTTTGATATAATAAAATGTGGTTATATATTGAAATGACAGTTATTTTGAAACTGTGGTTTCAAAATAACCTGTCTGACTCTGTTATATCGATATGGCCCACATATCAATATAACAATTGACATTCCTCCCAGGGTACATGGCACCCTGGAAGGATGGCCCACCACCCCTCAGCACCCTGGCCAGAGAGCCGATCAGCACCCCAGCTAGGGTGCTGAGGGGAGGTTCAGGGGGCTGCAGCAGCCGTGGGGTGTTGTTGGTGATGGTGCAGGGGTGGTGGTGGGGGCTGCAGCACTGGTGGGGCAGTGGGTGCAGGGCCAGCTCCCCCTGCTGCCTGCTTTGGGGGGCTGCAGCTTCGGCATGGTGGCGGGTGCTGGACAGCTCACTCCGCCACCTGGTCTGAGCAGCTGCATTCACCACGGGTTGGCAGGTTAAACTGACTAGTTTGAAGAGTCCAGCTACTCTGTAGCCTGGGATTCTGTCAGGGACTGGGGGAACCTGCATCCCCCCCCTCCCCCGGCTACTTGCAAGCAGTCAGGGACACACCACCTGACATCACCCCTGGCCTCTTGCAGGCGGCCAAGCGTCAGGGGAGCTGGCATCTCTGCCCCCATCACAGCCAGGCTAGCAGGCTCTGGCACCCACTGCCCCGCTAGATGCCAACACCCCTGACAAGCCGGGGGAGCCAGCTCAGGGACCCCCCACTGCGTTGGCAGCAGGCAAGCCCCACAAGCCAATTTGGGGACTGCTGCCCCCACTGCTGCCAGCTTGCCAGGGCACCAGGCAAAAGCCAGGTTGGGATGAGCCACCCCCCTACTGCCAGCCAGCCCTCCTAGTGGGGCCAGCCGGCTGGGGGACCTGCCCCCTGGGCAGCAGTAGGGGTGCACCAGGGTCCCTCCCCCGCTACCCCACCAGTAACAGGGGAGGCAGGGCAAGGGAATCGCTGCTCTGGGTGCATTTTCCCCTCCCTGGCTCTCCAGGTGAGAGCCAGGCAGGGGACTGGGTGGCAACATGGCCCTGCCAGGGGGCCATGTTGCCACACCTCCCGTGGCACCCCTCTTCTGAATCGAAATAGTAAGTCCTGTGTCTGGTCTTGTTGTTTCAATTTCATATTTTTCCTTAATTCAATTTAATTTAGATAGAATTAAGGTTTTTATTTTGAATTACCTTATTTTGAAATTAACTTATTTAGAACTAAGCATTTAGGTGTGAACATAGCCTTAGAGACTGCAATTAAGACACCTCTGAACCTTCTTTTTCTTAGGATAAATATGTTGAGCTCTTTGAATGTACCACTTGAACATATATCTTCAAATTCTTTAATCATTCTCATGACTCATTTCTGAACTCTCTCTAACCTATCAACACCCTTCTTGAATAGAGGTCCGAAAACTGGAAATAGGATTACAGATCCAGTCACACCAGTGCCAAATACAAAGTTGAAATAACCTCTCTAGTCCTTCCTGAGTTTCCCCCGTTTACGTCCCCCAGGATTGCATTAACTCTTTCGGACACAGTGTTGCTTTAAGAGTTCATGTTCAGCTGATTAGCCGCCATGAGCCTCATGTATTTTTCAGAGTCAACACTTCGTGACTGCTTGGAAGCCTGGATGTTGCTGTTAATCTCAGAGTCCACAAACCCTTCTTCATAGAAAAGCATAAGCACATAAAAAAATGAATTTTATATAACTCTATGTGCCTTTGTTAACATGATCACCAAATTGAGGAGGTGATCATGTGCACCCAAAACACTTTTGTAACAACATGCTTGTTAAGATCATTTTCCCATTGCAAGCACAGATAAGCACATTTTAACACCACTCATTAAGAACATGACAAAGAGACAACTTAACTGAGCATCGATCACATCCAAGTAGTGGCCTTCTCTGTTTTTGATCATGATAAGCAGCACTTTATAAATGTGATATTTGCATTCATTGATGCATTCTTCAGTCAACCCATTCACCCAGCAGCCATAAAGTTCCTTTGTTACTATAATTCATCCTTGTTCACAAGACATACATCCTCTGCATCTGGTGATATTTAAAATTGTTCAAACAAAGTCAAGAAAGCTGTTGAAATCAGTGAGCCAATCAGTGCACAGTACTACGTGGTACTGAGCTAACTGCATGGGAAGATGAAAAGTCGCACAAATTAAATAATCAGTTCACTAATGTTTTCAATCATTCTGCAGGAATTTTGACCCAGCTGGGGCCTTGTTAATGAGTTAAAGTATATTATACACAAACTATAAGTTTGTCATTATCTTTGTTGCAGAAAAATAATGTACATGTACTCATACCTGACAAAATTCAGAAAGCAGTTGAAATATGTTTGTTATGCAGTATCATACTAATCCTATAATAATCGCTGCAATCCATATTCTCTTTGCAATCTGCGACAGTGCACAGCAGTCATCCTTGTTATCTACTGCTGGAAGTATTGCTGTTTCCTAACTCATTTGTGAAATGAGTTATTAAAAAAATAAGTCAGGTAAAAAGCAATTAAACATAACTTAGTTGTATTTATTAATGTGCAGTCTTGAACTCAGCTTTAAATAGCAGGATGGGTACTTTTGCATTCCAAATATATGCTCAGAAAGATTTGCCCCACAGCTTGCTCTGTAGGTGACCTTATCACTCTGGTTGAGCAGTTCTCAAACATGATTAAAACAACTCAAAATGTTTTTTTCCTCAAGCTGAACTGTATATGAACCTGCAGAAAATTATTTTCTTCATTGGTATGGGATGGTCTGTGTTTTATTAACAGAAAGATATATCACACAATATGAACTTAATCATGGCTTTGGCAAAAGCCCCAGCCTAGAAGCATTACATTGTTTGCTACTCTTGAAGCACAATGTATTTCAGAGGTGGGCAAACTACAGCTCGTGGGCAAGATACAGCCCACAAACATCCTTCCTCCATCCTGCCAGTGACACCAGTCAATGGCCTGTGGCTGCTACAGCCACTCCCGCTTACCAGTGGTGATTCATCAGCAAAATGGCCAGAAAACCATGGCCACTCCTCCTCTCTCCCAGCTCCAACCCCTTCTCTGAATTGGGGCTGGGCAAGTGGCACTCTGGTTGGCATGCAGTGGCAATGACCCCACCCCTTCTACTCAGGTGCTTGTCCCGGGGTGCTTGGTTGGCACATAGAAGATGCTCCAAGTTCCACTCCTTCCTCCCATGAGCCAAGGGCACCCAGTTGGAGCATGGCAGCTGCTCTCTTGCAGCTCCGAGTGGGGTTATAGCTAGAGCAAGGTGGCTGCTCATCCCAGAGTCAGAGTAAAAATGTGCAGCCTGTAATAACATACCAAAATGCAGAGAGTGACCCACTTGTGAAAATTATTGTTCACCCCAATATATTTTCTAATTACAGTTTTCCCTTTCTTCTGAGGATATACAGGTCTATACATTCTCTTGAACTTGCTATTACATGAAATTTGCATGTACATGATGAGAATTCACTCTTATCACATTGTAAACCAGGAGTAATATCTCTACAATTAATGGAGATACCTTGGTGTAACCAAGATCAGAACAATACATGTAGGCAGTAATATCTAGTAATATCAAAGGACTCATGGCTCCAGCTAGCAGTGAATTAGGCCTCTTCAGGTGTATCTTCATTGAATTGTCAATCTGGGCTCAGCCTCAGATTTATGATCAACTCCCCTTAATCAATACACAATTTCTGTCTGTCATGGATTAGCAGCCAGTAGGACCCAGGTCCTAGGGTCCACCCAGAAGTGTGGATCTGAATTTGAGCCCCATTGTGACTTAGGTCCAAGCTAGTATTTTGCGGTGTGGAGACAGTTCAAACTCAGATCCAAGTGGGAATATCTATGTAGTGCAGAATGGTTGCATTGGCACAGTTGTGAGACATGGATACAGCAACTGTAAGCCAAGATTTATTATGCAGTATAGACAATCTAGCACAGGCTTAGAAACACTTCTTAGGGTATGTCTATACTGATGGTGGCAAATTCGCCATCATCAGTGTGGGCTTCCAGGAGCAGATCATGTCAAGCATGATCTCGCAGCGCTGCTTCTGGAAGCCAACTCTGGAAGTCCTGGGGGTCCCGGGGTGTAGGGGAAAGCCAACTGCAAGTGATTTGCAGTTGGATTTCCCCTAATATGTGACAGTGGCTTAGAAAGTCACCTCCATTTACGCAAGGAATTTTATGTTCCTTGCATAAACAGTAGCTGACTGCCACCAGAAAAGTCCTTGGTGTAGACTAGGGCTTAGAGTCCAGAAGTAGGGGTCTCACAGAATTCGATTTATTATTTTGTGTAGAAAAACCTATGATATCCAAGAAAGCACGATTTCATTTTAACATACTTGGTATCTACCTTAATCAGGTCCAAAACCAGAAGCTCTGCTATTTGTTTAGCCATGGTATAAAGTAATATAGAACATTATATGGAACTTTTCCTCATCCATCCAAGAGTAGGGTCCAGTCTTCTGCTGAAGCCAGTTGGTTCATTGTTGATAGCAGTTTGCAACGTATTTAGTTGATTTTCTGTAGTGCACATGTATCTTTGGGTGATACAAACTGTTTTTGTTTTTTTCTTAACTATAATTTTGTAGCATTCTTACAATGGTACAAAAGCACAGAAATAGATCACCTTAATTTCAACCCCTCAACCCAAAGAACTGAAAGTTAAAATAATCAGCTAATGTCACAGAATTCCAGATCAATATCTTTGTCTTGTAACTGGAGCTGGTATTTTTTTCCCCTCCAGAACTAGGTTTCAGTGACAATTAATTGTTTTACTGCAAAATTACATTTTTGTTGAAATATTTTCATTGAAATTTCAAAGGAAAAGTTTTCACTACAAATTGCAAAATTTCTTGGTTCATTTTTAAATGCATTTTTCTATTTTTAGAATTGGTTTTTCAATGGCAAAGGGTAGAAAACAGAATAGATTTATTTTATGTTACTTTCTCTCTAGTTTTTCACCTCTTTCCATCCCCAACTCCACAACTTTCATAGTACAAAATTGGGGAATGTTTTAAAGGAAAAATGAGATTTTTCAAAACCAAAAAGAATCAACCACATTTAAAAATGAATATAATTTCCTTTTTAAAAGTTTGAAAAAATTGTGGAAAAAACAAAAATGTTCATAAATTTTAATGATTTTTTTAAAAAATCTCCTTTAATAAATGTGTTAGTCTTAAAAAGTGCCATGGGACTCCTTGGCTGTTTTGTTGAACTAGACTAGCTGAGCTACCCTTTAGGAACATGCAATCCAAGGACAGTGTTTCAGATATGAGGAAAACACAAGTTCAGAATTTTGCATCACATTATTGATTTCTTTCAGCAATCTTTCAGCAACTCTTGAATTCTCAAACTACCAAAATTAGAGTATAGGGATGAAATTCTCTCTCTGTTGAAATTGATGAGCGTTTCCCAGTGACTCCAGTAGAACCAGAGTATCATCACTGGTATATGGACTGAACATCTACAATACATTTAAATTTTCTTTACTATGTAGTCACCTTTCTTGACTTTTTTTTATCATGGTTAAGTGCAATGTAATTTAAGTTTCATGCACCTCACTTGAGTCACTGCAAAAGCTGTATTTTGACTGCTAGTTTCTCTTTTCATTGACAAGCACAGAAAAAGAAATGTGTGGAAGAATGACACAGTATGAGTTTCTACCCATTCAGCATATCAGGTACTGAATCAGGAAATTTAAATTAGAAAATTCAGAGCATCATACCCAAAAAATCTGAAATAATTATACTTCAGCTGGAATGTATAATGCATCATTATATATGCAAGTGATTATTGTGAAGACAGCAAGTTATCCTAGTTATTTGATTGTCAAGCTAGGTCATTTAAGTCACAATTCTTTCTCACTAGCAATTCCACAAGCCATTAAATTTCTTTACCTTTAGTTGAGTTATAAACATAAATGGCACAATCCTCTCTCATCTGTGAAATAATCAAAAATATATTTGCCAACATCAAAGGCTATGTCTACATTAGAGGGTTCAGTTAAGTCAAATTAACAAGATTGACTTAAAGTCAACTTTATTAAGCCGACTTAGAGTCCACATTTTTTAAGTCAATTTTATTGAGCCGACTTAAACCAGGGTAGTCACTTAAGCCAATTTAATAAAGGTGATATAAATGTGCCCCCTGGCTTAATTCAACTTTATTAAGTCATCTTTAGTGGCTACCCTGGCTTAAGTCAACTTAATAAAGTCAATTTAGGCAGCTATATTTCATTAAGTTGCCTTAATAAAGTTGACTAACACTTAAAGTCGACTTTAATGGCAGCAGTTATTAAGTCAACGTAAGCAAGTGCTTAAGACGGCTTAATAAATGACAAATGCGGCCATGGAGTTGTTTAAGTTGATGTAAGCTAGGTTAAGTTGATGGAAGCCTCCAGTGCAGACATACCCAAAGTGAGTGGTACTGGTTGGAAATATAGTTTGATGAATGCAGTGATTCACTCTATCTTCTTCCACCCTGTTTATAGCAAAACTGCTTTTTCACTTTGCAGAGATAAGCTAGCACTCTATCCACCTAGAATGACTTAAATTGACCTTGGCTATGTTTACACCGGGCAGGCTTGTTTCGAAACAAGCTGTTTTGAAACAAGCTGTTTCGAAATAACTCTTTATTTTGAAACACCTTATTTCGAAGGAGAAAAACTTTGTCCTCGAAATAAGGGAGCGAAATAGAAAGTCCACAGTATGGACCTGCTATTTCACTTGGGGAGGGGATTGCAGGCACCCGCCAGGTGAGGCACAGCGGGGCGCCTCACCCCAGGGGCTTTAAAGCCCCAGCTGCCCCCAAACATAGCGGCGTGGTCCCCGGCACGCGGCTGGAGCCCGCGGCTGCCGGGGCCGGAGTGAGTGCCTGCCCGGAATCCCTGGTGCCCCCACTCCTGCCGGGGGCATGGCCGGGGTATCCCCGGCCATGCCCCCGGAATCCCCAGCACTTTGTTCTGAAACAGCATGTCTGCACAGGGCTGTTTCAAAACCAAATGAGGTTTTAGCCGTTTTGAAACAACGGCAGCCATTTCAAAACAAGCGGTTTGCTTGTTTCGAAATGGCCATGCGTCGTGTGGCCATGGCAGTTCTTATTTCGAAACAACCCCTGTTGTTTTGAAATAAGAACTGTGTGTGAACATACCCCTTATGACCCATGACATTATCACCTTATCATCCCATGTTTTACACTCCCTTGCATTTAGTTTTATTCCATTCTGTAAGTTCCCCCATCTTCAAAGCATCTGACGATGTGGGATTTTCTCCCATGGAAGCTCATGCAAAAAAAAAACCTGTTAGTCTTTCAGTCTCACAGGACTCCTTGTTTATTTTATTTATTTATTTATTTATTTTTTGCTGGACTAGACTAACATGGCTGCCCCTTTGGAACTTATGACCCAGCCTTCCCTATATGTATATATTTACAGCGAACCTGCTAAATTTTCCATTTCCGGCATCTGATGAGTGAGATTGTGACTACAAAAGCTTATGCAATAAATAAATTTGTTAGTCTTCATAAGTATCACAGAGCACCCTGTTTGTTTTGCTGAAATAGACTGAAATGGCTACTCCTCTGGAACTCTATACACCAGATTGTCTTGATCAGGAGGGTTTCATGCAAAACCAACTATAATTTAAAAGTATTTTTTTTTTTTAGTGGAACCCAATGCAAAGCAAGCAGTACAAAATTTGACAGCTGTGAATTATCCTGAGGAACACTGGCCCTAAATAGGGCAAAAAATTAAAATTTTCAATTATTGATGTCAATATTTGGGGGGGGGGGGTGGATGTGATAGCAATAAGAGGGCCCAAGAAGTTCCATGAGAGTGCTATTTTGTTTGGGTTGTGTATGTGTGTGTTTTTCTTCTAGTTTCCTTTATAGGCTATTGAGAATAAAGTGAGCATGAACCTTCAAACATAGTACATGTTCAATGTTCCCTCTAAGAGTTGGTGGCAGCTGTGCAACTCACGTTGCTCACTGCGCTGCCCCGCCCCCGCGGGCTTGCTGCGCTGCCCCTCCCCGTGGGCCCGCTCCTGCCCCCCCCCAGCGGCCCCCCAGCCCTGCGGGCCCGCTCCCGACCGCCCCCCCGCCCCCTCCTCCTAGCAGCCCCCTACTCTCAGCGCCCCCCCCCGCTCCCGCAGGCCCGCTCCAGGCCGCCCCCTCGCCCCCGGCTCCTAGCTGCCCCCGAGTCCCCGCCCCCGCCCCGTAGCTGCCCCCGAGTCCCGGCAGGCACTCCCTGCTCCCAGTGGCCCCCCCCGCCCCCGCGAGCCTGCTCCCGGCCGCCTCCGCAGGCCCACTCCCGGCTGCCCAGCAGCCTCCCCGCCCCCACTCCCGGTGACCCCCAGAAACTTACCTTGTGGCTGGAGCCAGATGGCCCAGCCACAGCTCCCGGGGCCAGAGAAGCTCTACGGAGCATGCCCAGATTTTCTGGGCATGCTCTGTTAGAGCTTCTCTGGGCGGGAGTTTTCAAAACTCCCAGCCCCAGAGGAACTCTATGGAGGGCCTCTGGCTGCCGGCAGTGCGCTGCCGGCTGCCTTCCCTGCGCTGGCGGCTGCGGCGGGCTGCGCTGCAGCGCGCCAGCGCAGCTTAGAGGGAACACTGGTGGATATATCAGGAGGTGTAGCTTAGAAATGGGTGAATTAAGACAAAAAAAAATTGCCTTCAGCAATATTAAATCCCACTCCAAGCCTGAAAGAGAACATTCCTCTTTCAATTACTACAGTTGGCCTCAAACTTCTCCTCTAGCTGACCCCACCCATTGTAGGGTCCAGCCAGAGCTTGGCTAGGTACAGCTTTTGTGTATTCCATCACAAAAAGTAGCATGGTCGTCTTCTGCATTCATGTTCAATCATGCCTGTTTGATCTGGTTTAGATCCCTACCACTAGTGGCAATGAAAAGATGCATTAAACGTTTTTTGCTGTAGTGGATTATTGAATCAGGCCATTCAAATGCTTTTAATTAAGTTTATTTTGTTATTTTCTTTTTCCTTCAGGTAAGTTCACAGATGCTCAATGAACAGTAATATATCAGACAAGAGGCTCCAGAAAATATATTATTTGTTATAAGCATTGAAATTTAAATAAATGCACAAAGAAGGGCTAAGAATTCAATATTGCTGTGTTTGGAGGCTGTGATTTAAAATTGAGTGCATTATTTGCCTGTCATTATTCAAATAATATGAAAGGAAAAGGTTGGTTTGTCACTACTGGTATTTAAGAATAAAAAAAAAAGAAAACTGAATTGCCACTTAGCATGCCAAATATATTTTATTTAGCAAAATTCATTAACATGGTTTGATTTATTCTTTGAGAACTCAGTATACATAAGTAAGCTTATCAAGACAGAGGCCATCACATGTGTACCCACAATACATTACTGAACCATTCAAGTTGCTTTCTTTCTGGTCCAAAATTGTACATTAATTCCTAGAAGAATTGGATATACTTGAACTATCATGACAGATGAGCAATTCAATTTGCTTGCTTGCTTGCTTGCTTGCTTGTTTGTTTGTTTGGCTGTATGAATCCAAACAATTCCTGTGCCATACAGGTCTGGATTGTCTGATATTAATTGGAGCAGTTTTTGTTTTGTTTTGTGGGGTTTTTTGTTTGTATGTTTGTTTTTGTTTTTGTTTTTGTTTTTTTTTACTTGGGAAAGTTAAAAAAAATCATTTATGCCTGTGACCCAACAATTACATTTGTTGGCAATGCATTCCAGTCTTTTGGAGGTGGCAGCAGGGGATACTGTGACCCTTTACTTGAGGATCTATGACCCAGTACTGGGTTATGACCTGTGCTTTGGAAACCAGTGAATCAGAGTATCCATATTCAAATTCTCAGCCACCAGAAAACAACAATAATTAAAAATCCAGTCCAATCTTTAACACATCCTTTCTTCAATGTCAAACAAGACAAAATAGCTAGAAGTCCACTGGCAGCCAACACCCGTGCTTTTGTCATAAGACTCAATATAAGTGTTGCCATTCAAACTGTTGACTAGTAATCAATGGTAATACTGGATCACGTGAGTTTTCACTCTTTGAATTTTATGTGCATATAAACCCCAAAGCTCAAAACATTTATAACAAACTCAAACCCACAATCCTTTGTATGGCTTTCAGAATCTTTAAGCCATCTAACAAACACTGAAACTCCTTTTGAAGCCATGCAAAGGATAGATGTGTGAGTTTGAGGGCAGGAAGATCCAAAATTGAAATCACACACACCCACACACACACAAAGCAAGCAAGGCCAGGAGTCCTTTTCCTGTTTTTCTATGCCCTTCTTTGATGATAAGTTACATATTGACTTTAATACCAGCTACCAGTTTTCATGCTTGCCTCTATAGCCTATTAGCAAGGTCACTGATTATTTTAAGGTATTTTGCAAAATTAGAAGGTTTAATGCAAAGGTTTTTAAAGATGAATGGAAGCTGCTGCATATGTTGTTCAGCGGTTTAATCTGGAAATTTAAATATATGATTTATTTGACAACACTTGCATGAGCTGCAGAGGTTGCAGTTTTGAGTGCTGCATTGGTAAAAATGCCTTATATCTTTGAAAAACAACTTTCCCTCCAACCCTTTAATAATAGTATACATTATTTCAAGTTGAATTTAGAATAGTAGGCTTCAACTGACCTTCCATCCAGTTCACCTCAGTTGAAAGGTTGCCCACTCTAATAAAAGGCTTCAAGGATTGTAGAAGAGAGTGAAATAATTCTGTATTAATGATGGCATATGTTCCTCATGGCTCAGGCTCGAGTGCTAAGGAGAGGGGAATTATGAGTCTGTAATGAGGGGGCATGACCGCCCTCTGAGATGTACAGGAAGACACCCGGCCCTGCTCACTGGTGGGTGGAATCCTGGTATCTGTTCACCTCTGCTAAAAGCACAGACGTGGGTCAGGAAGAGAAATTAAAATAGGTGGGCCCTCTAGTTCAGTTGCTGGGGGATGGGGAATTGGTGGAGGAGAAGGATGTCTCGCTCCAGGTGCTGGAACTTTAAATCAAACTGCCAGCTGTGTGAGATGCCAAGATGCTGTCGGAGCAGTTGGGCAAGCCACGTGCCCCAGAAAGGCTGATGTCCCTAAGCTTCAGGTAACTCTACTTGATATTTAGACTGCTTTGTACACAGTCCTTTATCTGAACCCTAGGCTGTGTTTGGTGCTCATCCCAGCCCTATCTGAGGGTTCAGGGCTATAGACCAATTAGTCGTCCTGTCCTGCCTGAGGGCCTGGCACCAAAAAGAATTAATCCCCTGCTTTGAGCCTGCACCCAGATCTGACAGCACAGGGGCATGCCCTCCCACACAGACTGATGGCCCTGCATTGTCTGTAGAGTCATATCCAAATACTGAAAATTAAGGACTACCTCCAAAAATAAGACATTTTGCCATTTTTGGTCTAGAACTTAATAAGGAAATTAAAAAAAAAAGCCAATTAATTTTACCAGTCATCTTTTTTCATGAAATAAAACACAGCTAAATAGATTTAATGGTGTTTTAAAGTATAATTACACACCTACTGATCATCACTGTATCAAGTTCCAGCTCAGTGTGATGACTGAGATGTTAAACATGAAGAGGGGTTTGTCATGGAAACTCTGAAAGACTGTGAGCTCATGCAGTGCTTCTGAGAGAAACTACTTAATATGTTGCAAATGAGAGATTGGCACTGACATCACTTTTTACTGGGTATCTTTTTGCTGTCAGCTTAGAAAGATTTATCTCCATTTATAATTAGTGTATTAGAGTACAAGTCCATTGTAGAATTTACATGGGAGCACTGCAATTTCAATATAAAAAGATAGTATGTTATGTTCATCACTGTTACCTTTACAGTGAATGAATTATTGCTACCCAGAATTTTTGGTTATTTAATCTACTTTATTAATAGATCATTTCTTTCTATTGTTAATTTGCTACAATAGCAATTCATCTTCTTTTTTCCATAGTTAAAATCATTATACAACCTTTTTTCTAAGTGGGATAGATTGCTTTTATAATTTTTTACCATTACTCACTGATAGCCCAGAGTCTTTTGCTTTACTATTACTGTCATATTTATAGTTCATATTAGGAAAATCCTCAGGTTGCACCTGAACACAAATGAACCAGTTCATTTCCGGTGAACTGTATCAATCCAACACCTACCATCATGGAGGCCTGATACCACGGGGGATCTGTTGGTGCTGCTAGTGCAACAACAATAATGAATCAATTGTTCAAAACTTGAGCTCTATGAAGCTTTACAAAGGCAAAGAAGGCTCTAAGCTACAGTTGTCCTGGCTGATTCTGCTGGCTGAGGATCAGCCAGAGTGCTGGGTGCTCTTCCCCTTCCCCTTCTCACCCTTGATTTGCTTCAAATGAGGAATCAGATGGAATATGCCATTAAAGGACTACATTATGATGGGGGACCCTTAACTCCCTGCTTAAGTCTGATATTTACTGCCACCATATGCTTTGAACACTTAAGTATGAAATCACTACTTATTTGGATACCAACAGCTTCCTTTAAATGGTTTCCTGTAATCTCCTGAGCCAAATGCTCATGAAAAGTAGAAAATTATCCCTTCTTTGCAGTATGGATGAAAATATTAAATTAAAAAGTGCTGCTGTCTGTCTTCTATAATTAACTATCAGTCCTGTATTTAAACTAATTTTAATTACTGAATATTATTTAGAAACAAAAAACACTTAATCATTTACATGAATTTTAGTACATGAATTTGCACAGGAATATTTATCAAATGTTTCATTTAAGTCTAAAAAAGTTGTCTTTACTTAACTTGGGAAGAACCAAGCTCACAAAAGAATGCGTCAGACTACAGCTACTTACAGTAGATGGTGAGATGAATTCAAGTTTAAAATACATTTTTTTTCATTTTTGTGAAAGGGAATAATGCTTTTTTAAATGAATTTCATTCATGTTCTGATTAGCCCCTCTAGATCTTTTCTGTAACTGTACCTCAAACCAAGTTGCCTGTGCTTTGTGTCTAATAAATTTTGTTTGGCTTTTTATAAAAATGATTTGTTACCATCTAGTCTATTTTTGTATATAAAGAATGTATTTTCCATCATCTCCCCCCACCCCCCTCAAGTGCAGCTTTGATTGAATTTGTGCAGGTTGGCCCCCTAGAATGTCAGCTTTTGCAAGTCACTGAACTTTTGAGATTTGACTCTTGAACAATGACATGCAGTCAATGTCCTTTAAATGTAATTATTGGATGGCTTGTGGCAGAAGATAATCCACCCTTTTTACTAATGTGAATTGTGAATGATAAGAAAATTCCTCCTAAGAGAATTTCTTTCAAAATTACTTTCACTTCATTCGTTACATTGAATCTTCCTTTTTTGATCAGTGTTTGACAGCTGATCAAAAATATCTCCCTTACTCCTTCGTATTTCATTACAATAATACTACATTCAGAAAAATAAGACTATAACTGTTTCAGCTAATTCTGATTAGATTTCAAGTCTTAATTAGAACCTACTGTACATGTCACTTTCTCTCACTTAAGAAAGAAAACCATCTGGATGCAGAGATTTTGAAAACCAATTACCACACTGCTTTCCCCTTTTTTACTAATGCAATAGTTACTGTGACCACATTGCTGATTTCTTTTCTTAAATCATAATTTACCCACTGCTTATAATATGAAATACTCATGCCATCTGTATAGTTGTGACTTCGATGAAGCTGGATCAGTGTCATTTGCTTAGAACAGTTGCCACAGCAAACTGATACTCGTCACAAAACACTTGACATATGAATTGGTAAAAAATAAGACATTACAGCCTTGAATGAGGTGGTCCAGCTGCTTTATAGTTTAGAGTCATATTCTTTCTGATTTGTTGTTCAGACTTTTTAAAAATTGGGGAAAAAATGAAAAAAAAAATGAAGAAAATAAGTGCCTGATGAAGTGGGATTTTCTCCCATGAAAGCTCATGCAATGAATAAATGTGTTAGTCTTTTAAAACTGTTGTTTTTTTTTTTAATAGGATACTGAGTGTTGTGAAAATACTTGTTCATGTATTCCCCTGGAATAGAAAGCACAGAAGTGAGAGAGAGAGAGAGAGAGAGAGAGAGAGAATATGAGTGTAAGTACACCTGATCATAGATATAAAGTTAGTACACACCCTGGGATCAAGAGCCTTGTTTTGGCAAATCCTCCCTGACCTGGGAGACACCTAATGTACTATAAAATCTGAGGGTTCTTTTCATTTTTGTAGATTAAGTGAAATGACTGCTTACTGGTACTATGGCCTTGTGATAGTGAGGATGAAGCTGTGGCAAGAAATTATATAAATAAAAGGGAATATGTAGACAGGTGAATTGACCAAGGAGTTCTCTGAATGTGATAGTATTTTAAAAAGATAAGTGAGAGGATCTGGGTAACTATAGGCTGGTTAGACCAGTGGTCCTCAACGTTTTTGCCTCAAGAGTCCCAAATATAATTTTTGCAACCATGAAGGGCCACCAGTCTATTAAATTAAAATTAAATTTAAAAATAATTAATTAAATTTCAATTAAAATTAAATACTTAATTTAATTTAATTTAACAGTTTAAATTTAAATTACATCTTTATTTAAAACATTTATTGAAAATTTAAAACATATATTTAGTGAAACATTTATTTAAAACGTATTTATTTGATATTTATTAAATGTTCACTAAATATTTATTAAATTGTTTAATGAAACATTTATCAAGTGAAAAGTGAGACTCAGCTCCCTGCTAGCAGCCACAGCATGGTTCCCAGGACTAGCCAGTAAGCCACCACTGCAGCCTGGTTCCTGCTCTGGGCAGCGTCTAGGACTTACTGAGGGGTGTGGGTGACAGGTGGCTGCAGCCCAGATCCAGGCTGCGTGCCAGAACTAGGCAGAGGGTTGGGGGGGGAGCAGTCACAGCAACAGCTGCAGCCTGACTCCTGCACAACAGGAGGGTAGTGCAAGCAAATTGAAAAAGCCCCATGGGCCACTTTTGGCCTGTGGGCCAGAGGCTTGGAATCCCTGGGTTAAACTAAGATCAGTACCAGGCAAAATTATGGGGAAGCCTTATAGAGGTAGAGTAAAGTATTTTTAAAATGGTAGCATAATTATTGCCAGTCAGCATGATCCTCTCAAATAGAACATATCACTAAATGAAAATCAAAGCATCTTTTAAAGGGGTTCAAATTTACCTGATGGTACATCTCTAAAGATATTTTTAAATGGGAAATAATCAGTCAAAAGCGGTATTTTTAGTAGAAACCTGCAGGGTTCTGTTCTTAGTTCCATGCTGTTCAATATCATTATCAATGATCTGGAAGATTTAAAAAAAAAATTAGGAAATGGAAAACATATTTTTTTTAGATGACGGGATCGTAAACAATAAGGAAAGATGAGTTATGCAAAGCAATCTGGAGTGATTCATAAGACTGGCTCATTTGAACCACATGAATTCTAGTACAATCAAAAGTAAGGAAATGTCAAAAGCTTTTGTTTAGACATTTTTAATGAGAATGAAACATCTTGGCATTCTTAAAATAGAAATGTTTAATTTGGTTCTGAAAGGACTTTTAAAGACTGACAAATTTATTTATCACATGCACTTTCATGGGAGAAAACACTTCATCAAATGCATGAAGATGGAGAAATGACAGAAAGGGAGCAAAACAAATGCAGGTGAGTGCAAGGCATAGGAGCAGGTCGGACTGTTATAGCAAACCAAAGCAGTTGCTGGATTCAAACAGTGGAGTACAACAATTAGCAGGAAAGTGGTGGGGGGGAAGGAAAGCAAAATTACCTATTGAAATGTGAAAAGAACCCACAGTCTTTATTCAGCCTTGAGTTAACTGTGTCAAATCTGCATATGAATTCCAATTCTGAGGTTTCTTTTTGAAGCTTTGATTTGTTATTCATTTGTGTGAGTACAGCTATTGACAGATCAAAAGTGGAATGATCAGGAAGACTGAAATGTTCACCTATTAGTTTTTGAATGTGGTTATTTTTCCTGTTAGATTTGTGTCCATTTATTCTTTTGCATGGAGACTGTTCTGTTTATGCAATGTATAAAGCTTACAGACAGACCACCCAACCTTAAACAGACTCTCCTCAGAAACTACAAACATAACAACAGAAGCATTAAAGCAGGCATATATCCCTGCAACAAACCATATTGCCAAATTTGGCCATGAATAAGCACAAAGACTCCATCATAGGGCCTAATCAAGCCAGCTACTTCATCAAGGGCTCATTCACCTGGACATACACCAGTGTGATTTATGACACCATGTGCCAGACATGTTCCCTTGGACCCTCTGCCACTATCTTATTGTACAAACAGGATGGACACAAAACTGACAGCAGAAATAACCCCATTAAAAAAAAAAAAAGAAAAAAACAGGAGAGGAACACTTCAACCTTCCTGATCACTCCATTTCTGATCTGTTAATAGCTGTGTTCAAGCAAATGAATAACATAGAATCATAGAATCATAGGGTTGGAAGGGACCCCATGAGATCATCTGTAATAACCCTTGGGGAGGAAGGGGTTAACACTCTGGTTAGTCAGTCCCAGGACAGCCAATAGGAATGAAGTGAAGCTTTTGAATTGTAACAGCAGCCTGGCCTGGGCCTTTTAGGATGCAGCAGAGCTCCTGGAAGGATCAGGAGGAGGCCAGAGGGGCCTGAGGAAGAATCCAGCAACATCCTTACCAGAGATAAGTTAAGTTTGGTACTGACCAGGCGTGAGTAGAACAGGGAATGTTTATTTAGATGCAGTCAGGGTATTTTCGTTGGTTTTGGCTTGTTTTTTGGATTTCTCTGTGCTGAGCACATGTACCCCCTCCCACTACCCTGTAACTACCTAAGTTAGTTCCCAGAGAAGCAACTCTCTGTGTTTATTATCTGTTCTTTTTGATTAAAGAGTTTACCTTTTAAGTAAGTTCTGGTTCTATGTCCTGAAAGGCAAGAGATTTGTGTGCCTGTGCCTTAGACTGCACAGGCAGCTACTAAAGGGAACCCTGTTCCAGCTCATATTGCAGCTGGAGTTCAGTCACTTTCCTGAGAGAGGAATAAAGAGGATTGCAAGTGCCTCACAGGGAGGAATTCCCAAGTGCGCCTTCCTGGGTCTCAAGAGGTGTTTCTGCATTTGGGTGGTGGCAGCGATACCACTCCAAGGCCAGGAATTGGAGGCCTTGGAGACTTTTAAGAGCAGGCTTTAAGGCCAGTGGCTTTTCTGGCCTGTTACGGGCCCCCACCTTCTGCACTCAGAGTGCCAGAGTGGGGAAAAAGCCTTGGCATCATCTAGTTCAACCCCCTCCCAAAAAAGCAGGACTGCACCCACTAGATTATCCCAGCCAGCGTTTTGTCCAGCTGGGCCTTAAAACACTTCCAAAAACTAAGATTCCACCACCTCCCTAGGTAACCCATTCCAATCCCTCACCACTTGCCTAGTAAGAAAGTTTTTCCTAATATCCAGCCTTGACCTCCCCAGCTGTAACTTGAAACCATTGCTCCTCATTCTGTCCTCTGTTACTACTGAGAACAGTCGAGCTCCATCCTCCTTGGAGCAACCCTTCAGGTAGCTGAAGGTTGCTATCAAATCCCTCCTCAGTCTTCTCTTCTGCAGGCTAAATATGCCTGGTTCCTTCAGTCTTTCTTCATAGGGCTTGTGCTCCAGCCCTTTGATCATTTTTGTTGCCCTCCACTGGACTCTCTCTAATTTGTCCATGTCCTTTTTGTAGTGGGGAGCCCAAAACTGAACACAGTGTTCCAGATGTGGCCTCACCAGTGCAGAATAGAGGGGAACGATCACATCCCTCGATCTGCTGGAAACACTTCTCCTGAGGCAGCCCAGTGTGCTATTGGCCTTTTTGGCAGCTAGAGCACATTGCTGACTCATATCCAGCTTCCCATCCACCATGACTCCCAGGTCCTTTTCTCCAGTGCTGCTAATTAGCTGATCACTCCCTAGCCTGTAGCAGTAAAAGGGGTTTTTTCCATCCCAAGTGCAGGATTTTGCACTTGTCCTTGTTGAATCTCATGAGATTTCTATTGGCCCACTGCTCCAATTTGCCTGGGTCTCCCTGAATCCTGTCCCTGCCCTCCAGGGTGTCTACCGTTCCCCCCAGCTTGGTGTCATCCGCATACTTACTAAGTGTGCAGTCTATCCCATCATCCAGATCATTAATAAACATGTTGAACAGAACTGGCCCCAGGACCGAACCCTGGGGCACACCACTCATTATTGGGTGCCAGCTTGACATGGAGCCATTGATTCCTACATGCTGAAACCATTGATCTAGCCAGTTTTCTATCCACCTTACAGTCCACACATCCAACCCATACTTCCTTAATTTGCCAATGAGAATGCTGTGGGAAACTGTATCAAAAGCCTTGCTAAAGTCGAGGTGTATCACATCAACGGCTCTTCTCACATCCACAAATCCAGTCAACTCATCATAGAAGGCAATGAGGTTGGTCAGGCACGATTTACCCTTGGTGAATCCATGCTGACTGTTCCTGATCACTCTATTTTCCTCAAAGTGTTTCAGGATGGATTCTTTGAGAACCTGTTCCATGATTTTTCCAGGGATTGAGGTGAGGCTGACAGGTCTGTAATTCCCTGGATCCTCCCTTTTCCCTTTCTTGAAGATCGGCACTATATTTGCTTTTTTCCAGTCCTCCGACACCTCTCCCCTTCGCCATGAGTTTTCAGAGATAATGGCCAGCGGTACTGCTATCTCATCAGCCAGCTCCCTCAGCACCCTCAGATGCAGTTCATCCGGCCCCATGGACTTGTGCACATCTAGCTTCTTTAAGTAGTCCCTAACCTGACCTTCTGCCACCAGGGGCCTCTCTTCTTCTCTCCAATCTGCCATATCTAGTGTAGTGGGCTGGGAGCTGGCCCTGCCTGTGAAAACTGGAGTAAAAAAAGCATTGAGCACTTCAGGTTTTTCCTCATCCTCTGTCACGAGGATACCTGCCCCATTCAGTGAGGGACCTACACCAAATGAAAGCTTCAAAGAGAAACCTCTGAACTGGAATTCATATGTAGATTTGACACAGTTAACTCAAGGCTAAAGTAAGACTATGGGTTCTTTTCCTATTAAAAGAGGTAATTTTGCCTTCCTTCTCCTCCTCACCGCATCTCCCTGCTAATTGCTGTACTTCACTGTTTGAATTCCAACAACAGCTTTGATGTTTTTTTTTCTTTTTGTGACAGTCTGACTTGATCCTATGACTTGCACTCCCCTGAATGTGTTTTGCTTCCATTCTGTGAGTTCACTACCTTCACATATTTGACAAAGTGGGATTTTCTCCCACAAGATCTAGCAATAAATGTATTAGTCTTTAGAAGTGCCATCAGACTTCTTGTTTGGTTGGTTGGGGGGGGGGGGGGTTGACCCACATTTTAACATTTCCTGATTGTTCTATGGGAGCTGAAGATTTGTCCCCTATTCATTTGGTAAGGGTAGAGAGTAAGAATGACACTGTAACATAGGGATAGTCCAATGGTTTTCAAACTTCTTTTCTTGGAAACCAGTTGGAAAAAAAAGAAACAACAGCATTTTATGTCAGTACCCCAAAAATTACATCTTTCAGCAATGCATTCCAGTTTTTTGGTGGCAACAGCAGGGGGCACCATGACCCAGTACTGAGGGTCTGTAACCCAGTATTGCTTCCTTGCCATGGTTTGAAAACCACTGGGCTAATGAACACTAGAAGCACTATATCAAACAGCTTCACCAGAGCAGCTGCACTGCTGTAACAAATGTGTGAAGATGCTCTTTGCTGAAGGGGGAGCAGTTTCCCATCACAATAATTGCTTCACTCTGCAAGAGGTCTAAGCTACTGACATCGTATCAATGTAAACAGCAAATAGGTCACTGTAACTAAAGTCACTACGAAGGAAGTCTTTTTTCACATCTGAGCAACTTAATTTAGATCAACTTATGCACTAGTGGCCCACACACTCCCCTGCGTGTCCAGTACCTATTGCAATGATAATTTGTATATAGTAGAACTGGAGGAAGACAAAAACTCCAAGATTATCATATAGCCTACTGGTTAGGGCAATGGTTTTCAAACCACAGGTTGTGATCCAGTATTAGGCCACAGACCCTCAGATGCTGGGTTGCAGCTCCCCTGCTGCCCCCACAGCAGCCACTGCTGAAAAACTCAAAAGCATACATGGTAGCAGAGGTAGCTGGTATCCTTTATAAATCTCCTGTCACTGCTTCTGCTCCCAATGGGAGGAAGGAAGCAGTGGCAGGCAGGACAGTAATTGGGTAGGGGCCCATGAATTCCCAGGGAAAAGCTGCACAGAGCAGCTCCTTTTGGTGGTGGTTGGGGCAGCGGTCCCCAGAAATGCCATAGCAAGAAGTTGCTCCAGACTTCTTTCAGCAGTGTGCCTGGGACTCCACCCCCAAGCTGTAGCCACAGCTGAATTTTCAGGCGGTGGCTGCTTTTTTTCAGTGGAGGGGGCTGCTGGCACAGCTGACAGGTCATGGAGGATGGGCAGCAGGGAGGTTGGCAAAGATTGCTACCCCTGACCTATAGCACACATGATTTTTTTCAACTGGCCACAATTTTTTTTTTCCAACTGGGTCCCAAGGAACAAAGTTTGAAAGCCACCAGGTTAGATCACTATCCTAAGAAATTCAAATCCTTTTTTCACATCAGGTACATAGGAGAATGATCAGTCTCCCGCATCCTAGATAAATGTTCTAACCAGTGGGCTTAAAGTTCTAAAACTGCACCACCCAAGTGGTGTTTTGTACAGCGTTCAACCCATTAGGTAGCTTATGAGCATCTTATCAGCTCGGGCCCCACAGATGAGATAGATGGAAGAGTACCAAGTTTGAGAAGTTCACTGGGGCTTAGACATGAGGCAGAACCCTGTGCTAAGACTGAAGTGCTTGTGCTGATAATTAATGACAGATATTTAGGCACCTAGGTAACTTAATCAGGAGAAACTTGAATGCTAGGCACTGTACATGTCTGACCGGCTACATGGCAGTTGATTGAGAGTTTTGAGGATCTACATTTTGTTTGTTTACCTAGGCACCTAAAATGGCAAATAGGCACATAAATACATTTGTGCATCTAATCCTTAATGCAGTATTAAAGAAAAAAAAAGTATTGCAAGGGAGTCATCCTGCATCTTTTAAAATTATTAATATCCAGTGAAAATGTGTGTTGGTGCAAAAAGGAAATAACTTTATGAAAATTTACTTTGCATGTAAATAGTTCATGTTTTTTCAGTCAATATACCAGAAACAGTATAAAATCACCACCGACTCGTCTTTTTCTTCCGCTTTTAACTCAGACAAAAGCTACAATTTAACATTCAAGAGCTTCAGGCATTGCACTAGGGAAACCACTGTGTAGACAGTGTAATACCATACTTTGAGAGTAATCATTTAATCTCACTTCTAATTAACAGTAATGCAAGCTGATCAGCTGACCTTCTTCTTCAGATGACAAATCATTGGTTTGCCTTTGTAAAAACTAGAGGATATTTTAAAAATTTATCAGTTAGGGTACTATATTTGCCTGTTAGTGACAGTATCATATTTTGATGAGGTTACTGAATTTCCCTACAAATAGAAAATGCTGATAAGTGAGGCCGTTCAAAGGACATAATTCTAGAGTTTCATTTAGGGAAGGTGGCACTCAAGCTTTTACATCTCAAGAGTAGGGGTTGCTTAGCTATTGTGTCAGTAAGCTTCTCTGTGGATCAATTCGATCCTCCAGTGGTACCCATGGTTATCTAGTTCAGTTGTGCTTTCCTCTCCCAACATTCTGTAGACAAAGGGGCTCACTCACCAAGTGTCATCTCTCCACAATCTTAGTTACTGCCCACACAATAGATCTCTTCCTATTTTCAACTCCTTTGATGAGAACTTTGCCATCTCCAGCTCTTACCTCACCTCTATTTTATTTTTTGTTTAAACCACTTATCCATGCTAAAAAATAAAAAAAAAGAAAAGAAAAAAATGTGTTTGTTAAAGATAAACAATTTTACCTCGCCAGGACCTTTCTAGCCTCATGAAAATCCACCTAGTCTTATTACCCTTTATAAAGAATTACCTAATATTCGTTTATTTTTGTTTGTAATTAGCCAGTCATTCAATCATGCAACCCTGCCACCTCTGAGCCACTTCACAAGCTCTCACAATCACAGGGCAGCAGGCTCTTGTGGAATCAAGGTCTGCCACTATTCTGACTGTCTTTGCAAAGTAAGTGAAAGCTGTGGTGCAAGTAGTTCATGGGGTATTTACTACTGCTGTTCTTTCCCACTCCTTGCTACTACAGTAAGGAGGTGAAGAGTTATTGAATTTCCCTTCAAACAGACATTCCCTACAAATGGATCATTCTGATAGTCAGGATAGTCACCGTTGGAATAAATTCTAATTTCCTAGCAGCAGCCAGCATCTTAATGGGCAGGCTACTTATTCTGGCATTATATTATCAGTGGCCAAAAATCACCATTCCCTTTTCAAGCACTCTTTCCTTTTCCACAGATTGTGGGGTGTTCAACTAGAATAGATTTTGCAGGGCAAATTGATAAGGACAGTCTTCTAACTATACACAAATCAGTTTTCTTCATAAGTCCTCTCCACTGTGCCAAAATTTGAGAGTGCTGACACTGAAGTCCTACTTGGATCACACCTTCCTATGATTTTAAAAGAGAACAGCTGGAAAATTGAAAATCTCAATATCTTTTTTCTCCTGAAGTAAGAATTAGTTATGCTATTGTTACCATTTCAGAGTAATTGGACGTGATTCTTCTCCCATTGAAGTCACTGGGGTTGAACCCATGTAAATAAAGATTGAAAAGCACTTTGTTCCCAGAACAACTACATATTTTCTCAGAAACAGTTATTAACATCAAATATGCATATCAACTGAGGTGGCAATGCACTTCTGTCACTCATGAATCAAAGGAACTCAAACAACACACCATTAAATATGAAGCCTCTAATTGGTCAGTGAGTTTGTCTGTATTGTTTTTGTAGCCATGTTGATCCTAGGATATGAGAAAATCTTGTCCAAAAAAGATATTCCCTCACCCATCTGATCTTTTTAAATGAGTTTGCAGTTAATATTCCCACAATAAAGAAACTCTTAAATCTCACAAATCTTCTCCAATCACTGTGTTATCCAGCTATTGAATAAAACCTTTATTAAGATGAACATAGCCTTATAAGCCCAGTTCAGCTCCCACTGAAGTCCCATTAACTTCACTGGGGGTGGGATCTACGGCTATGTCTACACTTAAAAATGCTAAATTGACCTAGTTTAGTCGACCCACCAAATTGAACCTAAATCAACCTAAGTCGACTTAACTAAGTTGACTTAGTGAGTCTATACCAGAAGACTAAGTTGACCTAGCACGTCCATACAGGCACTTGCTAGGTCAGCTTGGGAGGGGTGCATTATGGGAAGTGTGCTAACATGGCACCTGAGAAGTGCCCAATCCCACAGCCAATCCTATAAATGTAGGAAGTGAGCTCAGTACCATACCTTGTGCCTGCCAACATGAAGCATGAGGAGGTCATGGGTCAGACTCTATTCATGCTACTTGCCAGGGGGGTGCTCAACACCTGCTATCCAGTGCAAAGTGCTCTTCCTGGACCCCAACAGCATGGAGGCTGACAGCAGCACCACCACCATGCTGACCCTGCAAGCTGCTATGCTGAGAGTGCCCTCCATGCCCCCGTTGCTTCTAGGCACAGAAAACCAGCAGTGACTGGTGGGACCAAATCATCCTCACCATCTGGGATTATACACAGTGGCTCCATAACTTCCAGATGAGCAAGCAGACCTTCTTTGAGCTGGTCCGCCACCTCATCTTGGTCCGGAAGCACAAGGACTCCTGATTCAGATCCACCCTGTCAGTGGACAAGCGAGTGGCCATTGCAGACTGGAAGATGTCAAACCCAGACTCCTACTACTCTGTTACCCATCACTTTGCATCAGAAAGGCCACCATGGAGGCCTCCCTCCTGCAGGTGAGCAAGGCTATCAGCTGGGTCCTGCTAGCTTGCCTCTTTGCCCTGGGCAACTTGCAGGACACCCTCAATGGTCTCCCCCCACTAGGTTTCCCCAAATGTGGGGGCATCGTGGACAGGGCCCACATCCCTGTGTGAGCCCCAGAACACTGGGCCATGGACTATAAGAACTGCAAGGGCTACTACTCCATTGTTGTTTCAGGCCCTCATTGACCACTGAGGCTCTTCACAGACATTTATGTGGGCTAGCCAGGGAGGGCACATGATGCCCATGTGCTCAGGAACTCTGGCTTGTATAGGCACATGCAGGTGGGCACCTTCTTCCCCCAGCACACCGTAACCCTCGGGGACATGCAGGTGAACATCCTGATCTGGGGAGATGCCACCTACTCCTTGATCCCCTGACTCATGAAGCCCGACACCACCAACATGGATGCCAGGAGGCAGCTCTTCAACTAAAGGCTGAACAGGTGCTGCCTGGTCATGGAGCATGCCTTTGGATGGCTCAAGGCACGCTAGAAAGCCCTCCTGACATGCCTGCAGCTCACCAAGCACAGTATCCCAAAGGTCATCAGCACCCACTGTGCACTCCACCACCTTTGTGAGCTGAGGTGGGGAAGGGTCCCCCACTTCTGGGAGGTTGAAGCAGACCACTTCACCGGGCAGTTTGACCAGCCTGACACCTTGGCCCAGATGCAATGAGCCCAGAGGTGAGCAGTCATCATCAGGGACTGTGACCCGGGCCTCCTGGGATAGCCTTCTGAATGTGCCAAAATCAGGGCAGGCTGCAAAAATCAGGGGTCAAACCCCCAAACCACTGACAGGTGGTACTTAAACCGGTCTCCCAGTCAGCAACAAAACATGCTTCTGATTCCCCACTCTGGTCATCACCAAGCATAACAAAACAGAAACATTCCCCTTACTGCACATCAATTCCTATGGTCCCCTCTAGCCACTGGGTCTCTTTACAAAATAAGTTCTCCTGACCCCAAAGGGCCAGCCACATCACCCAGAACAGTATGGACTTGGTTGAATCTTATCCAAAATACCACACTGACAGCCGATCCTTTACTAACTATAACCAAAGTTTTAATATAAAAGGAAAACAAACAAAATAAGAGAGATGTTAAAGGGTCAAAGTGAAACACATACATACAAATGATTTAGAGTCCATAAAGAACAAATCCATGAAGATCCTGTAGTTTGCAGGTTAGTCCCCCTCCTCTGGTGTGCACCCAGCAGCAGAAGCAGCTGGATGGGTCTTAGTCCTTTTTTCAGACCCAGAAGGATAGTTCCAGAGGAGAGTGTTGATCGCAGGTTGCAGACTGAAGATTAAAGACAAAATGGAAATGGGTCCCCTGTCTTTTATCTCAGAGTCCTTGCGAGATCAAAATGGAGTTGAGCACATGGTAAGTCTGGCTAACTGGTCAAACAGGTTTCTTCTTGGGCCCACTAAAGCTGGGAGGCCCCCAGCTGGGAGCTAGTAAGAGGAACAATAGTTTTGCAGTCGCCCAGTCTGGGATTGTCTTGGGAACAAATCAATTGGAACACATGTAAAAACAAATAGATTTCTAATACAGACATGAAACCTACATATAAACCATAAAATCATTCTTAGCAGATTATAGCCTTTCTATTGGCACCAAACATGGTATACCACATGGATTATTGCAAATATGAAATATTAATATGAAAATAATGATAAACAGTCCCCTAGACCCAGACAGCACCACAGGGATATGCTGAAGGCCCATTTCATCAGCAAGGACAGGGTGGCTGCCTTGCAACTGGGAAGGTATTGCCTCATCCCCCCATATGGCAAGGAGGGCGAGGAGTTCCTCGTGGATCCAGTAGGAAGCTCTCTTCCTTTGCTGGCTGCTGCTGCTTCCCTGGGACATCTTGTCAAAATGACAGTCCTGGGGTATGTCTACACTATGAGCTTAAATAGACTTAAGGTGGTTTAAATCAACTTAAATAAAGCCCTGGCCACATTCGGAGTTCATTAAATAGACTTAAGAGCTTCCATAAATTGACTTAATAACTCCTGCCCTTAAGGTTGTCTTTAAGGGTTAAGTTGACTTTATTAAGTTGACTTAACAGAATGTGGTCATTAAAGTTGACTTAATAAAGTCGACTTACTGCAGTGGGGCCATCAATTTTATAAAGTCAACTTAAGGAATGTTGGGAAGTCAGTTAAGTCAACCTATCCAATTAGGTCAATTTAACACACCCATACTGGGTTTAGGTTGACCTAATAAGGTCGAACTAATCATTTGGTTAATCTAACAGGTGGCAGTTATGAAGTTCACCTAAGGACTCCCTTAAGTAGACTTAATAAAAGCCTGGTATGGACTGGGAGTAAGTTAGGTCTATTTAAGTCTCCTTAAATCAATCTAACTTTCAAGTGTAGACATAGCCTATGATAGCATCACATAGTATAAAAATGTAGGACTGGAAGGGACTTTGATAGGTTATCCAGTCCAGCCCCCTCCTCTGAGGCATGAACAAGGATATGTAGAACGTCCCTGACAGGTTTTTTTCTAACCTGTTGTTTAAAAACCTCCAATCATAGGAATTCCACAACCTGCATGGGAAGCCTACTCCAGTACTTTATTATCCTTGTAGTTGGAAGTTTTGAACAAGCAAGGAGTTCTGTGTCATTTTTGAAGAGAAACAACGGTGGTTTACTTACCAGTAACTGTCCTTCTTTGAGATGGGCTGCTCGGATTCATTAATAGGTATATTCATGCCGCAGCGCATGACTGGTCGGTGCTTTTTGCCCTAGCCTGTCAAAGGAGGGCTGGCGGGCACTGACCCCCGTGCCACCTTGTGGCTATATATGTGGCCACCGCCGGACCCCTCTCCAGTTCCAAGTGTGGAGACAGAGGGAGAGTTGCGAATGAATCTGAGCAGCCCATCTTGAAGAAGGACTGTTACTGGTAAGTAACCCACTGTTCATCTTCATGCCCTGCTTGGAAACATTCAGTAATAGGTGACCACTAGCCGTGATGACACATGGTGGGTGGAGTTGGTTTTTCTGCCTTCAGCACAGCCACTCACCATCCTGGGTAACTGCCCAATGAGTAAGGTCCTTGGAAGCTCTACGGCAGGGGTGGCCAAACTTACAGAACTCAAGAACCGCACAAGTTGATTATTAAACCTTTGAGAACCACACTGAGGCGTATAACCACAGATTTTTACCTACTCCAAAATTACTAAGCTTAAAATTCATTGTGCACTTTAATTTTATCATACAAATGGGGCAAATATAGATCCACTAATGTCAGATTCTAATAATTATTTAAGATTACCATGAAACCAGGCCTATACAATAAAAATTTAGCTGTTGCTAGATGTAGAACACTACAGGCTTGTGGCATCTGGGCAGTAACTTGTCAATGCAGCAGGTAAAAGCTCTCTGTGATGCTGATCTCTAAGTATTGCACAATGTTTTGAATTTCATTGTGGAATATGATGCTTCACAGCAGTAAGTTGGGCCAAAAACTGAAAGTAATCTATGTTCAGTTTTATACTTTTCTTCTTTGTATTTTCATTTCATAGTATTTCACATCATGTTTAAGACTTATAAAACATGATTTTATTTTAACAACGAGCACGCTGCATTAGGGCCTATGAGAAAATCTAAATATGCTATGGCTTCTCTGACCATGTCATGCTTCTCTCCCTCACCCCCTGTTGCCACTTCCCTGCCGTCTCTTGCCATGCTGCTGCTTCTCCGCTCTCCTTGACCATGCCACACTTCTGCCTCCCACCCCATCCCAGCACCTACCATGGCCCCACTTCCCTGCCAGTATTTCTGCGAGTAAGCTTGTTTACTAAAATACTCATGGACAGTGAAGACAAAAGGTCTGAAGACTTAGATGCAATTAATTTTAAAATGAGAGTAATAGTAAGGGAAAATACTGCTCTCATCTTAATCCTGTGAAGAGATGCATATAGGGACACCTTTTCAACTGTTCAGAATCACAACAGATCAATGAGAATTTGTGGGGACAGAAAGTGCAAGATCAGAGCCTGCTTCAGTAAGTGCTTTGGAGTCCATGCACAGAAGATACTATGGAAAAAATCCCATTGAGTTTATTCAGTTTAGGGTCAGGCCCTGTATAAATTCTAAATATCAATATTTGGTTTTTATAATACAAAGTAAAATCTTTATTGGTGAGAGATTTCTTTTTTTTGGAAAGTTTACAACACAATTTTCCGTCCTCAGCCCTTCACAACAATTACTCTCATCTAATGGGCTCAGATACCCATAGAGTCATTAATGAAGACTGCACTGAAATATAAATGGATTTTGACTATACAATGAAAAAGAATTAATACATGTTGAATGCTATTTAATCAGTAGAAGTATAGTGCTGCTATTGAACTTTGCAGTGAATGTAAATTATCTTGGTAATTGACTTAGTTATATTAATTAAAATTTTCTTATAAAATAAATGTGCTAGCAGTTCCTTCTGCAAACAGATGACATACTGATGTCTCAGGCACAGTTGTTCAATGGAATTAAGGATTTTTTTTTTTTTTTTTTATCCTAAAGCCAGTTTTCAGTAGTGGTGGTCTATATTAAGTCTAAATCATTTTGCATGCTGAAAATGAACCATGATCCATAATAAGTATTTGTAACATTCTTTTAATAGAGGGTTTCTTAAATAACCTTTTGACAGTAGTCAGTGGTTTTAGATGTAACACTTGTGTCAATTTTCAGTCATTTCTGATGATTCTTATTTAATTCTCAAAATAGAAATACAAGAGAAATAATTTTGCATTATATTACAATATCTGGAAATGCCAGGTGATTTTTAAAAAAGAAAATTAATTTACAATTGCTTTTCAGGTTCAAATTGCTAATTGTCATCACTTTATCTGTAGTTCATTGTAGACTTGTTCTTGATCAATTTATTTTGCCAGTTTTAAAATATTTACCCAGAAAACAATATCAAAAAAGAAAAGTATTTAAAAATCATGCACTGATGTAATTAAAGACTGCATCATAATGCACACAGACAAGGAGGGTGGAGTTAATATTGTGTGGGTAAACTGTGGAATCTGGCAATTACTTGCTCTGAGTGCTTCTCTTTCCACCTAACTAAGGAGGTTGCCTTTCCTTGTGGGTTCTGACAATGCTGCCCTTCCCCTCCCCACTCTTACCTCGCTGCTTTTTTCTGCCGGTGAGGCTCTCACAATGCGGCCCCCTCCCTGCGGGCTCTCTCAGTGCAGCCCCTCCCTCAGGGGCGTCGCTGGCTGGGGGAGGGACCCGGGGCATGGGCCCAGGCCCTGTCCCCAGCCAGTAGGCCACACTCCCAGCCTACAGGCCATGCCCCTGGCCGGGAACGCGGCCAGGCCCCAGGCCCAGGATCACCGGCCGGGGATGGGGCCGCAGTTGGCCAGGGCCCGCATCCCTGGCTGAGGATGGGGCCATGGGTGGCCAGGCCCTGGATCCCCGTAGGGGGATGGGGCCACCGCAGCCGCCGGTGGCCAGGCCCCGGATCCCCGGCCGGGGACAGGGCCACTGCGGCTGTCGGCAGCTGGGCCCCAGATTGGGCCGGAGACCTGGGCACTGGCGCTGGGGTTCGGGACACATACCTCGGCGTGCCCAGTGCCTGTGATGCCCCTGCCCTCCCCTCCCTTCCCTTCCCCACTCTGACAAGGCTGCTTTTTCTCTGCAGGTTCTCCCAGGGCTGCCCCTTCCCCGGCTCTCACCATGCTGCTTTTTCCTGCAGCTCTCACAATGCTGCTCCTCTGCTGCTGGCTCTCACCTTGTTGCTTCCTCTCTGCTGTCCCCGACCACTGCAGATTTCTCGCCCCTGGCTCCTGCGATGCCACCCTTCCCTCCTGCGCTCTCCCAGGAACCACAATTTTTCTTTAAAGAGCCACATGCGGCTCGCGAGCTGCAGTTTGGCCACGTCTGCTCTAAGGTATTAATCTAAGGACCCTGGCCCAGGCAAGAGCAACCTGAGAAGGCAAGACCTAACTCAGTGGAGGATAGAAGGCCCAGTTTCCCTGAGCACTAGCTGATGTGCAAGGGCAGAATGGCCTAAGGTTACCCTACTATAAAGAGTCAGACAAGAAACATTACAGCTAAGACCAAGGCACGTGTCATCGAGCAAAGGACCTGAGTAAGTGTTAAATACAGATATGCTGAGGCCAGAAAGCTAGGTAATCTGGCACTAGCATATATCGGCTGCAATAATTGCAAAAAAAATAAAGTGATCCTTGAGCTCCCAGCTTACCAGTTGTGAATACAGGATGCTGCAAGGACAAGGAAAGGGAAGAGTGGAAAAGAATACAGCCCTTTTCCTAGTCGGAGAGAGTAGAGCACAGGGAGACCAGAGGCAAGGGCGACTGTGTGGATCTGGAGCACTCAGTGCACCTGCCGTAGGAGAACGATTGCAAGAAGTGAGGAAAGGGAAGATGAAAAGGAGACCATCCCCTTCCTAAAGGAAAAGAGTACAACACAGGGGATGCGAGACAAGAGATGGCTATCCTTTACGATGCGAGGTATGGGTAGAGCACTGGAGCTGGCATGAGAGCCGAGTGCTTAGTCAAGGCTATAACAAATACACAAACTGGCCATAGCTGAGGACTTGTATAGCCCCAGAGGCCAACATGCTCTTTTCAAAGGCACTGTGACACTCCCCTATTATATGAGGTGAGCTGTCAGCATCTACTGCATTGTGCTGAAATAAGAAAATGATATTATTATTATTATTATTATTATTATTATTATTATTACTCCAGCCTGATGGCTAACAACTCTCCACAGGGACCAAGCCGAGGGAAGTCGAACACAAAGAACTGCCATGACTAAGGATAGAGTCTGAAGGGTAGGTTCATGTCCTCCAAAGGGGCATGGATGCCATCCCCCTCAGCCTACAAAACCTAGCACGCTTTCAGGATCTGGGACCTCAAGGGCCACAATAACGCGGGTTGGACAGAAAAGCATTTGCCCTAAAATGGTGGAGGGTGGGAAACATGGGTACTAGAAAGAGGTCCACAGTAGTGTGGGAACAAGGCAGAAGATCCCACAGATCTAAGAGAAAGGGAAAGAAAACCTGCTCTAGCGAGGACAAAGTGAAGGCATGTCTTCCTGTTTAGGTAGCCCCGGCCTTCCCCTTTAAGACACTTTCCAGTATGTCTCTTCCATCCTCCTTCATCACTGTTTTGTTTGTTTTACCGGCGAGAAGGAGGATGACCTTTACCAAGGGTCAGCTAGTTCCCCCAAGATCCCAGGCTGCTACTCGGGATTCCAGGAACAGGTCCGTTAATGGATTCCTTCAACTGTTGAAGGAATCTTGTAATCGTTTAGTACAGGAGCTTAAGTATGCCAAAAAAGCAGTGGGTAGCTAAGGATGCTTTTTGGTTGGAGGAGAAAAAGGGAGTCATACATGATGCAACTCCCGAGAGAAAACCTAAGAGCCATCATGAGGGGTAACCACGGCAATATGGTTGTCTTGTGGGAAGTGAACTGCTGAGAAGACACCCAGTAGGCAGAAACCCCCAGGAAAACCCAACGCTTGGGCTCAGACTCATACTGAACATATCAAATCAGTCTCTGGGTCAATATCAGGTAGACCAATAGCCAACGGGAGATGGGAATCTATCCAATGCAAGGAGGGGGAAAGGGGATGGTTCCAGAATTTTCCCCAGGCCTCCGTGAAAAGAGAGAAACAAACTGGGTCGATACTGGGTTTGTTCTGCTGGTGGGAGCAAGACCCCAGGCGCATTAGCACCCATAGCACTCACTAAGAGGGCTTAGAACAGCTCTGTAGACATGCTGCCATGCCTGGGGGGGAGTAGGGGTGGGGTCGGGGGAACCAAAATCCCTGATTGCCAAGTAAAATCACTTGCGACTCCCCCAGAGTGCGGCCTGCAGTAGCAGAGGAAGAGGGAGCACTTCCTTTTGGCGTTAGAGTGACCCTTTCCCCCTTATGGATGGGGTAAGGTGGGGACTACAGGACCAGAGGCTCTATCATGATGGGGTCTTGTCAGCATATCCACTGAGACTACTATCGACCAGTTGATGGGAGTTGATTATGGGGTGGGTTACCCCCCCAATGGGAATCACAAGTAGCTAACCCAAGATGACCACGTCTAGAAACCAGGTGTCAACATGTCCATCCGACACTAAGTGGAACAAGGCCAGGTTGACCCACCTCAAGGGGTCAGAAGGGGTGTAAGGCACCACCGAACCAGAAAAATGTACTTTAGATCCCCATATTGAGGATTGTTCGTGACAGAGAGAGACAGAGAGAGAGAGAGAGTGGCGCGAATGGCAAATAAGGAAGAGTGGGAGACTCTACTCCAGCATGTGGAGGGAGAGCACAAGCATCCTCTGGTGAAGAGGGAAGGGGAAATCAGACTCTAGAAGGAGAGATAAGGTTTAGACATCTGGCTCGAGATGTGTGAGGGCCAGAGTTAAGGTTTTACAGGAAAAGTGTGCATGTCTCCCAGTACGGGGGAAGGGTTATTGGAGTCAACACTCCCCCAGTCTACCTCGGGAAGGGCTGGGGGGGAGGGGGAGCTACACCTTCCGGTATTTATGGAGTGTCCCTGTTTTCGCCCTGTGTGCCTCAAGAGGAAGCAAAGGGGAGGCGTCCTCGTGGGGAGGTGGGGGAGGCTTCCCCACACAAGAGTTAGTAAATATAAGGGGTGGTCTAGAAGGAGGAGGTAGGCCTCCTCCATTTATTGGCAGCTCTAGTCTGCTGATGGCCCTTCAGCAGCACTGGCCTCAAACCACCAGCCTTTAGGATGCTCTGTGATGATAAAGAGTGCTGCCTTTGTCTGCCAAGCCACTTGGCTAGATCAATGGTTTCAGTGGGTAGGAATCAATGGCTCCATGTCAAGTTGGCAAGCAGTAACGAGTGGTGTGCCCCAGGGGTCGGTCCTGGGGCCAGTTCTGTTCAATGTTTTCATCAATGATCTGGATGATGGGATAGATTGCACACTTAGTAAGTTTGCGGATGATACCAAACTGGGGGGAACGGTAGACACCCTAGAGGGCAGGGACAGGATTCAGGGAGACCTAGACAAATTGGAGCAGTGGGCCAAGAGGAATCTCATGAGGTTCAACAAGGACAAGTGTAAAATCCTGCACTTGGGACGAAAAAACCCCATGTACTGCTACAGGCTGGGGAGTGATCAGCTAAATAGCAGCACTGGAGAAAAGGACCTGGGAGTCACGGTGGATGGGAAGCTGGATATGAGTCAGCAATGTGCGCTTGCTGCCAGAAAGGCCAATGGCATACTGGGCTGCATCAGCAGAAGTGTCGCCAGCAGATTGAGGGATGTGATCATTCCCCTCTATTCTGCACTGGTGAGGCCACATCTAGAATACTGTGTCCAGTTTTGGGCTCCCCACTACAAAAAGGACATGGACAAATTAGAGAGAGTCCAGAGGAGGGCAACAAAAATGATCAAAGGGCTGGAGCACAAGCCCTGTGAAGAAAGACTGAAGGAACTAGGCTTATTTAGCCTGCAGAAGAGAAGACTGAGGGGGGATTTGATAGCAACCTTCAACTACTTGAAGGGTTGCTCCAAGGAGGAGGGAGCTCGACTGTTCTCGGTAGTAACAGAGGGCAGAACGAGAAGCAATGGTTTCAAGTTACAGCTGGGGCGGTCCAGGCTGGATATTAGGAGAAACTTCCTTACTAGGCGAGTGGTGAAGCATTGGAATAAGCTGCCTAGGGAGGTGGTGGCATCTCCATCTCTGGAGGTGTTCAGGGCCCAGCTGGACAAAACCCTGACTGGGATGATCTAATGGGAGTGGTCCTGCTTTTTTTGGCAGGGGGTTGGACTAGATGACCTCGTGGGGTCCCTTCCAACCCTATGATTCTATGACTCAGACCTGAGCTTGAAGCTGTTCATGAGCCTAAGGGAAGGTTCCCAAGTCAACAGGCACCCCATAGGGCAGGGATTCTCAGGAGGTGTGTGATAACATCAAACCAGCTGGTTATGAATATCTACCACTGGTGGGCAGCCAAGTACTCCCCAGGGAATGGAGGAGTGGACCCGGGAGGGGAGAAGTTCCCTACTTGGGATTCATGCACGAGCCACAGCAGAGAGAGTGTTAACTCATGCCCATAGTCAGAAAAAGGGACAAGTGCGGCTGAGTGTTACATTCTGTGGGGCTGGAGGGCATGGAAGGCAGCCTGAGGGGAGGAGACCCAAATATTTTATCTCCCTCCGAGGGTCAAAGGCAGTCCCCAGAACAGCATCCATCTCTGGCAGGAAGAGAGCTTCCCCACCAAAGGGGAGGTCAAGGACCACCTATTGAGGAGCTGGGGGCACCCTAGCCTCTCGCAGCCAGGCCACCCACCGTAGGGTCACTGAGGCCACAGCATGGGAGGCCATGTCTACAGCATCCCAGGCAGATAGAAGGAGGTCCTGAGATGCTACTCTGCCTTCCTCAAGGAAGGCATCATAATTCTCCCTCAGCTCTTGTGGGAGTAGGTGTTGAAACTTACTCATTGACTCCCAGATGTCCAACATATGTTGGCCCACCAGGGCCTGGTTGTTTGCGACGCATACCTGGAAGGTGGAGAAGGAATACACCTTCCGACCCAGAAGGTCTAATTCCCTAGCATCCCTCAATGCCAGGAGAAGGCTGCAGGGAACTTGTCCTGGGCCTAGTGCCACTTCCACCACCGCTTAGGATGGGACTGGGTGATGGGTAAGCGATGGGAACTCTGACCCTGGGACTCTATATTTGAGGCCTGCCATGTATGAAACTGGGGAGGTAGAACCTGGGTTTTTCCAGCATTTGAAGGCGAGGTCCCAAACACTAGGGTGGAGGGGAACAGTAACGGGCTCTGCTGATGTGAAGACGGGCCCGAACGGGCTATCATCATGCCCTTCCAAAGATTGCACCTCCATTCCCATGTGGGCAGAGACACGGTGCAGAAGATCAAAATGCGCCAAGAGTCCCCCCCATATAGGAGCACGGCAGTTGCCGATGGAATCGGTGCCCAGCTGGGCAAAATGGTCTCTTGGGGGGACCACTCATGAGGGCAGTAGTGAAAGGGTGACAGCACCGGAGGCCAGTGTCGGGGCTGTTTAGTTCCCCTTGAGGCCCCCTCCCCCAAGCTTGAAGGGGTGAGGCCTCATGGGACCATGAAGACAGTGCCGGGGATGGCAGGGTGATGCAGTGCCAGGGTGAAGGCTTGATGGTACCAGCGCTCTGGGAGGTTCCGGGTTCCAGTGCTGGGGAACTCAGTACCGACACCGGGGACAGTGTTAGGTGCCACTTTTGGTGCACCCAGACCTTCAAAATGAAGGCTGGCTTGCCACTCTTTCTAGTGGGTACTGGGGAGGGTAGAGTAGGTAGTAAGAGGAGCGCCTTCGCTGCCTCGAATGCCTCCTGAATTCAGGGAAGTGGCACCGACTCCTGTCGGTCCTGTGGGAAGTTGCTTGTGGGAGACCCCGAGCAGTGCCGATGCTGAGGTACTGACACCAGTACCGAGCTGGTCTTGCTTGCTTGGGGAGTGGTGCTGAGAAGGTTCTGGTGCCGAGCCAGCATGCGGTACCACACGAGACCCTGAAGCCTTGGAGTAGGCTGCTGTGTTTGCCCTGAGGCCAACGAACAGTGCCTTTCCTCCCTGTCCTTGATTGTCCTAGGCTTGAAGGACAGATGGATGGAGCAGGAGGTGACCAAGTGGCTTTCGTCCCAGAGGCACTTCTCATGGGGATCGTCCCGTGGGCAGACCCTGCCACATTCAGCGCAGGGTTTAAACCCAGGCATAGTGGACAGCAGAGGAGAGTGATGTCGGTGCTCCGAAGATGGGTGCTTGAGAGAGGGACCACTCTTCAGTAGAACCAGGTCCACAAAAAGGTACTCCCAGTCGAGGGGAAGGCTCATAAACCAGAAAAGACAGGCTGCTTGCTAAATGCAAGGAGCAGACTGTTCCACGAACCGTCACTGAGGCGGACAAAATGGAACTGGGGAGAGATCGGGCAGCGGCCACATATATAGCCATGGGGTGGTGCAGGGGGCAGTGCCTGCCTGCCCTCTTTTGACAGGCTAGGGCAAAATTTCCAACCAATTGTGCACTGCGGCATGGGTACACCTATGGCTGGATGTAGCCAAGCAGCGCTTGAAGAAGACATTTATTTATTGCATGAGCTTTCGTGGGAGAAAATCCCACTTCATCAGACTCTTTGAAGCTGGGGAACCTACAGAAAGGGAGGAAAATAAATGCAGGGAAGTGTAAGTCACAAGATCAAGTCAGACTGTGACAAAAAATCAAAGCAGGTGTTAAAATTCATACACTGGGGAACAGCAAATAGAGGAATCTGAGATCAAACCATCTGTTCTAATGAGAAAAAAATCCATACTCCCTATTTAGCCCTCAGGCAATGGTGTCAAATTTGCATATAAATTACTCTCATTTGCTGCAGATTACACATCTTATCCTACCTTCAGTCAATATGGAGAACAATTGATCACCATCCTCTTTATACTATCCCTTAAAATTGAAGACCGTTATCAGCCCACCTCCACCCCCACACCTCTTTCTTCTTTTTTCAAGACTGACCATACTCCATTCTTTTAAAATTTTCTCAGAAGTTAGTTATACAAAAGCCTTTATCATTTTTTTGTTGTTTTCCACTGGGCTTTCTCCAAATTGTCCACATCTTTTTAAAGTGTGGCAGCCAGAATCAGACACAACACTATCCCAAATCCTCACCTGTCCTGACTAAAGTAGGGCTATTACTTCCATATCTTGCTGTCCTGTTAATACATTTCAGAATTACATTAGCCCTTTTTTCACAGAGGAATTGACACACTGACGCATCATTCAATGTATTATCCTCCATAATATGCAGATCCTTTTCAGCAGTACTACGACCTAGCTAGTGATTCCTCACTTGGTAGTTGTTCATTTGATTTCATTTCCTAAGTTTAAATTTTATGCTTGCTTTTTTTTTTTCAGTTAACAAGATTTCAGCACAGTTACCCAATTTGTTAAAGCAGTTTTCAGTTCTAATCCCAAACTCCAAAGTTCTAACTATCTAATAGCTTGAAGTCATCTGCAAATTTTATAAGCATACTCTCCACTACATTATCTAATTCATTAATGAAAATACTGAAAAATACTGGACAGGAAAAAACCCTGCCAGTCCCCATAAAGTACGTCCCCCTAGTCTAACAAACAGTCATAGCTAATCTTTGAACATGCTCTTTTAAATCAATTTTGCACTCATCTTCTTGTAATTCCATCTAAAACATATTTCCCTGGTTTGCTTGTGAAAATGTCATTTAGGAAAGTGTTACGAGTCCTACTAAAATCAACATATATTATTTCTAGGCCAGCACCTCTATTAAAATAAACACATTTAGGTTGGTTTGACATGATTTATTCTTGAAAATCCATTTTAGCTATTACTTATAACAAAAAAATATTCTCTAGTTCTTGTTGTGGTTGTTGGGTTATTTATTTATTTGTATAATAATTTGTTCTAGTATCTGTTACTGAAATTAGGATGACTGGTCTATTGTTCCCCAGGTCCTCTTTGTTCTTCTTCAAAGATATCACTAAGGGTGTGTCCACACATCTCTTTTATTTCGAAATAACACTGGTTATTTTGAAATAAAAAAGATTAGGTCCACATAATGTTTTCTTATTTCAAAATGACAGGCTCTGTCATTTCAAAATAAGAACCATCATTTTGAAACAGCTTAAACCCCATTCATTTTGAAACGGTTGTTATTTTGAAATGGTTATTTCGAAATAACGCCGTTTGGACATGTTGTTTCGAAACACCATTGTTTCAAAACAACTGTTGTGAAACAACATGCCAAAATGGCCTTATTTTGAAATAACCTTTTCGAAATAACAGCCGTTTCTATAGCAGGGTTTCCCTTAATTCGAATTAATTTATTTCAAAATAAGGACTCTATTTCAAAATAACTCATTTCGAAATAACTTATTTTGAAATAACGATGTATGTGTGGACATAGCCCAAGAGTTCTGAGCTTCTGTCAGTTAGTGCAAATACCCAAAGGAGAAGTTCATCAGGCCCTACTGACTTGAATATATATGTCTTCTAAATATCATTTAACCTGTTTTAAGTTTAATGTGTTTATTATCTGGTCACAATCAACCTTTCTTGCATAGACTGAAGCAAAATAGGCATTAAACACTTTAGCCTTCTTGATGTCACCTGTTCTCCTTACCTGCATGAATTCTCCTTACCTACTAAGTGGATGACCTATGCTATCCTGTATCTTTCTCTTGATACTGATGTCTTTAAAAGTTCCAAAGGGGGAGCTGTGTTAGTCTAGTTTGGAAAACAAACACGTAGTCTTTTATTTATTGCATGAGATTATGATAAATAAATGTGTTAGCCTTTAAAAGTGCCACAAGACTCCTTATTTGTTCTGATCTATTTAAAGGATCTCTGTCTTATCACCTTTCACATCCTTTGCTCAGCATAACGCATTTTCTGATTTTGTACTCTTTCTCAGCAGTTTGTCTGTCTCTTCTTTTATAGGATTCCCTTCTGATTTGCAAGTCTTTAAAGAGCTGACAGAGCCATAGTTGCCTCTTCCTATTCTTTCTGTCTTTCCTTTGCATTGGGAGAGGTTTTTTTTGTTTTGTTTTGTTTTGTTTTTTTTACTTTAATATTGCCTCTAGAAAACTGCCAGCTTCTCTGAATTCTGTTTTCCCTCAGATTACTTTTCCATAGGAACTTACCTACCAGAAGGGGCATCCTTGGGATGATTACACTGGGACCTTGGTTCCTTGGCCCCACTGCCCCCACCCCAGCTGCATGGCCCCTCTACCCCCACCCTTGCCCCACTGCCTTCGGCGTGGAGCCGCAGGCAGCGGGGATGGGGGCTGGAGGGTGAATCCCTGCCTCTGCTCTGGGCTGGCCCACCCTCAGGACAGGGAACAGCCAGCCTGGGGCAGAGTGGGCCAGACCAAAGGCTGGGCTCCACTCTCTCGCCCCTTCCCTGGGTTCACTGTTCTGCCCACAGGACCAAAGTGTCTGGCTCAGGGGAGGGGTGGAAGTCTGGGGCCAGCCTCTGGACCAGCCCAACCCCAGCAGAGGCGGGCAATGGAGGGCCCCACAGACACCAGTTGGCCCCAGAGCCCACACCCTGGTATGAATGGCCCTGACTACCATCTTTTTGAGCTTGTTAATGTCTACTTTTTTGAAGACCATTGTCATTAATCTACTGCAGTCAGACATTCCTTCTCTACAATCATGCAGTCTACTGTAATGATATTTATGTATTGAGCATTAAAATTTTGTTTCTATACAATTAAGCCTTGTATATATTCTACATCTGTATTAAACTGCATTGCATTCCTGTTATTTTGAAAGCTTAATGAAGTTATTTTTTTTAAGGAATAAACTGTATTCAACAGAATTCAGTGAAAGAGTTGTGAGAAAATATGGTTACTGTGCCTCTTAAAATAAACTCAGGAATGTACATGCTACACTATAAAACTGCTATGAAAATAAGCAGAACAGGAAAAAATAATGGAGCAAATAATTAAGAATCAATTAGCAAACGTCTAGAAGAAAATAGTGTTCAGAGGTAGTCAGCATGGATTTTTCAAAAACAAATCATGTCAAACCAATCTCGTAGCACTCTATAACAAGGCAAAAAGCCTTGTGGATAGATGGGAAGTGGTAGATATGGTATATTTAGACAAGTGGTTCCCAAGCTTTTAAAGGCTGGGGACCTCTTTTTGAGTCAAAAAAATTTTGCAGCACCCCCGGCTGCAGGTGGGGTATCTGTGCTGCCACGGGAAGAATTTGGCTTGCACGTTGGCAGAATCTGGCCCATGCTGCTCTAGTGGCATTGCCAGGACCATCCAGTAAGCGAGATCACTGAAGCTGTGGCCCCTTTCCCTGCCCCTGCCGGGGAGTGGGGCTGCTGCGACCATGACTCTGGTGAGCAGAGCCGCTGTGGCCATGGCTCCTTCCTCTTCCCCAGCTGGGGAGCGGGGCTGTCATGGCCATGCCCCCTCACCATCCCGTGGGGCCACCGAGGCCATGACCATGTCCCCTTCCTTGTGCAGGCAAACGAGGCTCCTGCAGCCATGGCCCCCATCCAGCCCCTGCAGGAGAGAAAAACTGAACCACTGGGCCAGTAAGAGAAAGAACCACCACAAAAGCCCCCAGCCAGGCCCTGCAAGGGAGCCGAGGAGAGCTGAGCTACTGCCAGCATCAGTGACCAGCGGCACTGCCCCCCCCCCCATGTTGGGATCCAGTCCCGGACAGGAGCATTGGTGCCACAGCTGGGTTCCAGCCCCTGTGGGGAGCAGTGCCACAGCCCCCCTGGAATGCATTGGCCATGGACCCCAGGTGGGGACCACCAATCTAGAATTCACTGAGGCTTTTGATATGGCCTCAAATCACCTTGTCATTAACAAACCATGGAAGTACAGTCTGGATGGAGTTACTATAAGATGGGTAAAATATTGGTTGGATAACCACTTCCAGAGAGCAGTGATCAATGGTTCACAGTCATGCAGGAAGGACATAATGAGTGAGGTACTGCAGGAATTGGCTGTGGGTCCAGTTCTTTTTAATATTTTCATTAGTGATTCACATTATGGCATAGAGAGTACACTTAAAAGTTTGCCAACAATACTGCAAGAACTTTGGAGGATAGGATCACAATTCAAAATGATTTGGACAAACTGGTGAAATAGTCTGAGGTAAACAGAATGAAATTCAATAAAGACAAGTGCAAAGTACTCTACTAAGGAAAGACCAATCCATTGTACAGATATAATATGGGCAATGACTGCCTAGGAAGGAGTACTGCAGAAAGGGATCTGGGTGTCATAGTGGACTGCAAACTAAATATGAATCAATAATGTAACACTGCTGAAATAAAAGCAAACACCATTCTGAGATGTATTAAAAGAAGTTTTGCAAGTAAGACACGTGCAGTAATTCTTCCACTCTCCTCCACCCTTATTGGGCCTCATCTGGAGTACTGTGTTCAGTTCTGGGTGCCTCATTTCAGGAAAGATGTGGACAAATTGGAGGAAGTCCAGAGAAGAGCAGCACAAATGATTAGAGGTCTGGAACACTTGACTTATAAGGGTAGATTGAAAGATTTGTTTAGTCTGGAAAAGAAGAGACTGAGAGTGGACATGATAACAGTTTTCAAGTACCTAAAAGGTTATTAGGAGGATGAGGGAGAAAAATTATTCTCCTTAACCGAAGATTACAGGACAAAAAGCTATAGTCTTAAATTGCAGCAAGGAAGGTGTAGGCTGGACATTAGGAAAAAAAATCCTAACTGTCAGGGTAATTAAGCACTGGAATAAGCTGCCTCAGGAGGCTGTGGAATCTCCATCACTGGGATTTTTTAAGAGCAGATTAGACAAACACCTGTCAGGGGTAGTTCTTAAAATGATACTTAATCCTGACATGAGTGCTGGGGACAGGACTCAGTGACATGTCATGGTCTATGTCTATACGAGGGCTTAAATCGACTTAAAGCCCCTTAAGTGAACTTAAGCAAAGTCCAGGCTTCATTTGGAATTTATTAAGTCTACTTAAGCATTTGTGTAATTTGACTTAATAACGCCCACTTGTTAATGTGACTTTAAGTCAACTTAATTGGTATCATGGCCACGTGGAAACTTTCCAGGCAACCAGGAAGTGCTTGCCCTGTCCAGTCCCAGAGCAGGATAAAGCTCAGACCATCCTCCTCCATAGCCAGAGCTAGCCAGGACTCTGGCTGTATGGCAGCCATGTTGAAGGGCAAAGGCAGGCAGGTCAGGAGGCCAGCTCCATCCTGGAACCACCAGGAGATTTTAGATCTCCTGGTTGTGTGGGTGGGATGAAACCATACACTCCTGACTCCAGGGAAGACAAAGGAACCAGAACATATATAGGGCCATGTCGGAGGCCCTGATCGAGAGAGGCCACACCCGCACCACCCACCAGGTGTGGGTGAAGGTCAAAGACCTCTGCCAGGACTACCGCAGGGCCAGGGAGGGTATGCAGTGCTCGGGGGCAGCCAACACCACCTGCCCTTATTAGATCCAGCTGCATGCCTTCCTGGGCCAGGAGGCCAATGACAGCCAGGCAGCTGGCACAGCTGAAGCCACCAAGCCCCCCTCCCAGGATGATGACCAGGAGGAGGGCTTAGTGGACAAGGACATGGTACTGAGCAGGGGGAACACCAGCACCCCAGCACAGGGCACTTCACTGGCCCCAGGCAGTGCCAGCCCGGAGATCATCCTGGAGACACAGGAGGACGCTTGTTCCATGCAGGATGAGGGGAGGCTCCTGTTGCCCATGGCAATGAGTGCTCCCTCCCTGAGAGCATGCTGGGGTAGGCACTGGGACAGGGCTTGTGTGGGACATGGCCCAGGGACAGGCAGGTTCCAAGGGTGGCACAGAGCCCCTTCCACAAGGCCACAGGGTCAGGGGCCATGTGGTGGGGGGAACCCAGACCAAGTGGGGTGAGGGCATAGCAGGACGTGGGGTGCAAGCACTGTTGGTGTGACAACCAAGGCCAGACAGCATGTTCCTAACAACATTGGCACATGGCCTCAGGGGAGATCCCCGTGGCAGGGCTGCTTCGGGCTCACCACCCTGGACAGTACACAGAGCTCATGCAGCAGAGGAAAGCAGCATACACTAAGGGGTCCCTGTCTCAAGGGTCAAGCAAAGTGAGAAGCAATGGGCAGGTCATTGGATCGCAGCTGCTGTCAGCATGCGCGCCACACTAGCGAATGGGGAGAACTCTTGTTCTTTGTTTCTCTTCTGCAGCCCCTGAACCTATGACACTGGCCAATCCTGAGGTGTACCCACCCCCAACTCCGGGGAGAAGGAGGTGTCGCTCCAGGGAAGAGATCTGGGAAGACCACCTCCAGCTTGCAGAATATGCTGAGGCAGATCTCTGAGCCTGGTAGGAGCTGCAGAAGGAGGAGGAGTATGCACACCACTGGGTTTGAGCAGGCCCAGATGGACCACCTGCTCAAGCTTGTGGAATGGCAAACCCATGCCCTGGAGTGCCAGACCCATGCCCTGGAGTTTCTAGTATGGGGCCAGGGATTTTGTCAGTCTGATAGGATCTCCCTGGCAGGGACCTCAGCAGAAGCCCTCCCTGCCAGGGGTCCAGGACTCAGGGTTGCTGACTACAAGCCTGGGACGTGCAAGACCAAGGACACTTGGTACCCGCCACCCACCCTGCCCCCAACATTGCCCCAACCCTGCTCATTCCTCCTGAACCCAGCTTATTCCCCCAATCTCCTCCACTCAAATCTCCTCACTCCACCTAAACCCCTCAACCCTCGCAGCTCCTACCCGTCAGCTCCCCATCAGTTCCCTCCATAAACAAAACACATCCACACCATCATTCTGTGTGCAATACATCCTTTTATTGTGTTGGAGATGGGGGGAGACAGGCTGGAGGGTGTTGGGGGGCAGGAAAAGGTGGGTGAGGGTGGACACAGCAGCTGGAGGCAGATGGCCTTCCTCATCTGCAGGTTCTGAAGCCACTGTTCATCCTCCCAGATGGCAAGACTGATCTGGTGCCACCAGTTGCTGCTGGTTTCCCATGCCTGCATGCACGAGTGCATGGAGGGCACCCTGGCAGCTGGTGCTGACAGGGAGGGCAAGCAGGTTTGCCTGCTGTGGCCTGACCCTGTGCTGGTAATTGCCCTCAGGTGTCTGATCCAGAACCAGAGGAGTCTGGGCAATGCATGGAGTGTGTGGAGTTCTGTGCTGGCACATTCCTGGGGTACATCAGGGTCTTTGACCTCTTTGGGCTCCCTGTTGCCATACTCAGAATGGAGGGTGGTGTAGGTCACTTACTTCCTGTAGCAAAGGAGTGGCTGGGAGAGAGGGGCGCTTCTGCTGTGGTGCACTGTGGGCCAGATACCCACAATGCACCACTCCTAGGGCAACCTAGCAGCTACCAATGTGGACATGGACAGTCTCTTGGCATTTTGAGTGTGGACTCTCCAAGCTGGATTAACAATGTCTACTTTAAGACAGCTTAAAGTATACGTCATTAAGCCATTTTAACTGAGCCCTCTAGTGTAGACATAGCCATGGTCCCTTACAATTTCTGCAATTCTATGAATAGTTAATTGACAAAAATGAAGATGATATAAGCATTCTCAAGATAGTTAAGTCTAAAGCAGACTGCAAAGAGTAACAAAATCATCTCACAAAACTGGGTGACTGGGGAAAAAAAAAGCACATTAAATTCACTGTTGATGAATACAAAATAATGGACAATGGAGAACATAAACCCAACTATGCATATAAAATGATGGGGTGTAAATGACCTTCTAACTTTCAATACAGTAGCCTTGAAATCATTGTGGAGAGTTTCTGAAAACATCCACTCTATCTGCAGTAGCAGTCAAAATAGCTAACAGAATGTTGGGAATAAATAGGAAAGGGATAGATAATAAGGGGGAAAGTATAACATTGCCCTCACAGTACATCCACATCTTGAATAGTGCATGCAGATTTGGTCACGTCATCTCTAAAAATATATGTTTGAATTACAAAAAGTAAAGAAAAGGGCAATAAGAATTATTAGAGGTGTGGGGAAAAAAACATAATTTCACGGAGTACTGATCCATCAATGACTCTTATTTCAGGGTCGGCAGAGATGCAAAACTATGTTCTGATTTGTCCTTAATCTTTGTTTGCCAGAAGCTGAAAATGGACGACAGGATATAGGTCCCTGGATAATTACCTGTTCTGTGCATTCTCTCTGAAGCACCTGGCATTGACCAATGTCGGAAATCAGGATATGGCACTAAATGGACATTTGGTCTAATGTAGTATGGTCATTCACAATGTTCTTAATGTTTGCAGATTAAAGAGGTCAAAAAAGTCATGATGTGTTAATTTTTACCCAAACCAAACTTTTACCATGAATGGAGCTTTTGGGGATTATATGTCAGTACTGATAGTCATTCTGTTTTCTCACTCTGATTTAACTATTACTCTTTATTCTATGTATTATGTTAAACAGTTATCACATATTTACTTACACCTGATCATGTTAAAAATACAACTAACAAAATAAACAAACAAAAATACAACTAACTAACTAACTAACTAACTAACTCTTTTAAAATAATGTTCCCCCAAATAATATTCCCCCATTCATTACTCATTGTTTTCTGTTTAATTACCTCCTCTCACGGTTTTTTTTTTCCATTAAGTTATCTGTAAGGTGCTTTGGGAACCTAAATGAAAGGTGAGGAACTAAGTCATGGTGCTAAATAACTTAGTTTTATGAGCTGTCTCCACTGTCAAAATCATCTGCTTCCTCATTTATGGGGGTGTCTTCAAAGTCACTGTCACTTTTCAAGGGTTCTGGATAGCAATATGATCCACAAGTGCCTTCAGGTCCTTACTAGACCTAGTACCAGTGTGGGATAGAGTAGAGCTCTACCACAGCCTTTCCTGACCTGACATACCACTCTGGTCCCTAGATGCCCATGACTTAGTGAGGAGTCAGAACTGCAGGGCCTGGCAGCAGAAAAGCTACACCATCAAGGAGTTCCCCTGCGCCAAGGAATTCCCTGCTGATGACTGATGAAAGTATTATGACCCTTCTGCACAACTTCAATAACCCGATGGAACTGTAATTGACCTTAAAAATCCAGCCCACTGAATTTAGCTGTCTTTTACAGTAATTTAATAATCATACAATTCAGGCAATTTGCCTAAAATGAACACCATGTCTATTAAGCTAAAAATGTTCTATTTTATTAGCTGTTGTGCTTTGTTTGTTTATTTTTGTTTAACTGTTTGTAGGATTTTAATAAAGTTTGTCACATTCACACACTATCACAGAAAGTGAGTCACTGGGTGAACCTAGTAATATATCATGACTTTTTCTGCTTGTGGGTAGAAATAATGTAAAATTATTTTTATAAATATTTAGAAAAATGTAATTTTTGAGTTTGCTGGTTTTAAATATTAAAGAGGTTATTCTGTCATTTCATGACTATAAGATTGTTGACATTCTGTACAGCGATATTGTGTTATACTATAACATTTTGACAAAAGAATGTGTTATCCTGGTACAGAGCTCACATAATATTTGAAAAATATTACAATAACCTTTCTAACAAATTAATGGGCCATTCCTGCCCCTACTAAACTCAATGACAACATATCATACTAGGCCCGAAAAGGCCAAGCCATCTCGTAAAATACCTGACCCAAATCTAACCTTTAAAACCTTGTGTTCCAGGCAGGGGTTGACATAATTTTTCAGGTTCTCAAACGAGTACCAACGGAAATGTTTTGGTTCTCATATATCAGATGGATACCCATAGACCCATTTTTGTGGATTCCATCTTGGATGTAGATTAGAAACCTGGCTCCAAGTCCCTCTCTGCAGCCAGGGGTGTGGGGAACCGACGTCTCCCCTGGCCTCTTACAAGCAGTCAAGGGTGAGGGGAGTTGGCATCTCCTCTGGCTACTCACAAGTGGTCAGGGGTACGGGGAGCCAGCTAGAACCCTGGCTGCTGGCAAGCGGTCAGGGGAGATGCCAGCTCCCCACACCCCTGACTGCTGGCAAGCAGCCAGAAGAGATGCTGGCTCCCTGCACCCATGACCACTTGCAAGTGGGCAGGGGAGGTGCCAGCTCCCCAAACCTGTGACCACTTGCAAGCAGTCCTCTGAGAAGGGCTCTCAGCCCCTCTTTGCAGGCTGTGTGGGCTAGGAGAGAGCTTGGATCCCATCTGGCTCCCAGCTGCTTGCTCTGTGGCCCAAGCAGGTCTGAGGCTGGTCAGTTTCACAGACTGAGCCTGTGAAATTGACCAGACTCCTAGCTGCTGGCTCAGGGGGGCTGTCAGCCCTTCTCTGCAGACTGGAGAAACTGGCTGCCAGCCCCATTGCAGGTGGAGAGGGCTGGGAATGGGATCCAGCCCCCAGCTCCTCACCACAAGGCAGGAGCCAGATCAAGTCCCCAAGCTGGGTCGCCCAGAACCAGATCTTGTCCAGGGGTGGGGAAGGGGGTGGGCCTTGCCCTGTAATGTCAGATTAAAAGCTTAAACAGACTTACAGGGCAGGAGACTGTTGCATCTGTGGAGACAGCCCCCATCCTTGGAGCCATGCTGCTTGTTGCATGGCGATAGTGGACACCACCCCTCTGCTGGCCATATCCATAGAGTGCCAAGAGGAGAACAACATTGCATGCACTGCCAGGAGACTTTCCTCCATGAGGGGGTCATAGCCCATCACATGTTTGGATGAGATAAGATCCCGAAACCCCTGCATAGACCTTCACAGACTGAAGACATATCTACCCACGAGGGTCTGATGGTTAGCTATGCATAATTGCAGTGCAGTTGTGGAGTAATTTTTTCTCCTAATCAAGTCCAGGTCCTTGGCATCTTTTTTTTTGGAGGGAGGGGGTAGCAGGGGTCTGGACCTGGCTTTCCTGCTGGTTTACTGCAGCTACCACTAGCAAAACTGGGGTCGGTGAACAGAAACTGAATTTGTCTGCAGGGATGTGGTACTTCTTCTCCATTCCTTTCGATGCTGGAGGGACTGAGGATGGTGTCTGTCACTGGGCATGGGCAATTTTTAGGATCCCTTTGAGCCCTGGCACTGCTACCCTAGCTAGTGGGATAGCAGCACCCAGATCAAAGAGTGGGTCAAATTCCTCCATGACCACGTTGATGGGGAGGACAAGGTTTGAGGTCATGGTGTACCCATGGATCGTCTCTGAGAGACAGGAGCTTCCGATAAGTTGCTTCATCAGGGGAAAAGGATGACATGACCAGAGAGTCACTTCTCCCCAGGCCCAATGGACCCTCTTCTGGGTCCCAGTCCACACCAAACTTTTCTACGTCCCTTCCCCCTTGCTATGTGGTTGGTCTCCACAACCTGAGGGATGCAGGGTCCCTTTGAGGAGACTCCCAGGATCCCCAGTCAGCCTACTGTAAGAAGCAGTCCTTAAATGTCTGCAGTGTCAGGGCCTATTCTGGAGATGGTCTCCTTCCCCATGAAGGGGAGTGGTGCGCCTCCTTATGCTAAGTACCATGTGGGGAGGATCCCGTCTTGTGCGCTGGCACCAGAGATGTCCCATGCAGGGAGCATCACGTCAGTGCAGGAGAGGCTGGTGATTGGGTTTGGTGTTTCCTGTGCTGGGAGGACAACAAAGACTACTTCATCTTGTGCTTTCCTGCTGCGTGCATCAAGGCCTGTGCTGATGGTGGAGGCATTGAGGAGCATCAGCGCTGGAGCCAACTGTTAGAGATCCCTGATGATCATGACTGGGATCTGGTCCAGCGCAATTCCTAAGACAGCACTGGTGAATATTCCAGGGACAAAGGCTTGTGTGAGAATTAAAGATATGCCGCATCATCCCCCAACGCTGACTCCAAGTTCACTGGTATAGAGGTTCTCCATGGGGAACGACTGTGACGGGTGTCTCTGGAGCTGTCCAGCAGGGGATACAGTGAGACAAACTATACCAGTGGTGGGGAGCAGCTGTGCCAGCCTTCCATGGAGGGGCATTGATGCCTGCTCCCAGGATGAGCTTCCTTGCTGCTGACTCCGGCCCCGCACTGGCTCTTGTGCTGGAAGGCCAGGCTCTCTTTGGAGTTTGGGCTAAGCCATCAGAGATAGGGCCAGTTTCCCCAGCTTGGGCAGTGTGGTTGTCAGCAGCTGCAGCAGTACTCTGGCTGCCTCAAAGGCCTTGGGTGTAGATGGCACCAGAATTGCCTGTGTTGTAGGAGCTGTGGTCTGAGGACCCCACTGTGCCTGCACCAGGAATCCCAACCTGTGCTGATTGTGTGGCTTCTTCCTCAAGGGACACACCTTTGGCACAGTCTTGGATCCTGTGTGGGTTTTCTTTCGTTTCCCGAGTGGGGACCAGTGCTGATGAGGGGCCAGTGTGGACTATGTCCTCTGTGCTGGGGCTGCCTGTATCGATGGTGCCAAGGTTGGCATTGAAGCCAGGCATAGGTGCTCTTCCAACGCCATAGACCACAGATGATTTTCTTGCTCCTTTTGAGTCTTTGGCTTGAAAGGCCAGCAAGTGTGATATTTGTTGGTCTTGTGCCCTTTGCCCAAGCACTTTAGGCACCCTTCAGGTAGACTGCTGGCCAAGAAGGTCTTACCACAGGTGGCACAGGGCTTGTAGCCAGGCATAGTTTGGTTTGTGCCAGGTCCATGTGTTGCTGTGGAGATGCAGGGAATGTGGATCTTTCAGACCAGCCAGAGCTTCTTAGAATAAGGAAGTCCAAAGTAGAGTAGGAGAATGAAGAAAAGGTAAAGAAGTTGTAGTAATAGCAGATTGGAAACAGGTGCTTGCAACTGTGCAAAGACACGAAGTTCCAGGACTGTCACAACAGGTGGAAAGAAGGAATTGAAGGTGGGGGAAGGGTCAACGCCACCTATATACCTCACAGGTGCATAGGTCAGACGGAGTGTTGGCAAATGATCCTACAGGTTAGGACAACAAGCTTCCTGTTGACCATGGGCTGTGGCATGTACACACCTGAATGGGAGTGGATGTGAGCAGCACGCAAAGAAGAACTCACTGTTGATAGGTGCAAAGTATTGGAAAACATAATCCCAACTATACATTTAACATGATGGGGTCTAAATTAGCTGTTACCACTCAAGAAGGAGAATTTGGAGTCATTGATCTTTGAAAACATTTGCTCAACAAGCAGTGGAAAAAAGCTAACAGAATGCCAGGAACTATTTGGAGCGGGATAGATAATAACACAGAAAATACTATAATGACACAACATAAATTTATAGTATGCCTGCACCTTTACTACTGTATGTATTTCTGGTCTCCCATCTCAAATAAGACCTCTTAGAATCTGAATAGATACAAGGAAGGCCAACAGAAGTTATTACAGGAATGACATAGCTTCCACATGAGAAACATTTAAAAAGAATAGGATTGTTCATCTTAGAAAAGAGATGACTGATAAAGGTCTATACAATCATGAACAGTATGGAAGAAGTGAAAGCTATTTATCTCTCCATCTAATGCAAAAACTAGGGGTCTCTCAATTAAATTAATAGTCAGCAGGTTTAAAACAAAATTAAGTAGTTGTTCACACAATGCAGTCAACTTGTGTTTCTAGGGAATGTTGTGATGGTCAAATGTATACTGGGGTTTAAAAAAGAATTAGATAAATACATTGATAATGGGTCCACTAATGGTTATTAGTTAGGATGATCAGGGATACAAATCCATGCATAATGTGCTCCTGAACCTGTAACTGTCAGAAGCATCTGGTGCTGGCCACTGTCAGAGACAGAATTCTGGACTAGTTGGACTATTGGCCTGACCAGTATGGACATTCTTATGTTCTTTTGATCCTTGTAGACCTGACTAACCCTTGATCTAGTTAGGCCAGGGTCCAGTGTGTAGGCTACTGTGAAAGCAGAAAGAGACTTGGGGAGAGAACAAATGAAAGAGATATCGGGACACTGACTAGCAAGCAGATGCAGACATAAGTGGGAGAAAAAGAAAGAAAGAAAGAAAGAAAGAAAGAAAGAAAGAAAGATATTGTAGAGAGTAATATTGGAGAGAGTGGTATGGAACATTGGGTTGTATGAAGATTGGGAACAAAAATGAGAAGAAGAAATAAGAAGGGTGGGAAAGAAAATAAAACAGTAGAAAATGAGTGGAAAGTAGAAGAGGAATAAAATAAAGAAATGGGATACGGTTTGAAGATAAAAGAAGAAAATAGAAGTGGGAGATGGAAAGAAAGCATGAGAAGGGAATGAAGAAACTAAAAAAAAAGACAGAAGAAAGAAAGGCCACTCAAAACTTTGATGGTAACCTTTTACATGTAATTGTGTTTATACATTTTATTACAGGACTTATTACTCTTCAGGAAAGGTAGATAAATTGTTTGCAGACAGGAGAGTGAAATATCAGACTAGAGTGACTCTGGAGAGAAAGGGAACTTACTAGTACCCACCCATAAAAGCTAACTGTTATTATTATTTCTATAATAGTACAGCCTAAATGCCCCAGATAAGATTAGGGACCCCATCATGCAAAACTCTGTACAAGGTTACAAGCACATGGTAAAAGACAGTTCTTGCCTTAATTGTTTACAATCTAAATAGTTGAGAGAAACATGCTTGAAGTATTGTCAGAAATACACTGACTGTTTGATTTTAGAGGAGACACCAATTCTCAAGTCAAGCATTTTTATTTGCTTCAATTCAGCTGAATTGGGTGCTGTGTTATACAGAGGCACACTTGATTACAAAATTCAGTTCCTTTTATCCTATCTGCCGGCCGCATGGTCCCTCCCCCTGATCCGTCATTGGAGGACAGAACAGGGTGTACAATCTTTCCGTTCTGCCTATATTATAATTAGCTATGACCTATATTATAATCAGCTATGACCTATATTACTTCCCCTGTAGCTTGTTTGCATATAAAGTCTCCACCTGTAGGTGTGTTGGTTAATATGTATAAGCTAATTAAGCATGCGTGCTAAGGGGTTTAGGGTATTTTGAGTCAAATTGTGATTTTTGACTAGTTTAAGCTGGTTTTGCTCTTGCTGGTTTTCTTATCTTACACCTATGCCGGAAACTTCAGCAGAACCGTTATCTCCCACAAGTATGTTCATGCATAAGCAAAATTTTCTCAGTTTTACAGATGGGGGAACAACCGTACAGAAATCAAATGACTTTTCCAAGGTCATATTGGAAATGGCACAACTGAGAATTGAAAGCAAATTTTCCGAGTTCCAGGGCAGAGCTTTAACCATTTAGCTAACCATCCTTGCTCTGGGAATAAAAAGCTACTATTCTTCTATTCCCTTCTTTTCTCTAATCTCCCATTCTTTCCAAAATCAACTCCTTTTTTTCAGCTCTGAAAAGTTTATTTTCTTAAAACATGTGTTCACTGCTACATTCTTTCAGGGATTTTCAACGAAAACAAGAAAGTACATATTATGGAGCAATGGTCAAAGGTCCAAAGTTCCAGGACTATGCTTGTAACTGAGTATGATTATAAGTCTTATTTTTAGCACCTATAACTTTTACTAAGAAAATTAGATTTGGCCTGAAAATTGCCATATGTACTCTGAAGGCACAAGAGATGATTTTTTCCCCTGCCAAGATGAGAGAAAATTACTCAAACTGTTTTAAACTTAAAGGACAGGTCATAAAATATTGTCCTGATTTGAAGTCTTGGCTACTGTCAGTTATGTAACTGGGTCCTTCTGGATAGCCTGTTTGTCTAATTTTAAGCTTAAGATATAGATATATTTCCTTAAAAAGGACATTGCAGAAATGACAATGATGACAATTATGTACAGTTGTAGAGCACACAAAATGGATTAGTTTTTCACAGAAGAAACAAGAAAAAATGGCCTGTTCAGAAGACACAAGAAGTCTGGTGGCACTTTTAGGCTATGTCTAAACTAGCAAATTAGCCCGGACTAAGCAAGCTTAGTCCAGACTAATTTGAACCCTGTCTACACTAGGGTTGGCTGATTCAAACTTAAAAAAAAAAAATAGTTGGAACTAATCAAAGGTTAGTTTGAACTAGTTAGCTTGGCTGGTTATTCCAAACTAACTGCTTAGTTCAAACTCATCTGCATTTTTAGTTTAAAATAGCCCAATAGAGACATGCTAGTTCATACTAAATAAAGTTGAACTAGCGGTTAGTTTGAACTAAACACTTTTTTTTTTTTTAGTTCAAACTAACTTTTACTTTGAACTTGCCATGCCTTTTTATTTTTAAATAAAAAGTTAGTGTGAACTAAAAAAGCAAGGCTAGTTCAAACTAAAAGTTAGTTGAAATTTAAAAAAAAAACACATTTAGTTTGAACTAACTTTCGAATTACTTAGCTTGGGCTAACCAAGTCTGAATTAAGATTTTTGATGTAGACATAGCCTTACAGACTCTCAAATGCATTTATTGCATGAGCTTTTGTGTGATAAACCAATTTGTTAGTCTTTAAAAGCACCACCAGACTTCTTGTTTATTGTGTTGTACTAGGTTATGTTCACACACAAAGTGCTTGTTTCAAAACAAGCCGTTTCAAAATAATGGTTATTTCCAAACACCTTATTTCTAAAGACAAAAAAGTGTCTTCAAAATAAGGGAAACGAAATAGCATGTCCACAGTGTGGACATGCTATTTCACTTTGGGGGGGGCTGCAGACCCCTGTGGGGTGAGAGGAGCCTTGTTTCGAAATGGAAGGAGGTTTAAGCCATTTCGAAACATGGCTCCCATTTTGAAACAAGGGAACCCCTTGTTTTGAAATGGGAGTATGTCGTGTGGACATGCTGTTTCTTATTTTGAAACAACCTCTGTTGTCTCGAATAAGAAGCCTGTGTGAACACACTCCTAGACTAACATGGCTACCCCTTTGGAATTGTTGAAAAGAGTTTATCTTCTGAATTAGATTCTAATTTTACAAAATTATTAGATATGGTGAGAGGGAGAGGAGAGGAGAAAAAAATACATGATGATGTGTTAAAGCAAAAAGAGTGTAAACACACAAATTTGGGAGACTGCCTTATTTCTGAGTAGTGACATTTCAAGGGAATTTTGATAGTCATCCCTAGTGAATGAAAGTAAACATTTTACACCACACAAAGATTTCTTTTGTTTGTTTCTTTCTTGTAATTTATAGGAAAAAAAAAAGTATCTTCTCTAAACAGAGTAAAGCATTTTCTGAGCATCACCCAATAAACAGGTGAAAGGTGTGAGGAGGTGCAGTCCACCCAAGCAGGAAGAGAAGGGGACGTTCCCTCTTAGCTGAGCTGAGAAAGTTCTCTCCCACTATGCCCCTAAAAAATCCCATGTTTCTAGTGCGTTAGCATCGTAAGCCCAACTATACAGGTCTTAGACTGAGAGGGCAAAATTGTAATTAACGATTTTTCTAAACTTCTACAACTAATCAAAACTTAACTTTATTTTTAAACCTTGATATATAGCATGCTATGTCTAGAAATAATTTCAATAACCCACTGGAAATCATTCAGGATATCCATCCCAATTAAATATTACAAGCAAACATTTAAAAAGGAGCGCAAGGTCTGGGGAGTTGGGATTTTTTTTCCTGACAAATTTGCATAAATAGCACAAGTAGTTAACAGATCTTTGCCACAGAAATTGTTACTCTTTTGAAAAATAAAAAAGCAAAACCTGCAGCTGTACTTTGAGTTGCACAAACAGCTAACTTCTCACAACTGT
>ML681993.1:19786695-19859120 GCA_007922195.1 Podocnemis expansa | reverse complement strand
CCGAGGGAGGGATTCCTCTCTGGGGTGAGGGATTCCAGGGGGCTGGTTTCTCTGCTGTGGGCAGGGAACCCCTGGTGGGGCTGCTCCCCGTCCCTCTGTTCAGGCTGTGGGAGGCTAGGATCAGGCTAGGAGCCAGATCAGGCTCTGAGCTGCTTGAGGCACCCCACAAGCAGATGAAAGCCTGGTCAATTTCAGGAAATTAAACTTAGTGGTGCCTCTACCTGGCTGGATCCTATAAACCCTCAGTGGCATGCCTTGGGAGCCTCCAGAAAAAAATCCATGTGGCTAAAAATAATCTGTGGGATGGGTCTAATCCAAATTTACTAATTATATATACACAATACAATCAAGGTGCTTAAATTGCATGTAATAAACTTTACTTAACAAAGAAACTTATCCTAACAGGATGGAATTGGATATTACTACTAATTTAAATACACAGAGGCAAGTAAATAAATCAATGAACAGATGCAAAATACAATTTAAAGGAAACTTTTCTAACTGGTGTTTTCACAGCTCTTTTATCCCAACTCCCAGTGCACAACTTTCTAGAGTTCAGAACCCCAAGCCCTTGCTTTCATGGGCATGCTTGGAGGGTTAAGGAAAGAGACCAGGCATCACTCTGCTGGTCCAGTGTATCTGCCCAGAGCCATGCTGAAGACCTAGAGCAACCCCAAACAATGGTCTGTCATCCTGGTCCTCGTTCAAAGGGACTGCCAAGCTGCCTCCCCTCAGGCCCAGTCAGTTTCTCAGCAGACTCCCTTTCTTTACAAGGCCTACTCCAAATTGGAGGAGGGGAAAGACAGACACTCATACCCTCACTTCAGATCCAGCTCAGTCAGCTCCAGGCTCAGACCTTGCTTTGGCCTGAGTAAGCCACCAACCTCTGAAGCTCCCTACTCAAGTAATCCTCCAGCAATCTCAGGAACCCCAGGAGCAGTCTCGGGCACCACAGGAGCAGTCACCAGCAGCTTCCAGATTCAGCCATGTCTCTTTCTCCCGGAGTGGAGAAACCTTTTCCCTCTGTGCTTCCTGGAGGGACTGGGAGGGTCTCTCTCCCCTTCCCAAGGAACCTTGGGAGTTGAAGTCTCTCAGTGGAAGAACTTATAGCACATAGGAACTGTTTAAATGTTAATCTCTTACTTGTATTCAAAGGCCTCTAAAGTACACGGGACCTACAAAAACATCTGACAAAGTGGAATTTTAACCCACTAAAGCTCATTTGATAATCTTTCAGTCTGTAAGTGCCTGAGGACTCCTTGCTTTTGTTTTGTTTTATTTTGTTTAATGCAAAATATTTCCAGTAAGATGTTTTGAGAATGCTCATGACATACTGAACAATATGGCTATGTCTACACTAGGAAAAGTTAATTCAGATGTTTTTAATTTGAACTCATAAATTCAATTTTAGTTTGAACTAAACTGAAATTTATAAATTCAAATTAGCAAAGTGGACTAATTTGACAACATTAAGTTAAATTAGTGCACTTTGTTAATTCGAACTAAGTGCACTTAAATTTATGAAGTTCACCTAATCTACACTATCCTTGGTTCAAATGAAAGATTAAACTAAGGGCTTAGTTTGAATTAACTGGCAGGTTTTACTAATTCAAACTAAGCTTTCATTAGTTCAGATTAAGGAATTCCTTAATTCGAACTAATGAAAGCCCTAGTATAGAAAGATCCAAATTTAGTTCAAACTAAGCCTCCTTAATTCAAACTAACTTGCAAATGTAGACATACCCTGTATATTTGTTATACTGCCTTTTGTATGGTTATGAGGTCTTACTATGCATTATGCCAAAAAAAGTGTCTTATGGCTTAAAACAGACGTGGCCAAACTGTGGCTCGGGAGCCGCACGTGGCTCTTAAATGAAAAAGTGTGGCTTGCAGAAGAACGTCAGCAAATCAATTTTGTAGCTAAAAGTATATTGCTATATGCCTCAGTGCAGCTCTTGAAGGTTTAATAATTAACATGTGTGGCTCTTCAGTTCCATAAGTTTGGCCACCCCTGGCTTAAAACATATCCACATAAAATATCTGAACAAGGGGCTGTTTGCACCTTATGAAGGTTTTCACAGATTAAAAAAAAAAAAGAGCTTTGCATTCTAGGAATAAAGGACTGTCTTAGACATGACAATGGAATTAGAAAGGACCTCACCAACTCAAGGTATGGAAGGAAAGATATGGACATTGTTTGTCATCTGACTCTGAATGGGGCTGAAGCCCCAGAGGTGAGAATGAACATTTTGGAAATGGGAATGTAAATAGGCTCGATCCTCAGCCAAGCCACCTTCAGGTCTGTAGGTCTCAACCTTCACTAGGGTTGGGCTGAACTTCCCCAGTCCAAAAGCCTTCTAACCCTCTAATAGGGCAAGGCAGAATCCCAAAGTGTTTGGCCTTCAGTCCCCTAAGACAGGGTAAGACACCACAGAGTAGCAAAGTCTGTGGCCTTCAACCCTTCAGGCTGGGTAAGGCAGAGCACAGTAGCAACAGTCTATGGTCTTCAGCCTCTAAGAGGGTAAGGCAGAACTCAGGCGGGGTTGGGAGGGGAATGCAGGCCCACCTGCTCCACTGCATTCCAGTTCGGGGCCCTGTCAGTGGCAAAGCAATGCCACTAGGTCAGTGGGCTCCGTCCAAAACACTGACCCTCAACAAGCAGATGGGTATTGAGCTGCTACCTCTGGGCTACTTCTTCACGTTTCCCCTCTGGGTTACCTGCAGCCCACAATCTTCCAGATCCTTGGGATATGTACCCCAGGAGATCCCAGTCAGGCCCTCACTATCAACAAGTGGCAGGGTGGGTAACTCCTCCAGTCCATCCCCCAGAAGGAGTTCCTCCAGGTGACAGAAGTTCAGTGAAGCCAGCTCGCTGGTGTCCTTCACAGAAGTGAGCTCCTCCAGGTCCTCATGAGTGTCCCACTGGTTTTGCTCCTTCAAATTCTCCACTGAGGGAAGCTCCTCCAGGTCCTCATCTGGTAGAGGTGAATAAAGACGGAAGTTGTGCCAGCAGTCACCCCCTTGGCCCTCCTGGGCAGGGAGATCTGCTAGATCCAGCTGACATCTCCTCCTCTGTCTCCTCTTTGGCTGTCTGGTCTGTTTTTCTTTATAGTCCTCCCTTCCTCCTTGCCCATGTCTTTGGTTCCAGGAAAGGCTTTTGGGCTGAGCCTCCTCAGGCCAGCAGGGGGAGGGCTGGCGACCAACTGCTTCCTGGCCGGAAGGCCACGGCTCTGCCCTGGTACAGGGAGACATTTTGAAATTCTCTCTCTCCATTCCGTCTCCATTTACAAATACCACAAAGCAACTGAAGTACTGACTGAAAGGGGATCCTGGTTGAAAGGAAATCAGCCAACCTGTGGTGAGAATCATCTTAGTTTGTAAGTTTGATGAAAGTGTTAAGCTTAGTTTAGAATGCATTTGGATTTTATTTATTTTGATTAACCTGACTTCCTTTCTTCAAACTTACAGTCATTTAACATCATTCTGTAGATTAATGCATGTATTTGTTATTTTACGTGAATCAGGACATTTTCTTAAGGGTGTGTTAGAGATTCCATTTAAAGTGATAAGACTGATGAATATCAATTTGCTTCTTAAACTGATATGTACTTGCAGTGTCCAGAGATCAGCACAAAATTTTGTAAGATGGCAGTTCCTAGGGTTGCATCTGAGTTTGGGAATATTGGCCGGGGTCATACCAGTGCATAATCCAATGAGCAATTGAATAGAACCATGCACTCACTGAGCTGGGGGACAACTTGCTTGCTGGTGTCTGTGTATGCGTTGTCCAGAAGTAAGAAACAAAGCAGAGTAAGACAGGCTCCAGGACAGAGGGAAAGCAGGAAAAAGAATAAAGCCATTATTTCAAAATAAGCCTATTCCATGGCTTAGAATGGCTTGTTTCAAAATAATATTTTCGAAATAAGCTCTATTTGAAATAAAAGGACGTCTTATTGTTTCAAAATAGTACTTCATTATTTCAAAATAAGGAAAACACTTATTTCAAAATAACAAAATGTCTGCATGGATAGGGAAAAAAAAGTTATTTCAAAATAAGCCTGCTTATTTTGAAGTAACTTCTCAGTGTAGACATACCCTAAAAGAAACTAGGTTTTAAAAAGGAGAAATGGGGTATAATTATAAAAGGAAAAGGTTGGGATAAGAAACAGCTTATAAACTTTCACCTTTTTCTCAACAAAAGAAAGTGGTAGTAAGCCAGTCAACTGAGATTTTTTTAAACATGATTTGGCAAAGCATCTGAAAATAGCAAACAATCCTTTTAAACAGGGACAGCTGAATAATAATAATCAATATTTTCTGTATTCAACTTCTTTGATTCTCTGATGCAGTTGGATATGATTTGTTTAAAAATGATCTTCAGTTCCTGAAACTTCAGGTACACTTCAAATTCACTCATTTGGCACAACATTTCACTGTGGTTCTGAGCCTACATTTTTTGGACACTCAGAATACCCAATGAAATCACAGAGTATTGGCTGTCCAAGGTATGCAGAATCAAACCTAAGCATCCATATGTGGGGAGTTAAAAAAAAATGGCCCTCTAGAAAATTCAAAACCATGCCCACTAACAAATATGCCTACCTGGTCTGACTCCTCACATATATGTTTGCACTGAAGTTATTTCAAAATAAGGAGGCTTATTTTGAAATAACTTTTCCCCATCCATGCAAGGATTTTTTTTATTTTAAAATAAGTCTTTTGTTATTTTGAAATAACAAAGTGCTATTTCAAAATAATAAAACCTGCTTAGATTTTGAAGCAGTACAAAAAGGAAGCCAGCCGGTGGTTCCCTGCCCCCAGTGCAAAAAGGAGCCTGATGGGGGTTCCCTGCCCCCAGATCAAAAAGGAGCCCACTGAAAGGAACCCCTCCTCCCAGTGGTGAAACCACCCCCCCAGGGAAATCACTCCCCTGGAGAAGAAAGGAGTCGGCTGGGGGAATCCCTAACCATTATTTCAAAATAAGCCATTCCAAGACTTCAAAAAGAAACAACTGGAACTAAATTAATATGCAAATTAGATTGTGTGAAGGCAAGATTGAACCATGACTATGGCTTCTTTTCCCATTACAACAGGTAATTTGACTTCACCCTCCTCTATGGGCTGTTCCCCGGGGTTTGAATCTTAACAAATGCTCTGATTTGCTGTTACTGTATGACCTGATCCCATGTCTTACACTCCCTTGCATTAATTTTCATCCCATTCTGTAAGTTCCCCCTCTTCTAAGAATCTGACAAAGTGGGATTTTCTCCCATGAAAGCTCATGTGATAAATAAATCTGTTGGTCTTTAAGTGCCACAGGACTTCTTGCTTTTTTTGCTTTACTAGACTAACAGAGCTGCCCCTTTGGAACCTTGCATTAAACAATGTATAATTACACTATATGGGCAACTATGGGGGGAAGGAGGGGTGCAGTGTGTCACAGCCTTATTATGCTAGTTTGTTTATATGATACAGATGACAATATGAGAAAGTTGATGTCCTTTTACCGAAATAGTCTGCCAAAAGTTTCTGGATATTTCACATAAATATCTTGCATTTAGCAATGTTTTTCATTTTATAATTTATGACTAATATTCTACCTTTTCAGTAAAATCTTTATTTGTTTATATCATGTAGGTAATGATGTTTACGGTTTCATATAACCAAAGTAATGGATGACCTCCCCTCACAAGATTCGGTCACACAACTGATGAAGTCTATGGTGGAAAACTGAATCCAGAAGTGCTGCGGACTTAAAGGGCCCTTAATTATGCTTTGGAATATTAGAATGAGTGAACTGGCTTTGAAACAAAAAAGGATGACCAATTGGGAACTTAAAATGATAAAAACGGACCCACATTCTGATCTTAATTGCTCTCAAATAAATCAAAGTAACAACTTGAAAACCAACATAATTAATTGATATCAGAATCTGGCCTATTATGATCTGTTTTTTGTTCACATAAAATTGAATGACTTATATATGTGGGTGGCAGGAAAGAGGGAGAGGGAGAGAAAAAGAGAGAGAGAGTATTCCCAAGACAATCTGTTCCCATTGATGTAAATGGCGATTTTGTCATGATTTCAAAGAGAACAGGATAAGACTGCATCAAGGTAATCATGACCTATTTATCTATAGAAATGAAAGGATTTTAATGATATTTGTAGCTACATTTTTTTTTCAGTTTTCTGCAGAGTCACATGATCTTTTGTTATTGCTGCTGTTATTGATTATTATAACATACCGAGATTGGTACTCCAATGTGCTAGGCACTGTTGCTTTGTTCAACTCTTATTCTATTAACTCTCTTAATTTCTGGAAAAGTAATTATGTGTTTGTTTGAACATGATGAACAACCATTAACTTCAAAGGCATGCCAGGAAGATGAGCAGAACCAAGAAATGCAAAGACATCTGCAAAATTATCATGATAATAAATGATAACTGATAATAAATGAAATATGTAGGTGTGGATAAAAGTCAATATGAGCTTGCATGTGAAATGGTTGAAAAGGTTTATATTTTTAGTCTGCTACCTAGAAACAAGATTTATGCTGTATCTCTTAACAAATTGTATGGACCCTGTATTTATGAAGCCTATTCTTAACCTTCCTATTTTTAATGACATTTATGTGTATTAAAATGATAGTGAACAATAAAAAATAAAAATCCAGTTTCCCAGAGCTTGAAGATTACTCACTGGACTTGTCAGATGCATACTAAACCACTTTCTGAGGCATCCACTGTGTATGCCAAGAACTAGTTTTAATTGAACAGAATCCTTAGTGAGAAATATTAACAGTATGCTATCCATGTTGGAGGAGTACAGAAGACATAAATTACTTTGGAAAGAAATAAATGCTGAAATGAAGCTGAGGCACGTGATAACTACAGACATTGATTATTGAGATATATTTCAGTGTCATGAACTTTATGTCTATACAACAAATAAAAAAGTATCAGAAAAAATACTTATCTTGAAAGTGTTTGAAAATCTGATTTTCATTGATATCATTTTAGGCACACGGCCAATGAGATAAGCAATTTTTCAAGAGAAAACTCAAAAGACGAAAATTCACCCTCCTGTGGACTGTCTACAGATGGCCTTTTGCATCGCATAAGCTGCACTCAACTTCAAGTTCTGTGCAGCCCTTGCATGCTGGATTGAATTTCAACCATTATGACTGATTCTTTGAAGGTGTAATAATATACATTGATAGCATACAGAACATCATGAAAAAATAGATGAGTCCATGTTCATTGACAACTACATTCCGTTGCACTTAATTCTACTCACACCATGAACAGTCCCATTGATATTGCTTGGAGTATACTCCTACTTAATGTGACCATTTTATCAGAATCTGGGCTAAATTGAGAAGAGAGTTACATGGGGCTGAAGGTTCTAGACCAAAACTCAAGGTAATATAATTTTAAAAATAAATGATTAATATGATGAATTCTCAAAACTAGAAATGTTCACATTATACATAAACATGGATGTAATGCAACACAGCTCTGTATGCACCTTAACAGAGGCCAGATAAATGGATGGAGACAGAATATCACATTTATAATGGATACAACACAGAAGTGATTGTTAGGTAATGATTCAGTTAAAGTAAAGATTAACAGATGGGTCATTTAAGGGATTTGTTTGGTTTTTTGTTTGTTTGTTTTTACAATGAATAATTACACATCTAGTAAAGACAGTGGCTTTTACACCGTCTGTAGTAATAAGTGTTACGTTTTATCAGTTGATGTATAGAAGTAAAAGACGATCTTGTGAGCAGAACTGAGGGGTTTGTGGAATGGTGAATCACTACAGGTGCTGTCTTTCTTGCCTGTAGGAAGCGTAGAAGTCATTTAGAAGTGTGGTATCTGTTTCCTATAGATAGAAACATGAAGAAACTTTCTAAGTGGAATTCAACTTGAATAAAAACCATTTGCAACCAAAACAGAAATAGAAAATGAATTATGTGAGCTAGCTCTGTTTACGTGTGAATAGAAAATTACATTATAAAGTAGCCAGTGGTCAGTCATAATCAATAAATCATGTGTCATTTTTGGTTATTCTAAATATCAAGTCATAATTTTACCTTTCATTTGCCAGACGGTTACTGAGTAGTCTATGGTTTTTGTTGCTATGCCTTTTTTACTATAAGAGTGAAGTCTGCCATGGCTAATCCCTAATATGAAGGTCAGCTACCTGAAGCCCTCTGTCACTTGTATTTGAAGAAAAAAGGCATAGATTTCAAAGAATATCCATGAAAACTGGGAGCAAATTACATTTGTCTACTTCATACTAAAATGTAAAGAAGGATTCAGTGGAAAAATGCTTACCTAACATGACCTGCTTCTATCACTCCCTTTACTAAAGAAATTTGTATTCTATTGAGATGAACCAAGTAAACAAACAGTTTTCTTGTTAAAAAAAATCTACACAACATTTTGACCAGGCCAACTGAGCACAGGATTTTTTTTTCTCTTTTTTAAAGAAAATATCTTCATGGGCCTGATCCTACGTCACTGAAATCAGTGAAAGTCTTCCCTTAAGACAAGTCATGAGCTGTCAATGGTATGTACCTATACAGACATATAGCTCAGTTGTTGTAGAAACTAATTTTTCAGTGAACATACAGAGAAATACAAATTTTAAATTTTAAAAGTACATTTCTTTAAAATAAAGTTAGTTTTGTCAAAAGAACATAGGCGGCCATTTGATAATTCCCAGACAGACTAGATGGGTATGTCCAAACACACTGTTTAAATCAAAATAACACTGGTTATTTTGATTTAAAAAATGGTAGGTCCAAAAAATGTTCCCTTATTTTGAAATGAGGAGCTCCCTCATTTTGATATAAGGAAAGACACGTTGATATAATAAAACCTAGTATTCTGTCAATATGACTGTTAAATCAAAATAATTTTGAAAAAATACAGTGTGGATATGTGATATTGATTTAACTGTTTAATCAATTTAACACTTTTTGTCCTTCTCCTTCCCAGGTACTTTCTTTTTTTCTATATATTGGATGGGGGCATGGCCCTCCTAGGTGGCCATGTTGCCACACCTCCCATGGTGTCTCTCTCCTAAATTGAAATAGCAAGTCCTGTCCATGGACATGCTATTTTGAATTGAGTTTCTAGTGCGGACGTGTTAAATTGATTTAACTTAAATTGATTTAATGATTTTTATATTGATTTTATTAAATCGGTATAAGTTAATTTGATTTAACTGTGTAAGTGTAAACCTAACTGATTTGTTTAAAGAATTCAAGCTTTTTTATTACCTTAAACTCCCCCCCCCCCCGCCAACATAGGGACAGATTTTGTTACACTGAATCACAGTGAGTAGCACATTATGTACAAGTTGTCTCATCAAGGTCAATGAGACTCTAGGTTCTGCCTAACAAAAGCAAATCAGAACCTTGCTTTATTAATCCTTTAAGACCCAAAAAGGTACCTTTTTACATTTCATGTAAAGTATTAATTTGTGAGTTTCACTGGCTATTTCCACAATAAGGTGTTATCAGAGTGTACAGGTGGCAGAATCTGGACATTAGTAAATATGAATTGCTAATTGCTTCCAAATAATGATTTTAAAAATGAAGCTGTTTTTGAGCTATATGAACAGTGTGGAAACTTCAAAAAGTGTATTTTAATATTTGCTGCTCACAGAACTCTAAAATGAGTGAAAAACAAGGGATTTGTATCTTTATGTGCATTCCTGAGCTGTGAAAATAATGGTTTACTTTGGAAGTGACAATTCCCACTTTTGTGTGATAGAGTCTGATCTAGATAAAATATATGAGGCCTTATAGTGGATGCAAGGCCAAGCAATCTTTGTGTGTTGGCTGCATGATCTGCTTCTTTGTTTATGGGAATGGTCACCTCAGTGTAAGGAAAACGTAAAAATATGTAATTCCCCAGAAATTGTGTAACTGCTCAGGAATGGGGAGTTAGTGAGAATTAGCATTGGATAGCTGTGTTTTAGCAGGAAGAATCATTCTGTAACCTAGTGTAGCTGTTATGTTTACAGAGCTTGAGGCTAATAGAGTTTACATAGGCTCTGTAACCGCACTGGCAATTTTAGGCAAGATAGAGGTTCATAATTTTGGTACATATATAATATTTACAAAGTTTCCATTCTGCTGACAGCTTCATTAAGAGGTTCGTATCAGGGAAAAAGTTCTGAGATGAAGTAAGGTGGAAAAGAACATCACACTTCTTCTGAAGCTATGTTGAGAGTTGGTTTGGTTTTGTGGTTATGCTACTAGAGTGAGACTCGCAAGAAATGGATTCAGTTCCTTGCTTCTTGGATGGCACTTCAGCTCATTTAATTTCATTCTGTTCCAGTTTCCCAGATAAAAAAATGGACTAATAAAGCCTCCTTAATCCCACCCTCTGGCTTCTCTACCTTGGCTAGAATTTTCAAATGAGTCCAAGGGAATTGGGTGCTAAATTGTTATTGGATTTTAATGGGATGTGGTACTGAACTCCCTCATGCTCAACTGAAATGCCAAAACTATAAAATCTTTAGAACAGAGCAGAAATTGTTTTATACCATCTACCTCTTAAGTGCCTTCCACAATGGGGCTCACATGTCAGGAGAAGTATGTAGATGCTATTGTGATAGCAAGAACAATAACCAACTTAATATAGCCTTATACTTAATGTTTGTTAAGTTCTTCAGATCCCACAGTGATGGGTGTAAAAATCTAGACAGATAAGACTACATTTAGAAGAATCTTTTATGTCTTCTGTGAGTAGAAATAAATTGCTTATCAGTACAGAAGTATCTCCTGTGAGGACTGCTTATGTCATTTTTTCTCCTTTTGTCTGAAGTAGGTAGTAAAGGAGCTCAGTAAATATTGTATATATAGATTATTAAGGCTTAAATAATGTTTGCAGAGCACTTGAAGATCCTTGAATATGAAATATTAAACACTACCAGTGGAAATTATTGTTTATAGTCTATTTATTTTATAATATTTTAGATAATGTTAATATATATGGCTATGTCTACACTGCCAAAGATACTTCAAATTGTTTTTTTTTTAATAATTATTTCAAAATAGCATTATTTCAATTTTATTATTTTGAAACAGGAGTCTGGTGAAGACTATTTTGAAATAAGATAGGAAATATTATTTTGAAACAGAAAGGCTTCACTAGACTCTATATTTCAAAATAGGGTAAGGCAGGGAAAAGTATGGGGCCATTATTTAAAATAAATAAATAAATAAATAAATAAAAGCCAATTCCATGGCTTGGAGTGGCCTTTTTCAAAATAAATATTTTGAAAGAATTGCTCTTTTGAAATAAAATCAGGTGTAGTTATTTCAAAACAGCACTTTTGTTTTGTTTTAAAGTAACAAAGTGCTTATTTCAAAATAATAAAATTCCTGCAGGGACGGGTTAAAAGATGGGGGGGGTTGTTTGTTTGTTTTTGTTTTTGTTTTAAATAATCCTCCTTATTTCAGGGGTGGGAAGAGGGAGCTTTTTCAGTCAGTGTCAGAATCTGGTCCTCAACTGTTGGAACTATCAGTGAGTATGTCTCTACTTAGAAGTTTAGTTTGAATTAACCAAATTCAAACTAATCAATTTGAACTAATAATGATTAGTTCGAATCAAGGTAATTCGAATTAACATGGCCACATGTTCTATGTCCATGCACAGGACTTGCTAGTTTGAGTTAGGTAGGGGGCACTATTGCACAGAGAAAATCAAGCCGTGGCTAATTTGAACTAACAGTTCAAATTAACATGGCTACATTTGGTTAATTTGAACTAATGAGTTTGGATGAAATGTCACTTCAAAGGTAAACCAGGTTTTATAACTTCGAAGTTAACTTTCATCAATTCAGACTAAGGCATTCCTTAGTTCAAATTAATGAAAGCCAGTGTGGCGATGCATTTATTTAATTCGAATAGATCTTCATCAATTCAAATTAATTCATAATTGTAGACATACTGAGTAAGTCTTATTTAGTCATCTCTTGGTTAGAAGATCATGGATTCAGATTGTTTTCTCCTGGAGTTGGATTCAGACTGAATAAGGTACTGTGACATAATAATGCCTGGGATCAGTCTGGGGGACCAAAATATAAATCCTATAATTTCCCTGATTTTTATATATTTATATATTTAAATGATCATCACTGTATAGTTGACAATGTTGACATGTAAACTTTCAGAGGTCATCATTGTTATTAGACTTCAGAGTCAACATTGATAGACATGAATTATAATTTCAGGCTGACTGGCTACAGACTCAGGAGGACAGCTCTGCATTGGCTCCTGTCTGGAAGATATTCTTCATAGTCATAAGAATTACAAACTAATTTTTTAAGTGAAAGCTTAACTTTGTTCAAGCAGGAATTCCTTGACCACTTAATAAAGCAAAGCAGCACATAACCCTAATGGTCTTGTCATTATGTCATCTCTCAAAAAAGAAAATGTCAGATCCCATTGCGTAGTGGTCACTACTAAAGATATAATAGCTCTTGTGTTTGCCTATACAGTAGCTGCTCCCAGAGTACATTATTTATATAGCACTTTGTAGCATCTTGAATGTAAGTAGAATTAAACTATAATGAAAATATTTTCTAATCTTACCTGGCTTTTAGTACAAGCATTTAAGTGTCAGAAGATTTTATTTAACTGAAGTCTGCATAAGGTCTTCTGTATGAAAATTCTTGAGATAACCCATTTTTCCTGATATAATGTAGATATTCATAACATGCAATAAATTTCTTCATATTTGTTACATGTAACACTGAGTTAAAATATTTCAGTGTCTAGGAAGCAGTATTTCTATGTCAACCTGTGAAAAATACATGGTAATTCATTTTAAATGATAATATGGGGTGTCGGGGGGAGGGAGGGGAAGAAATCTTCATGCAGACATAGGCTTTTCTAGCAGTTTTTATTTTCCTCTGCTTCGAAATATTACAACTATGTAACCACACAATAGCAGAAGGACTTCACTTCATTGGTACCCCACTGGAAAAATTTGTTATGAAATCCAGTGACCATGATGATCATTGAAGGCACTCGTATCTTTTTAAAAAATATTGTTTTAGTGTCAGATTCATAGAGAACTATAAAGACTGTAAGCAAGGGTTTTGCTTATTGCTCTATTGCTACATCCCCTCCGCATTACCTTTTCCATTTCCATTGTTATGAAGTTCCTTCCATAGGTGCATACAGGGACACCTAGTGGCAGTCCCTGATGTTAATTTCTCAGTCAGGAAAAGTGGAGGAGACACCAGTAGAATGACATCCAGAAAGTTTCATTGGGTATGTGAAACCCACAATTTTCATTCATTCTATGACTTTTTTTTCCTTGTTTCTTTTCTTTTCTTTTTTTTTAACACAATGATCCAAGCTATGAATTCAACATTCTTCTCTTCCTGTTAGTTCAACATAACACAGTTATGTGGCCTCTTACATTTAAAACTGTTAAATCATATCTTATTTTTTAGCATGATTTCTATATAAAATTAGTGTCTGTAGTTAATTTATTTAAAACACATAACTGTTCATTAAGAATCACTGCACTCAACAGTATTTAGGTAATTGTTTGCATACACATGCTTTAAGTTACCACACATTATTTTATAAATAAATGTTTATATTAATTCAACTTCTTATTCCATTATGTAAAAAACTGGTATGTAAACAGACTTAATATACTGATTAATGTTTCCAAAACAAATACAAAAGATAATATTACTCTGTAAATGAAGGATATATTTTTTCAAAAATAGCTTGATTTACAGTGGTTCAAAGCACTACAAAACTACTGAAGTCAGTTAGACCTGTGGATAGACAGTGCCACAGAAAATGAGACCGCTTTTATGGCAATGCCTATATATAGATTTTGGTATGTAATGTTACACACATAGATTTGAAATCTTTGACCTATTTGCTTGCTATTTCCTGAATGTTTAGGATAATGAAATGACCAACATAAGCCAAGATAATAGAGGTGAAAGATCAGGACAGGACTGAGATATAATGGCACGGCTGTTAGGGAAGTTTTAACACTGTTTTCCTGGTACTGCATTCTCTTCTAGCAATCAACAGAAAATCTGCCATTAGAACCAGGGGACTAGAACCACACCAGTTTTGGATTCTGTAAGCAAGGATATTTGTCATTTATTTTGATGAACTTTAGATTTACCCAAATCTTTCATCATCATCATCATCATCACAACCTTCCAAGTTAAGCAAAAACTAACATAATTCTGAAACTGATTTCCCCCTTCTGCTTATAATGTTAGTGAAACATTCAATGTTCTTACTCTAGTGACTTGCCTTTCAAACTTCTTTTTAGAAATTCATATACAGTGTAGCAGCATCATGAGTCACAACAGACAGCATAGGTCTCATTAAGTTGGCGAGGGTTTCACCTGACAAAGGACTGCAAAGCCGAGACTCATATTGCTATTCCTGAAAATTATGATAAATACAGTGAAAAATCTTACTGAATTTGAATAAAATAAAAGTACTTTATTCAAAATGAAGTGTTAATCAGAATGAGGTAACAAACAGAAACACTCATGCTACAGCTCTACATTAATAATAATGTAGAATGCATTTGTTCTACAGAAGTAATCTAACAACCTGGCAAACTGAAAAATAAATCTTCAGTAAAAACAGTGAAGAAGGATTTCCATCCATTGCAGCTACTTGTAAGACACTTAATAGCACAGAATAAGAAGAGCAAAGCTGTAGTGCTTATACTATGCTCATTTCACTTGAACATTATTTCTATAAGCACTGTTTGAAAGATTTAATGGGATGTTGACTTCTTCAGAATGATTTAATTGACAGAATTAACATTTGGAGTGTCTAGCTGTTGAGGTTATTCAAAACTTTTTCCACTGATGTAGAAAAAAATAAGTGTGTTTGTGAGAGAAATATATATAAAGTACATGATAATTTGATGTGTTATAAAAAGTATGCCGGGATGATTTTGGGATCACAAGATTTTTGAAAAATGATGAAATCATGAGTTATGTGGGCCATTCTAAGGTAAAGTCTATACAATATTTGTATCTCGTCATGCTATTGTATACCCTATATACACCACAGGCAATGTTAGGAATGTTTTAGAGGATTGTTTTGTATCCCTCCATCTACGAAACCAAATATCTTCTTCGGGTTTGATCCAAAGCCAACCAAATCAATTGAAAGACTTCATTGACTTCAGTAGGCTTTGGATGAGACAATATATCCCCCTGTACGGGGCACACAGGGAGTTATTTAAATTTTCAATATCTACATGTGTTAAATTTAGTGAAAATTTGTCTCCATTTGGCACCAAAAACAAGCTGGTCCCACAGAACAGCTGAAAGTGTTTCTGAAAACTCCCCCATCCCCCATTTCTATCCCTACAAGGCCAGGAGATGTTACATTTCAATACCTAGTGAAACCTATTTATTGATGTAGACAGGCCTGAGTCCCAGACCAGATCTTGTTCATTCTAGGCCTTAGGAAAGAGAATTTACAGGTAAATATCTCCACATCTGGAATGAAGATAATACACCTATAAGCCTCCCACAAAAGCTCATGCAATAAATACATTTCTTAGTCTTTAAGTGTCACAGGAGTCCTTATTTGTTCCATCCATAGGATAGGTTGATTTTGAAAATCTGATCCTTGACTTTTCAAGGGCTTGACATGTTAAAATATATCCCAGTGGATGATATACTGCTAGTGTTCAGAGAGCAAGTGAAACTCTCAAAGATGCATAGGGTGACCAGGCACCCTAATTTTCTAGGACAGTCCTGATATTCAGGCTTTTGTCTTATGCAATATAGGCACCTATTTCATCCCCCGAAAACACAGGCACACCCCATCCCAATTTTTCTCTCTTTGTGTCTGGCCACTCTAACGTGCATGATAAGTTTCCTGATCATTATTAGTCTCAATTTACCAGTTAAGCTTGCACATAGATTTTCACTAAAAACTGGAATTCAACCTGCATTCGGTTTTTCACTTCAAATTCTAATTCAGCCTCACTGGGGTGTTCAACCTACGCTTTGTGAAGAACTGTACATTATACACATATTTTATGTCCTACACACTAGCCAGGCAGATGAGTCATTGAAATCGACGTGCATATAATCGAACACATTTCCATTCGTTTGGAGATCATTCCGAAATCCAACGCCCTGCAAATCATTGCTGAAGGCAAAACTTAAATATCGCCGGGGGGCTGAAGGAGCTGCTTTTTGATGCCTTTAAAAGGAGCCTGCCCGAGGGGCGGCCAGCAGTCAGCGACAGGGTGTGTAGTTTGCTCTTCCAATTACCAATCGGCGAAGGGCTGGTGCGGCGTTTCCTCCCCGCCCTCCTCCAGCTCCGGGGCTGGCCATGCTGAGGCTCGCTCGGCTGCATCCCGCGCCCAGAAAGGGCTTCGGCTCGCTCGCTATCTGCCGCCCTGCACTGCCACCTACTGGCCAGCGGGCCTCGCTGCTCCGCTTCGCCCCGGCTCCGGCGCCTCTGCCGCAGCCGGCAGCGCCTCAGCCCAGGCCCGGCCACGGAGCTGGCTGAGGGAGAGACGGAGCAAGCCCGGCTCTGCGGCAGGTCGGCGCGCACATGGCTTTGGCTGGCGGGCGGGCGCCGGGGAAGCCGCCTCGCTTCAGGGAGGATTCCCAGGGCCCGGCTTCCCGAGGCGGCTGTGAGGGGAAGCAGCCGCCGAGCCCGGGCGGCGGCGGAGGCTCCCAGGCGCGTGCGGCTCCGGCGCGCGCGCGGGGCGGGGTGGGGGGGGGGCGGAAGCGGCGCGCGGACAATGGTGTGAGGCGGGGGAGCAAATCAGGAGGCGGGAGGGCGGGGAGCGCGCGGCTGCATCGGCATGCGCGCGCGCGGCGGCCTGCGGGGCTCGGCCGCCAGAGGCCGAAGCGGGGCCCGTTAGCCGCGGCCCCTCCCTCCGCCCCTCCCCGCAGCCGGGGCGAGGGGAGAGCGCCCAGAGCAGCCCGTGGCGCCGCCGCCGCCGCCGCCGCGCTCGATGTGTGTGTGCCGCGGGGGCTCGGCCGTGCCTGGGCGGGGGGCGCCGGCTGCGCGCGCTTCCTCTCCAGCCTGCCCGTCTGCAGTCCCGCACAGCCCGCACCGGCAGCCGGCTGGCTGGCAACCATGCTTGGGCCCTGGAGATTTCAGGCTCAGTAAGTATCGGGGCTGACTCCCCCGCCTCCCCGCCTGTGGCTTGTTCTGCTTCCCAACTCCTCCCCTTCCCCCTCGCGGGAGAAGGCTGGCTCCCAGCGCCGGGGGCTGCGCTCCTGCCAGGCGGCCAGCGAGGGTTTGCACCGGGGGGGCGGCCAGCCCCCCTCCTCCCAAATATGACCCTCCACCGAGATCCGGCGCGCAGCCATCGCAGGCGGCTTCCCCGGAGGGAGCGCGGGGCGCAGCTTCAACTTTAGTTGCACCCCCCCCCCCCCGTTATTTTTGGGGAGGAGGAGGGGGAGGGGAAGCCTCTCCCTCGCTCAGCATAATTGAATTAAAGTTGCAAAACGCTCGGGAGTTTGACACTGAGCCGGCACGTTTAGAGATTTTTATTTTTCTTCGTCTGTTTTTGGTTGAAGACCAGGCGCTCCATGGATGAATGGATCTGCTGGAGCTCAGAAAGCTTGGGCAAGAGAGAGGCGGCGAGTGGCTGGGGCTCGGCCGCTTTTCTGCGGTGAAGCCGCTGCTCTTCGGTAATTGCCATCCCGGGGAGGAAACTGGCTCTTTGTGGAGATCTGGATTCGCCGAGACGGCCGGCTCCTTGCTACTCGCCTCCGTGTGCTGCAAGCGCGGCGCTGCACCCGCTGACACCAGCGATGTCTTGCAGGATGGAGGCTTATTTTTAGGGTGCGCTGCTCCGCACGATGCTGCTGGGAGGACCGAGGCTCGGAGGAGGTTGACCGTAGAAAATGCAGTCTTGCTCCCAGAGCACAGCGGTGAAGTCTCGATGACTTATTAGGCTTTCCGCCCACGAAGAGCGCGCACACACAGACACGCACACACACACACACTGTGGCTCTTAACGTTATTTGTGGGGAAGTAAAAGCAGGAGAAAGCTGCAAGGAGACAGCCTGCAAGAGGGAAAGACAATCGGATTTGTTTCCGCCTCGATGCAATTCGGGTATTAAATCACTGACGTAGGTCAGTGGCAGGATTTTTCCCCCCCTCCGTTGGCTTTCAATCATTTCGGGTGTCTTCTGCCCTAAAGGATGAAGAGCACTGACAGCCATCGCGGATTGTAAGGGCAGCTCCAATGCTTGGAGCGGCGGCGATGAGAGATTTCCATGAGACTTGTTTAGATCTCCCTGCTTCTGGTAGGCTAGTTTTACAAAACACGGGGAATAAACGGTATGTCAGATATGGCTGAGCCTGCGAAGATGATCCTCACGGTAAATGTCATTTGTCACAAAGCTGGGGTGAGTGGCTGAAGCGTCTGTCCCCTTTAACCCTCTATACCTGTGTTCATAAATATCAAGTAGCATTATATGAGTGCAGATGCAAACCCCACCATTGAATCACCAAAGAGCGCTATTAAGCGCATGCAGTTACAGGGTGGATGTGTTCATTGCACTGTTGGAGAAATCCATCACAAAAGTTCCTTCTTTATGGGTTGAAAATATACGTGCAAACCCTGTGTATATACAGACAGAAACCGGTTTAGGGTGGAGATGCTTTAGGGATCCGTCAGGATTCTTTGTGTTACATCAAATCACACATGTCACTTTTTTTTTCCCCTTTGCATTTCCTTCAGTGGCATTTCCAGCGACGGTTAAAAATAACCACTGAGCGCCTTGTGCCTGTCCAAGTGGGGAAAGACCTCGCCAGTGCGCTGTTCGCGGGAGAGGTTCTGAAAGGGGGGAGGCTTAGGCTGAAATGGGAAACCTCCTAAAATGGTGCTTCTTTTCTTTTAAATTAGAACCGTGAAACCGAACTGACAGCCATTTTATGTATATTTATGGGGCTGGTCTTGAAAAAAAAAATCACTGAAATGTGGCACATCTGAATGGAAACAGACCAGTTTGTGGTGTGACCTTACCTTTGAATACATCAGTCGTTTAACTCGCTAGGAGTTGCACATCAACCTTTCAAGCCGACTGAATGTTCCCCAGCATTTCAAACACGATAAACGACTTAGACGTGACCGGCAACATTGTACTTTAACTAACAACCTTCTCCATGCCCTCCCCTCCCTCCCAATAAATGAATGCGAACGATGTGCCTGGTTTATATTTTAAATCTTTATGCGGTGATGTTTCTTTTCTCGCTCTTACAGGAGATAAAATGTACGCTTGCTGCTCTACAGTAACTCTGGAACAGGACCCCCACAAAAAAATGCATATCTGGATGCTGCAGACCATCGCGGTTGCTCTAACATCGCTCGTCCTGTCGTGGGCAGAAAGCATCGAGTATTATGGGGAAATCTGTGACAACGCGTGTCCTTGCGAGGAAAAGGACAGCATCTTAACGGTGAGCTGCGAAAACAGGGGGATCATCAGCCTTTTCGAGATCAGCCCGCCGAAGTTCCCCGTCTACCACCTCTTGTTGTCTGGGAACCTTTTGAACAGGCTCTACCCCAACCAGTTCGTCAATTACACCGGGGCGTCGATTTTGCACCTGGGGAGCAACGACATCCAGGACATCGAGAGCGGGGCCTTTCACGGGCTGCGAGGGCTAAGGAGGCTGCACCTGAACAACAACAAGCTGGAGCTCCTACGGGACGACACTTTCCTTGGGCTGGAGAGCCTGGAGTACCTCCAGGTCGATTACAACTACATCAGCGCCATTGAACCCAACGCCTTCAGCAAGCTGCATTTCCTCCAGGTGCTGATCCTCAACGACAACCTCCTCTCCGGTTTGCCCACCAACCTGTTCCGGTTCGTGCCCTTAACTCACCTGGACCTGCGGGGCAACCGCCTGAAGCTGCTGCCCTACCTGGGCCTTTTGCAGCACATGGATAAAGTGGTGGAGCTGCAGCTGGAGGAGAACCCCTGGAACTGCTCCTGCGAACTGATCGCGCTGAAGGACTGGCTGGACAGCATCTCCTACTCGGCTCTGGTGGGGGACGTGGTGTGCGAAACCCCCTTCCGCTTGCACGGCCGAGATTTGGATGAGGTCTCCAAGCAGGAGCTCTGCCCGCGGAGACTCATCTCGGATTACGAAATGCGGCCGCAGACGCCTTTGAGCACCACCGGCTATTTCCACACCACGCCGGCCTCGGTCAACTCGGTGGCCACCTCTTCCTCGGCTGTGTACAAGTCGCCCTTGAAGCCCCCGAAGGGGACCCGCCAACCCAACAAGCCCCGGGTGCGCCCCACCTCCCGCCAGCCCTCCAAAGAGCCGGGCTACAGCAACTACGGCCCCAGCATCGCCTACCAGACCAAATCCCCGGTGCCTCTGGAGTGCCCCACCGCCTGCACCTGCAACCTGCAGATCTCCGACCTGGGCCTCAACGTCAACTGCCAGGAGAGGAAGATCGAGAGCATCTCGGAGCTGCAGCCCAAGCCCTACAACCCCAAGAAGATGTATCTGACCGAGAACTACATCGCGCTGGTGCGCCGGGCGGATTTCCTGGACGCCACCGGGCTGGATTTGCTGCACCTGGGCAACAACCGCATCTCGGTCATCCAGGACCGGGCCTTCGCGGACCTCAGCAGCCTGAGGAGGCTCTACCTGAACGGCAACCGGCTGGAGCGGCTGAGCCGGGAGCTTTTCCACGGGCTGCAGAGCCTGCAGTACCTCTTCCTGCAGTACAACCTCATCCGCGCCATCGAGGCGGGCACCTTCGAGTCGGTCCCCAACCTGCAGCTCCTCTTCCTCAACAACAACCTGCTGCGCTCCCTGCCCGCCGGCATCTTCTCCGGCCTGGCGCTCTCCAGGCTGAGCCTGCGGAGCAACCACTTCTCCTACCTGCCGGTGAGCGGGGTGCTGGACCAGCTCAAGTCCCTGCTGCAGATCGACCTGCACGAGAACCCGTGGGACTGCACCTGCGACGCCGTGGGCATGAAGCTGTGGCTGGAGCAGCTCGGCAGCGGCGTGCTGGTGGAGCAGGTCCTCTGCGAGTCGCCCAAAAAGTTCGCCCAGAGCGACATGCGGAGCATCCGCGCCGAGCTGCTGTGCCCCGACTACTCCGACGTCACCGTCTTCACGCCCAGCCCCTCCTCCGGCCCCGGTCCCGGCCCCGGCGCCGGCCCCAGCCCCAGCCCGGGCCCCGGCCCCGCCGGGCGGCTCAACAGCACGGGCGCGGCGGCGGGGGGCGGCCCCGCGTCCTCGTCGGTGCCGCTGTCGGTGCTGATCCTCAGCCTGCTGCTGGTCTTCATCATGTCGGTCTTCGTGGCGGCCGGGCTCTTCGTGCTGGTGATGAAGCGGCGCAAGAAGGGGCAGGGCGACCCGGCCAGCGCCAACAACTCCGACGTGAGCTCCTTCAACATGCACTACGGCGTCTACGGCGCCGGCCACCACCACCCCCCGCCCCAGCCGCCCCGCCAGCCCCGCGGCGGCGGCGGCGGCGGCGGGGGGCTGCCCAAGGTGAAGACCCCCGGCGGCCACGTGTACGAGTACATCCCGCACCCGCTGGGCCACATGTGCAAGAACCCCATCTACCGCTCCCGGGAGGGCACGGCGGGCGAGGATTACAAAGACCTGCACGAGCTCAAGGTGGCCTACGGCAACCCCCCCCCGCAGCCCGGGCCGCCGCCGCCGCCGCCCCCGGGGGAGGAGGAGCCGCGGCGCAGCCCCGCCTACAGCGTCAGCACCATCGAGCCCCGGGAGGAGCTGCTCGCCCAGGTGCAAGACGCCGAGCGCTTCTACCGGGGCATCCTGGAGCCCGACAAACACTCCTCCTCCTCGCTGGGCAATAACCTCCCCGACTACCCCAAATTCCCCGCCGCCTACACCTACTCCCCCAACTATGACCTGCTGCGGCCCCACCAGTACTTGCACCCGGGGCCGGGGGACGGCAGGCTGCGGGAGCCGGTGCTCTACAGCCCGCCCAGTACTGTCTACGTAGAGCCCAACAGGAACGAGTATCTGGAGTTAAAAGCAAAACTAAACGCAGAGCCGGACTACCTCGAAGTGCTGGAAAAACAGACCACATTCAGCCAGTTCTGAGACCCCCCCCCCCGGCCCCTCCTCCTCCTCCTCTTCTAGAGTATTTGTATTTAACAACCACGCAGGAAACAAAGAAACACAAATGCTGAGCCCCTTCTGCCCCCCCTTCAACTCATTTTGTTCGAGGGTGAAGTGCCTTGGCACAGGATTCGGGGAATGATACTGAAAGGGTGTGCTGTTTCTTATTTTTTTTATTTGATTTGATTTGATGTTTACAAGGAGGGAACAAGCTATTGTGTAAACTGGCCACAGTGCTTGCTCTTATGTCTCTGTGTGTCTGCGTGTTGGGGAGCGGGGAGAGAGGGTCTTCTAAGGTCGGATTGTGCAGGTTGTAAGTACAAAAGTCATAGCCACTTTCGTTTTTGTTGGACCAGGTGATGCTTCATTTTATTTCCTCTTTAGTTGAAGAGTGCAGTGCACATTTTCCCCTTTTAGCCCTAGGCGAGTGTAAATGACTTTTATGGAGAGATTTGCACACCCGACTTTACTACAAGGTTTCCTTTTTTTAAGGATATGTTTGTATGCTTTCTGGACTTTTGAATCAAATACCTATATAAATACGTATACATACACACACACACACACACACACACACACACATATATATATAGTATGATCTTTAAAAAGATCACCAGAGATGTGGACAGATCATTAAAAGCGCAGAGATATATGATCCATAACTGGTTAGCCAGAATAACTTATTGATGAACTATAAAAAAATATTTTATTGTAGCACCTATTTTTATATGTGCATTTGCATTTCTCTTTCCTTCACTATTTTAGGGCCCCCTCCTGCAAACAGTTAGCAAGTAACTTTATTCATGAATGAAATCTTGGCATCAGCACCCATCCTGCAGACACTTAAGCAAATAAACGATGTTGCTTCCCTGAGTAGTTCCACGGAGCTCAGTGAGTAAATAAAGTTAGACTCACGCTCAAAAGTTTGGTGGATGGGGCCCTAGGCAGTGTGACTCTTCTCATAAGTAAAGTTACGTGGCCCTGGACTTGTTTTACAGGATGGGGCCAACAGTCTGGGAATTGCTCTGAAGTTTTGCACTACATGCGGAGCTCTATTTCCAAAGCTGAAGTGGTATTAGGAGGCCATTTTTAAATCACTAAAATTAATAGCAATTATGACCAAATCTTAAATGACAATCCAAGACAAGCAATGTGGTCAGGATAAAAGAGTATTGTGTTGCGGTTTTTAAAGATGGAGCTATTAAGGACCTCCAGCTAGGGCAACTAGGTGGACTAACTAGTGAGGGATATGTGGAAATTGTTGATGTTAGCAGGAAGAAAGTAAATGTTTCTTTTCATTACTCAACCAAACTATAATGATTTGACTACTGTTGTAGCCAATTTCTGATTGTTTATTCAAATACAATTGCACTTGTACAGATCCATGTGTATACCGGCACTTTGAAAGACCAAATGATGGACTGTACAAATCTCTATCTAATGTCTTTACCCCTTTGGGCATCAGGCAATGATAAAGGATATCCATAAATACAGCATCACTGTAAGATGGGACAACTTGGTGTCTCATATGTACCCCAGCACATGTAATTTTTTTTTTTAAATAATTTCTGAATAAACACTTGATAACTATTTCAACTCTAAGGATATCAAGTAATGATTACCTGACATTCACAATATCTTGCCAAAATTATACTTTGGTATGTGAAACTGCCTTTGCTAGCAATCACATCTGAACAGAAAGGAACCAAGCGTGTTAGGCATAATCTAATATGTTCTTCAGGTTATTTTGAAAACACAGTATATTGTAATTTTCAAGATATCTGATATGGGTCAGAACTGGACATTATTATGTGAATTGTCAATATGTTTTAATAGTACAGTTTCATTTTTTTTACATTTCTTTCTTTTCTAAAGTCTTCATTTAATATATGGAACAGGGTAAGTGATTTTTCACATTCATTTTCACCTTTATCTCATATATTATTGTGTTTGGTATTTTTTGCCCAGGATTTTCTGGTACTTCTGTTTTGCAAAAGGGCTGTGCTCTGTGCTGCTTATTCTACTCGTGTAAAGCACATGACTTTCCTTTTGTTTTAAACTGGTCTTCAGCAATTGAGGATGAAATTATTTGTTGGAACGTGTACTTTCCTTCCACCATTTCCTTTTTTATCCAAACAAAATCAAACATGCATGATCATGACAGATCTGGATGGTTTGGTCAATGTACTGGAATGAGGATTTAAATGGAACAAGAGATTCTTCTTGGGTTTTTTGTCTGTTTTGTTTTGTTTTGTTTTCCCCCAAAAGAACAGCTCATGGCATTATGCTGCATACTGATCTTGATTGGCAGAAAATCTGTCACTGAAGCCAATGAGATAGACAAGTGGCGATTGAGGCCTCATTTTGCAGTTTTACGGGGGTGGGGGGGGAGGGGAATCCCTTTTAACCTTTGTCAAAGCCAGTCAGCCTGATTCTCTTCTCAGAGATGCTGTTGTAAATCAGGAGTAACTGTTAAAGTCAACAGTTATGTTACACTGGTGTTAAATGGCTATCAGTGAGAAGAAGATCGAGTACATTGGCTTCCACGGTGACACTGAAGGAGATTTTCTTAGTAAAGCCTGGATGATCAAGGCAAGATGTGGTCCTTTAAGTTTGTTTCTGGTGCATCCAGAATTCAAGTGAATGGCAGTTTTTGGTGGCATCAGTAGAAATGCAGGATCTGGTTCTTAAATGTGAAAGGTGTATTTTACATGGCATTCTGCCACAAAGAGGCAGCATCCGCAAGTGATTAAATGCACAGGAATTGCTAGGATTTAAGAGCCATGGATAGTAGAAATTCCTAACAGTCTTTTAATGACAGTTTCTGATGCTATTTCTGATTCCAGTAAAGCTGCTGCCTCCCTGTTCTCTGCATACCCTTGATATTTGGGGCTAGGAAGCATTCTAAATCTATGTGCTATAATCAGAATAATTGATTTAAGTCTTTTCAGTTCCCTACACCATCTACAAGTAGCAAAACAATAAAATATTGAGGGAGCCATTACTGGAGGAGAAAATTAAACATAATCAATTAACCTCCAACAGTGTAATTTTGAAGAGGCATCTTTAAAGAAGAAAAATATAGAAACAGATATTTTTACTCAATAATTATTCTGAAATACAGCTAACAGGGCCATTTGATACCTCAAACATTGATTGAAATGGGGTTATTCATCCAGGGCCTACAAAGATTAATTTTCTGAAGAAAAAAAGTTAGTCAGAAGAGGAAATAGAGATGACCGATAACAGAGGTGTTTGTTGTTTTAAAACACATAAACAATTTATTTGTATGGAAATAGGACCTCTGTTTTGATAGCAGGATCAGTGAAACCACCTGCATGATGATGATCTGAGTTAGTACTGACCAAAAAGTGTCAGAGGAAAAAAAAAAAAAAAAAAAGCCCCCTGCTGCTGCTTTTTTTTTTTTAGTTGAGAATTGTTTAAACTTGGCCATTTATGTTGCTTTCCGTTTTTGCCCAGTTTGTTGCCCTTTTTCACCAGATATGTTGAGTTTCTTGAGATGAAAGAGCCATATAGTTCTATATTTTCTTTAAAAAATGCATGTAAATCCATTATACAAATGAAATAAAGGCAGAAACAAACTTTAGTTTCTACAATGTAAATGTTAGAATCAAAATATGGTTTGTGATAATATACTATATGATATTTATTTATAAAAGAAAGTCAAATAATTTCTCTATCTATCTTCTATACTCAGTATTGTGCCAGCTGTTTAACATACTAATGCAATGTCGTGTATACTTAATGGTGGTTTTGGGACGTATTTTCTTTTCTGGGAGGTCCGGGTGCCTACCTGCATCTTTCTTTCTTTCTTTCTTTCTTTCTTTCTTTCTTTCTTTCTTTCTTCATATTGTATACTTCAATCACTCTTTGGTAAATTGAGCTGGATTTTAATATATTAATTTCACAAGATTCACCCATGTAATTTCTAGCTGTTTTTTATAGATTGTTTGCAATACCAAACAATGTTAGTTTTATCATCAATTAAAAATCTGATATAAAAGAAGTTTCCACTTTTATATTTATAGGGTGTAATTTTGCACACTTTTCTTATGCTGAACTCTTATTGACTTTAATTTCAGTTTTTGCTGAGTAGGACATGTAGGATAGTGCCTGAAGGCTGGTATGTTTCAGTTTAATATATTTTTCATTATCCATTTATAGAACCAGAAAACTGATACTCAGAGTTTTCTTTTTTCTTTTAGACCTGACTCTGGTACTCCTTGTTATATTGATTAGTAGTTCAACTGTACTGAAATTAAGGGTAAGGTACTGCTCAGCATGAATAATACATAAGAATCTGGTCCAAATAAAATAAAGCAAGACAAAAAGTTAAGAAAGCAGTAATAATGAATGTAATGTCATCCAATATGATATTAGTAGGTTAAATGTAGTTTTAGGTAGGTAACTACCTTATAATTAATTGTTAGTTTGTTATGATCAGTTTACATGGAACTCAAAAATAATGAGGTTCACTTTTTCTTTTAGATTTATGCCCTCCCCCCTCCTGTTTTGATAATTTAATTGTATGCCATGTTAAAGATCTGTCAGAAGATGAACTTACTTTCACTTAAAGGAAAGTCATCATTCGTTGATAAAACAATAATGACAGAGAGCATAAACTCAGTCCTATTGCAGTATGGAGTGGAGCATAGTGCACGTGAGCATTCTGCAGCTCTCCAAGAGACTAAAATGGTTTCTGAACATATCTAACTGCCTTCTGCTGGTTGTGTAATTCATATAGATCCATTTGCTGGGGCAGAGTGATGAAACAATTACACATGACATTGTCAATGCTGGGACATGGTACCAGGACAAAGCAGGGAGCCTGTTGTGGGTAGGAAGATGTTTCTTATTTTGCTGACAGCTGGGGAGACTAAAAGCTTAGTCGAATGAAGACAGGTTCAGCGGAGTGAAGATTCCCTCCAAGAACACAGGGCAGGAAAGTAGTATTCCATTGTGCCAGTGTAGGTCCTAGTACACTATTGGTAATACAGGAATCAGATAGTAATAGCATTGAAGGAATAAAGAATAAATGACAGAGATACGCACTCCGTCATGATCACCTGACTCCCAAAATGACATTACTTGTTTCAATTACCTTGTTTTAGGGAACCCTGCACTGTCCTCCTGCAGCAATACTGGGAACTCCATGCCCTGCATGGAAAAGAGCATAATCATGATACAAAGAAGGCAAATTGGGGTGAGCATGTTAGTGGGGGTGGAGAGCTGTGAGCTCATTTATGTAAGGTCACTGTTCTTCTCAAGAGCTCTGTTCTGTGCTCCTACACTGTGCGAGTTCTGTGCAGTTTGTGTCTTACCCATCTTCCCTGAAGTTCTGCTATCCTCTGCATATTTGTCTGTCTGTCTGTGTGTAACTATGGTCCTAACATAAATATTATATATCTTTATAATTTTTGTTGCTTTCATTTTACTTTTTCATTATTCAGATGAGTCTCATAATAGCTAGTAGTGTGACAATACTGCAACAGTGCTATAAACAGCTAGCTTTTAGAATGAATGTTTATTCTTGAAATACTGAATGGAACTGTGTCAGAAAACACAAAGAGGCATTTAGATGGTAGAAACCAGAAACATTTAATTAATTGGATTTCAAAGGGAATAAAGTGCAATGAATGTAGTAATTAAATGGTTATCAAATTTACTTACAGAATAGGCCAAATGCTTCTGTTGGTTACACAGGTGTAAATCTGGAGCTACTCCAGTGACTCCAAAGGAATTAGTCCATATTTACAACAGTAGAATTGAGAGTAGAATTGTGCCTGCATTCCTAAAATAAACCATTCTAAGCATTATTATTTTGGAAAGAGGAAGATTTCAGCACAGAAAGTATGATAGTCAATTGTGGTTCTTCAGTGAGCCCACAGAATGAATTGAATATATTACCGGTATGCTGGCAAATTAATTAACAGGATTTTAGCATTGCATTTTAAACTTTAATTTTAGATTATCCTAACCATTTTTAAAGCAGAACTCTCAGTTGCTTTTAGTGTGGAGTTCTGCTTAAAACTAGATAGATAGATAGATAGATAGATAGATAGATAGATAGATAGATAGATAAGGCCCCTGGATATGTTTTATGAGTTAAAAAAAAAGTCACTCCTTAGTTCGGCAAACTTATTACAGAAAAATCTCACCCACATAACAACTGAAGAGAAGATCAGACCCTATGTCATTTTGTACTTTTTATTGCAGAATATATTTGTTTGAAAACTAGGCAGTATCAAAACTTCTACTGAAGCATCTTTCTGTTTGACAAATAGTGACCATTGCTGTTTTTCAGGAATGTCAGATAGCGTGTGGAGGGTTGGGGGGAAAGAGAGATACGAAGGGGAAGGAAAGAAGAGGTTTATGCCATATATTATCTATTTGAGTATGAGATGTAAAGAAATATTTTCTTCTCATTAGGATTTCAAAGAGTCTAACTAGCTTATGAAAGTCAAGCTAACTACCTGTCATGATAATTGCCCCAGTATTATATAGGGTTTTATTTTTGCATTCATATTTTAGATAAGAGGGTCAGCATCATATCACCACTGTTTCATTTATTTTAAAAAATACGTTCATCACCACTAGGATAAATGTGAAATTAAATAACATTTTTGGCCAAGTTATTAAAAAAAATAGCTACCAGTAATTTACAAATGAGAATGAAATTTTAACTAATACAGATGAATCCATAACATCATCCCATTTACCATCAATCAGTCTGTAAAAGTAAAGCCATGCATGTGATATAAAAGGAATTAGACATGTTGTTTTCATAAAGGCTTAATAAATCAATATAGGCTTGTGCTGATGAATTAATAGGGTTTGTTCTTACTATCAAGTGCGCTTTGGCAATTAAAGCCTGTATGATGAGGCCCCATGCATTTTCAGTTCTTTTGTAAACTTCTGTGTCCTTCTAGATGTTGTATTTAAATGGAGTCACACAAAAGTCAATCTAATTCTGTTGTAGGCCGTATCATTTCAAAACTCTTGCTGATGTCAGTGGAAATTTTGAGTGCACATTGCATGTAGGATTGGGTCAGAAGCCAATGGACAGCTTACTTGAATATGGATGTCAGGATTAGGCTCCAGGTGTGATACCTTAAAATAGCTACACCTTAAAATAAGGTTTTTACATTTGAATAGGTGAATTTGAAGATACTTACTATAGTTAACAATGGCCCAGATTCAGATTTGTTATAAAATTTCTTATAAATGAGTTTTGAACAATTAATGTAACAGAGTAGATGTTTAATAATAATAACAATAATAATAATGCTTAAATAAAATTATTCTAAAAGTAAAATTGGAAATTTTTAAAGACTCACATTAGATGTATGGTGCATTTTAGTTTAATTGTGGAACTTTTGTAATTTTTAATCACTTCTGCTCAGTTACATGATGCCAAGAGCTGAAAGGGTAGCCATGTTAGTCTAGTTCAGCAAAACAAGGAAGGAGTCCTGTGGCACTTAAAGCCTAACTGCTTAGATTTGCTGTTACAGTATGATCTGATCCTATGACTTATACTCCCTTGCAATTATTTTCCTCCTCTTCTGTAAGTCGCTTCATCTTCAAACCCTCTGACAAAGTGGGATTTTCTCCCACAAAAGCTCATGCAATAAATAAATTTGTTAGTCTTTAAGTGCCACAGGACTCCTTGTTTGTTTTTCAATTATATGATAATCTCTGCATGGCAAAAAATTGCTTTCTTTGTACTGTGCTGATACCTGGTAAAATATTTCAGTTTTAGTTACAATTGCAATGCATCTTAGGTATACTGACAATTACTCCATGTTCTAGAACATTAACGGCTCATAAAGCAAGGTTGATTACAGTAGCAACATCTTTAGATTAGATTCAGTTTTCTCATTGTGAAATTCATTTTAAATAGATAAAATTAAAATAATAAGTAGAATTTCAGGTTGGCAGTGTATTTAATTAAATCAGATGTGGCAATATATTCGTCTAAAATAAAATGTAGTGTTAATGATTTAATTTTAAAAAGTTGTTGCATAGGTTTTTAAGCCATTCAGACCTATGTGTTTACTATATGCTTTATGGTTGTATAACAGATGCAAAATCAGCTAGATTTTGATTAATCATATCAAGCAAATATGGATACGTAATTCATTTAAATTTGGGTTGAGTTTCACATTATTCTTAAATACATATACACACATTTAATGTAACAAAGCTATTTTAATAAAAATAATATTTTGTTACATACCATATCACCTTTCTTAAATTTAAAGGAAATAAGATGAAAGAACATGAACCATACTGTTTACTTCTCTATGAGCATTTAGTTCTGTTTGTAGTGCCCCCTTGATAGGTACCTTTAACCTTCATGAGTTTAAAGAGGGTTTTTCACGTGCATCAGAGTTATAATGGACCGAATTTGCCTCCTCTGAGGTCAATAGCAAACTTCCATTTACTTCAGCAGGATCAAGATTTCACCTATAAAATTTTGGTTAATATGCAGTCTTCAAGTCTGATCCAACTTGAACATAAATCAGTTTGTCTTCCTTTTTATGTGCGTGTGTGTGTGTGATTTAGTAGCATTCCATTAAAATACAGCCTGTCAGATTACAGTGTAGAGTCAAAAAAGAAAACCCAAAATAATACTTTAAAATATGATGCAACCAAATGTTTCTAAAAGTTGACTTATTTTCCTTTGTCTCTTTTTTCTGTCAAATCAAGTTAGCCTTGGTTTTTATTAAGTGAAGTTTTTCTATTTCTAAATATAGTACAGTATTCACTTTGTTAGACTATTCAAATATTGCAAGCCAGTGCTAGTGCACAGATTTAGAAGTGCTCTGTAATGTGCATTTCTGGAAAATAGTCATCTTGTTCATACAGTGGAAATAACAGGTGTGTTCTGTTATTTTTGTGTTTTTCTTTCTGATTAGACATGAATCACAGTGATTATTTTTAAGTATAAAAGTGTTTAAGTATTTCATTTTTTGATATGTTACCTAATTAACATACAATATCTGCTATTTTCAGAAGGCTGTAAATCTTATACTCTTAATAATTCTTATATTCTTAGGAAAAAGTGTGGACCAATTTAATATATATATATTTTTTTTAGTTAGGCCTTGATGCTGATCAGATCCATGTAGGCAGACCTGTGTTTGCAGACAATGCCAATAATTCTAATAACTTGTGCGTAAAGGTTTGCCCTTACAGATTGGATTGTGAGATCAAGCAAAATCCCCTTTGAAGTCAATGAGAGTTTTGTTTTGGATTTATCTAGTATAGGGAAGTTTCCATAGTAGCTACAATGATGTAATTACGAGTTCAAATCTGTAATGTAGATACACTGCACCAATGAAAAATGAGGCTTTTTCTTATGCAACTTACAGCAAAACTAGTGGAAGAACACAAATGCAAAGCCCCTGCACTGGGGTAACTACAAAGGTAGAAGACAATGCTTAACAATGAGTGTAGGATTTTGTCCAAAATAGTCCTTTACTGCTGTTTTACATGACAAGTAATAGTTACTAGGACAAGAGATGAACAGGTACAGTAATACTTAATGGATCAGTAAAACCTACTCAGGTCTACTGTGCAATATCTTAATCTGAGTTTAAAAGGAGCATAGTTTTTACTAATGTATATTTATACACATCCAATCTTCCATAAAAGATGCATATGAAATGTTATTCTAAGATACAGGAAAGTGTTAAATTTTCTAGAGCAACATGTTTTTCACAAATATGAGGAACAGTTAAAGTAACATGTCTCAATTTGTTTGTGCTTACTAATCCTGTCTTAGTTTATGTACTGAATGTTTTCCATCATTTTTCCATTGTCTCTTTGGAGTTTTCTGAAGATACACTTTTTTTTCCCCATTAAATTTGATTTTTGGTTCAATTATGTTATTAAGAAAAGGAACTGTTTCTTTTCCTCCATGTTTATCATATCATATATATAGTCTCAAATGTATTGTAGAATTGTCTGGAACAGATGCAGAATGTCTATGTCATACCTCATTTATCATTTGAATGTTTGAGAATTAGTCACTTCCACTTCAATTAATCTTCAGCATAATGTTAGAGTTACTAATTTTGGCATTGACTGACACTTCATAACTCTAGTTTGTAGTTTTCTAACGCATTACATTTCTCCCCTCCATATTGCATTACATTTTTTTAGCTGACCTTATCTCTTAGTCTCAGTGTCAGGATTAGGCCTTACTCCCTGATCACTTAATTAATCATTATAGTTCATTATTATTTCAGAAGGCTAATGGTAAGAGAATTTATCATAGCAATGAAAAAAAAAAAGACCAGTCATAGGTCCCCAGTGCTGCAACATTTCATCTGTATGTTCTACTGTTGTACTATGAAAGTTCTACTATGTGAGTCAGGTTACTGTATTCAGTGGGACTACTGTGACTAAAGTTACATTGTGTTTTCAGGATACAGATAAAATATGGAGACAGCATTTACAGTTCTGAGTCACTCCTTAATCTGAATTCCAATCTGCTACTTTGGGAACTGTGCCCCACAAGAGACTGCAAAATTAGGCCTATTAAAATTAAATTCTATGCTTCAGTGATAAAGAACTAAAACAAAATTGTACAATGTCAAAAAGGCTTTCAGGGTAGCATAATAAAATTTTCTTTTATGGATATTAAGGGTTAATTAGTTAATGTCTATATGCATTGTTTTGAATATATAAAGCAATGTAAAAATAGTAAACACCAATTGGGCTTGAAACTGTTTTTTTATGTAGGCAGCATTCTCACTGAAGTCACTGAGATTCTTTCTTTTTTTTTCTTTTTGTTTTTAATGAGTAGTTAGACTTGCAGAATTCCTTTGTATATGTATAAATTTGATGGATCTCTATGTTTATTTTAAACATTTATAAAATTTTTAGTTTAAATGTTCACAGTTGTGCAACATTACAGCATTTTAAACACTTTATGTTGATTTAAATTTTCACAGTTGTATGTAGGTAAATTGAACAATGGGTGAGGCCAGACTTTAGATACTTAATGACTGTAGGTATTAAGACTCAAAAAGTTAAAGGTTTATAACCATTCAAATACAAATTGTAAACATCGCATATAACGACGTATAAAGTAAATACCCTTAAATCAAACTTTATTAAGTTATCAAACAGCATTTTTTGACTATATGTAAATTGCTATTCTCATCAATGGAAATATCTTTTAGTTGTTTTTTGTGTATACAGAAAAAATAGTATTTTCTGACACCTACAAATAAAAATCTAATCCTTTCAGATATTTGAATAGGGACTGCTGGATCTGAATGAAGTTATGTCCACATCAGTGTTAGCTGGAATGAGGTTATGTCCACATCTAACTTCTTAGTTTGGACTTGATTAGTCCGAACTAAGCAGTTTGAAGTTAATTTGAAGTAACCTGAACTTTTTAGTTCAAACTAATCATGTTCTTTAGTTCAAACTTAAAAAAAAAACAAAAAAAACACAGTGGTTAGATTGAACTAACTGCTTAGCTCAAACATATTTAGTTCAAACTCACATGACTACATCATACTAGTTCAACCTAAAATTTGAAAAGCCTTGTGTAGACAGGGATCAAATTAGTCCAGATTAAGCCTTCTTAATCCAGACTCATTTGCTGTTGCAGACATAGCCCTAGAGACTACATTTTTTCCCAACATTGGTGCTTGAAGATTGACTCCTATATCTGCATTTAGGCACTTAACAATGGTTCCTTGGTTTCTAAATATGATGAATATCTGCAAATTCCCATGCACTTCAGTGGGACTTGTTTCTGCTTGCACTCCTGAAAATCAGGTCACTTTTATTTTAGATCCTAAAGGTGCTTTTGAGACCCTAGCTTTAAGCACCAAACTAATAGAAACTCAGTGAACAGCCAGTGTGTAGCCTGATGCACCTAACCTTCTGCATTTAAAACAGACACAGAGGACAGGTCTACGTGGCGATAGGATTTCTGCAGCGGTTGAAGGGAGGTATACAAAGTGCTTTAAATACCTTGAGTATCTCCCTTTGACTGTCTTCTGCCTACTTACTGTGGTGTCCTCAGTGTGCTGAGTCAAAGGGAAATGCCTTCTCTTCAACTCATTGCTACTCCACTTACACGGGTGGTCTTCAGCAATCAGTTTCCTGATCAGCTGAGGGACTCTTCAGAGACCCAATCAGTTGATTAGAATATCAATCTGATGGCAGTGAATTTGCTGCCATCAGTGAAGACTGAGTCATAGTGTTAGCTGGAATAGGCTCTAAGATGCTGTAATCAGTACACTGGATCGCTTTAAAAGAAAACATGCCATTTCTATAGGGGCTTAACTGATTTGCATTTGCCTCTACATTTTAAACACCTAAAAAAGAAGTGTTTGCACAACTATTTGCCTAGAATGACAGGAATGATAGCATTGGAAGACTAAGATTTTGAAGCAATGCTGAGTGTAAGACAGAAGTGACACTTATGTCATTTATTTTCATCATCAAAATAGAGAAATTCTTTCATTTTTCAACATTGCAAGTTATTATTAATAATACAGATAAGAAACATGTTTATTTATAAATATGATATTAAGTTGACAGCGTCCTTTATACTTAAGAGATATCTGCTGTGTAAGGGAGGTTTTAATTTGAAATGCAAATAGAAAGTCTAACTAATTATAGTTCTTTTAAAATCATGCTGTCTGGAGAGAAAGGGAGGAGGTTGTTTTGGCCTATCTCATTTTTACATAGCTTTATAAAAATCCATCTAACTTCATGTATTACATGAGTATGAGCATCCTGCACTTTAAAGAGTGGAACTATGGTGTCATAACAAATTCCACTGACAGGAAAAATGTTCATCAGAAGTATTAAAATTGCTATAGTAAACTGAAGTTTGAAATTAAGATGTGATATTCTGTGAATGCAGGAGACATTTTCAAGAGGGGTTTGTTCACATCTAATTAATAATACTCTGTCTTGAATACTTGTAAAACCTTTCATCTCAAAGGACTCCCAAGTGTCTTACAAAACTAGAGCCTTCTCTTGCCCTTATTGAAGTCAATGGGAGCACTGCCTATGGGAGCAGTACTGGGCACTTAATAAGTTATTAAAACTGTATATAAGAATCACTTCACCTACCACTGAAATGTGGTAACAGCTTAATTTAGCAACATGCAACAACAATGTCCAACAGTTAAGGAGAGAAAGTGAATATTATCATATCCAGATGATATTGCTTGATGAATTTAAGTACACAGAAGGGAATATGGGGTATTAGGGTTGATATCACAACTCTTGATTAAGAGTGCTATTTTAGTTTTCATTCAACACAAAACATGTTAGTTATTTTTCCATGTACAGTAACTATTAGCTCCCACAGTTTTAATCAATTTGGTGTCATTTCCACTGTTCATCTTAACATGCTTTGGACTTTGAAGTGACTTTAAAGTGTTGTACAAACAGGTTTTTGGCCTCAGGTTTACATTTTTTTGCTGCCATGGGAGCTACGTATTTTCAAGTTTATCTGCAGAAGGTTGGAAAAATATTTCCTAATTTAATAAAACAAATTTTTTTGCACACCTGTGTACTTTTTTTTCTGATTACTTTTCTTTTGCTTCCTCAGGAAGACTGAGTGTTCAGGCTAGTGATTGGATCTATATTCTTGCATTTTACATATCTTGTGTGTACCAGAGGATGGTTAAAGCAAGACTTGCATTTTTCATGCTTCAGCTGCCAGTTGCAAGCAATCTTATGGCATCCAATCTGATTTTTTTTTTTAATGTAGGTCTTGCTATATGATTGTCATATTACAGTTAAAGGAACACTAAAGGTGACCTGCAAAGGATAGGTTAAAATGGAAAATGGGCTTATAATCTATATTGAATCTTTATGAGCCCTAAAGAAGGCCTCTCAGGTTTTTCTTGAAAAACATAGTTTCCTAATTTTTTTTGGTTGTTTTGTTTTGTTTTGTTTTAATGTTAGGCTTATTATCCAGTAAGGCTTGATAATGACATGAGAATAACTGAAATTATAATATCACAGCCTAGAAAAGACTGAAACCTGTGCAGGAAAGTAAGGAACAGTTCTATAGTCAAAATTTTTAAGGCAGTTTTGCTGCTTGGGTTTTGTTTGTTTGTTTGTATAGTCTTTTTTGTTTATTTTTTAGCACATTAATGTCTAATGATTAACTCATAGTTTTGAGGAAAAAGTATGCTTTTGTAAAGGTTTCAAAATGTGAGAGCTCACAATAAACCTATCTGGAGGTAGTTAACCCTTGGACTAAGTTATCTAGGAACCTGCTATATTCATCATTAAATTAAGTATTTAAAGAAAAGTACAGAGAACAAAACTGACCATTGTACATTTTCTTTGTGGACCTAAGCAAAGTGTTTGATACAGTCAGCAGAGCAAGTCTGTTTGCAATATTAAAAATAGGATGTCCATCAACATTGCTAAATTTTACACGTGTTCTATAATATTATGAGAAAAAAATTGCCAGTTGATATGTCGACTTTGGACAGCTTTGCAATGAAAAGAGGAGTGAAGCAAGGATGGTTCTTGCCACTACACTGTTTAGAATCTTCTTTGCAGTACTCCTGAACAGTACGTTTAAGAATGTGAAAGATGGAGAGTACCTTACACAAAATTGAATGGGAAACTATTCAATGTCTCACAACTTAGGGCAAAGACAAAGAGTAAAAAAATGCTTATTTGGGAACTTCTATTTGCCTTACAGCCCCAGATGAAGATCTGCAAAAACTCATGGTTCATCTTTCAGGTTCTTGTCAGGCATTTGCTGTTACCATCAGCATTAAGAAAACAGTCGTGTTAACACACGGGTTTCAAAAGAACTTTTAATCACCTTAAATGCCACCTAGTTAAGTAGTCCAAAGATTCAGTTATTTAGTTCTACTGTGATTATGAGCCTGTCACTGGATGAAGAATTAAATGTTTGGATTGGAAAAGTTCCCACCACCTTTAGTAGGCTAACTAAAAGAGCATGGAACATCTCAAAGCTTGCCAACAGGGTAAAAATGCTAGTATATCAAGCTTGCATCTTCAGCAGTCTCATGTACGGTTGGGAAACATGGACAATGTATGCTCATCAGGAAAAAGGTTAAACATGTTCCACTTATGCTGCTTACGCTGTATACTCAATATCAAATGACAAGATAAGGATACCAACACAGAAATTCTTGAATGGGCAAATATACCACATTTGACAGCTTGCTCAAGCAAAGATAACTGCTGGCAGGGCTACCTGAACAGATTGGAAGATGAAGTAAATAAGGATATACTAGCTGGGGAACTACCAAAGTTAACAGAACAATAGGACACACCAAGTTTTGCTATAAACATGTAAATGAGATATGACAGAATTTGGAACTGATCCTGACCAATGTGAAACCTTGGTAAGAGATCATAGAAGTGGAACCATTATGTCCATTAGGACATCAAAGTCCATAATAGGAGCTGTCTCCTACATCTTGAAGATAAAGGTGTTTATAGCTCAAACACAAAAAATAATTATGGGCTTAATGCAGAGGTTACTTTCCCTGTGTTATGCAGGAAGTCAGATTAGATGATTGTAATGATCTCTCTTGGCCTTAAAATCTGTGACTCTGAGAAATCCATAAGATATACTCCAAAAAAGCCACAGAAGGTAAAAGTCGACATCCATGATATTTTTAAGGTTAAAAATGAGCAGCAGAAAAGGAAAAGAAAAATGGACAGTCCTCCAATTGTCATTTGTAGTTCACATTTAATAAATACACAAGAATTCCTGCTTGGAATTGAATTGCCTTGCTTCTGCTACATCCCAAGGCAAGGAGATCAGGCCCTAAAATGACTTCACAGGGATATGCTGCACTCCCAGTGCATAAGTGGAACAATGCTGTGCAGCAACTCTCTTTGGAAGAAGGTTTTGATGGAGGTCATCTTTTAGGCAAATTGTTTAGATATAAAACAAAACATCTCCCCATAGTGGGAACAGAATGTTCCACAACCTGGACATCAGAAGCACTTGTGGAAAGACTGAATCTAGGATGGATTAACAGGTTCTCCCCCCCCCCCACCAGCTTTCACCAAGGTGAGGTGAACCTTGAAGATCCTGATATAATTTTTTCCTTAGGCTATCAATTTCTGATATAATATAGGATTTATGATTTTTTAAAGTAATAAACATCAATAAAACACACCCCTGAAAGAAAATTCTGGAAATGGTTGCTTAAATTTAAGGTTTTGTCAACATGGAATACTAATGTGGTCGAAGGGGTGTACTTTCTAAAATGTCCTAATGTGTTGTGCATGCATTGTTCCATACAGACCCCGCAGGTTCCCTAATGTATGTTAATAATTCTATTTGAAACATTACTATGTAAAATTGCAATAAGTGTACTCATTATGGTATCTATGAAGAGCAAACCCCAAAGACCTCTGATTTTTGGACACCTACATCAAATTAAAATCAAATATAAAAGAATAAATAATCCCCAAAATAAATAATAATAACCCACCCCCAAAACTGAAGTTCTGTGTAATCCATCAGATCTACAAAAAGTATCAACGGTTGTGTGGAAATAGATTAGGAACTCTTATGTTTTTGTTACTTTCTTTCATGTTTACAAAACTATGAAAAGAACATTTCATTCATAAATACATTAAATGAATGCCTACTTATCATGACTCCTTCAGTAGATTGTTCTTTGTGGCAACTATTAAATGGAAGAAAGAAATATTGAAACATCTTTTTTTTTAATATATAAAATTAGGAAACAAACATCCATTAATTCATGACTCAGAACTGGAGGCATTTACTAGTTCAGTCAAAAATAAAATGAAGTTTGAACCTCAGGACAGGATTACTTTGTGACAAAATGGTAACTGAATCTTATCTTTATATTTCCTTTGGCTATTTTTTACCTAAGTATTGATCTTGAACTCCAGAGTCAGGGAACTTCCCCAATGAATCAGAGGGTTTTCTGCCTGAATAAGGAGTGCAAACTATAATGTTTAAATAAATTAAGTCATATACATCCTGTATTAAAAAAGGTGTGCTAATTAGAGGGCTGGGTGAATTATGCAACATTTAAACTGATATGTGCAGCTTGTATTACAGAAATATTATAGCTGATCAGGGCTAAATCCTGCGGCTCTCGTTGAAGTCTGCCTTGCTTCACTAAAGGATTGTAGAATTTGGTTCTTGCAGCATTTATGTCATATCTGTTCACCTCACTAATAATTCTGTTATAAAGTTTTACTGCATATCACATACTCCCTGCTCCCTGAAATATTTCTCTCTTTAGTGCCATGAAATATATATTTGTCATTAGCAGACAAGTAAACATTTCAGGAAACATGAATTTCTGCAATGTACAGTGGCATTGAAACAGCATTTTACTCTTTTGCACATGCTCAATATAGAAGAAGAGAGGATTTCTTAGGAAAAATATACAATGTTTTCAATTTTCTAGATATATTTTAATTTATACAATAAATTGTTCATATGCAGACTAACAGCCTCTGAAAAGATATTACATATTAGTTATTTGCCTTTTATATTTAATTCAAATACTCAGACAAAAATTTCATACTGTTGATAGTTTCTTGAGATTCATATTGCCTTTAACGTAAAAAAAAAAAAGTTAGTGTGATAGTGGACTTTAAGAAGTTAGACACAAACTGTGTTAGGTTTAATTGAATTATTTGCACATTTTATACTGCAAAATATCATTATTGTACAGTAGTAGCCTGAAAAATACAATGAAATCCACATTTTCATACCGTATTAGCACATTTTCTCTCAGAAATGTATAATATGAAACAATGCATTTTTTCCAGTGTACTGTCTTATTAAAGTTTATAAATATATTTTTATTAAACTGATATCTAAAGGATTAATTCCTTTAATAATTGTTTTATATATGGTACAAAAAGCCATATTCAGAAACATAGATGGTCAAGCGATATTGCTTCTTTCAATGGTTTCAAATGGTTTGATGTTAAATAGCATATATGTTTAAGTGCCATTCTATAGAAAATCTACTGCTTTTAAGTCACATACAAGTTGCTGATGTTTAAGGCTCAAACACTTAAGCATGCAAGTAACTTCACTTCTATAAAGCATTCCCATCAAGATCTGTAACTCATAGAATTAAAGTTACTCACATGTCTATGTGTTTGCAGGATTGGGCCCCAGTATTTGCACACTGTATCTTCAGAGAAAACTTCTGCAGACTTCACTGGGATTCTTAACCTTATAGGATTGAATCATAGACTTTTGCCTGACAATTTGCTATTGGGATGAATAAACAGTACATTTTTTGCATTCAGTAGTAATTTATTTTTCAGAACAATAAAGAACAGAGATCAATAAACACTAACACATCACCTATCCAGTGAGATTACTGAATTATCCAAAGAATCATTTAGAATTTACAATATTAAATATTTGTGAATAACATATATTGTATTTATTTATAGCTCTACATCTGTGTATGTTTATATGTATATAATTCATTATACAGCATCATGAGTGTTCCTGATGTCTGTATATGTTTATATGTGTATATAGAAGGGCCAATGTACTATACAGCACATTAGACTTAAATTATACAGCAAGATGCCCTGATTTTTGTGGCAGAGTTTGGTTGAATTCTGTGACAATGTTAATTAATTAAAAGTCATTAGATAATCTTCATTGTTAGTGGTATACTTAAAACAAAACAAAACAACACCAGATAGAATTACAAACAAAAACTTATTACTTTCCATTATGTTAGAGGAATATCACTCCTTAGGCAACCCTCAAAATATAAGTCTTTTTACATCATGGAGCCTTCTGGACTAGGTCATGCAATGGCATGAGGGGTAGAAAGTAGTGAAGAAAGAATTGGGAAAGAGGTCTTCATCTGAGGGAAGGTTTGACAGGGGAAAACAGCTGGTGTGCTGAAACACCACAGACCTCCAAAGGGTGCTCCTGTTTCTTTGAGTCTCTACTTTTTCTTCTCTATTTTCTTCCCCACCCTCCTTCTACTTTTCCTAAGATTTGATCCTTTTCACCCCTTCCCTTCCTCTTAGAAGAAGTTTGATGTGACATGTAGCTCTCATCCTTCTGTAGCATAACTCATGAAAACTCTACCTCCTATTGCCTCCTGTCAATAGCAGCAGCTCAGGAGTACCAAAAAGATCTGAATGAAACCTACTCATGGAGAAAATCAATATTAAAAAAAACAAAACAAAGAAAAAAAACAGCCACACAAACAAGGAAAGCAAAATGAAAGCAAGCTAAGCTGAGGGTCTAAATGATAATAGGAAAATAACCATTTTGTTTATGTGTATGACAACAAATACCAGAGGATTCTTGCGTGTCAGAATTCTAGCGCATGGTGAGAGACTGAACTACAGTAACATTTCCCCATATTAGTTATATGTATATAACTCCATTGACTTTGTTTCATGCATGCTATGAGCTCAAAATCTCTGTAATTTACCAGAGTAATTCACACAATGATCTCCTGAACTGTATAGTTTTATTTTGCTTGCTTGCTTGATTGCTTGATTGATTGATTGTCAAAATACTAGGCTTGATGCTTCTCTTAGTTTTATGCCAGTAAACTCCCTTGACTTTCTTGCAATTAATCCTGATTTCAGTCAATGTTAAGTTATAGGTGATGACACCTACTCACTGTGACTATGTCTACACTTACACTTTAAATTGAATTAATCATGATTAATTCAGTTTAAAGTATTGTATGACTGCACTAGCTTTCCTTAGTTCAAAATAGGGATCTCCCTTAGTTTGAAATAAGGAAAGGTCATTTTGAAATGATAAAACCTCCCTTAAATTCAGAACAGTAAAATTGAACTTATTAATTTGATTTAACCCGATGTAGCCATGTTAATTCAACCTAACCATTAGTTAGAATTAACACCTTTTGCCATTCTTCCTCCCAGGGTGCCTTCCTCTTTCTATATATTGGATGGGGGCATGGCCTTCTTGGGGGCGATGTTGCCATACCTTGTTTAGTGCCTCTTTCCTAAATTGAACTAGCAAGTCCTGTCTATGGACATGCTAGTTGGATTTGAGTTTCTAGTGGAGCCATGTTAATTTGATTTATCTTAATTTGATTTAATGATTATTAGTTTGATTAATTAGTTCTATTTAAGTTAATTTGATTTAGCAATGTAAGTGTAGACAAAGCCTGTAAGAATGCCACCGTCTATAAATTGGTTTCTTGGTGTAAAACAGGTCAGTTGTTCAGAATGCAGAAGAGATGGGGATGCAAACCAAAGAGAACAGATAAGAAGGAAAAACAGGAAGTAGTGAAGGATAAAATGGATAAATTAAACCGTAAGCAAACAAAAATGAATCTTAACATTACAGCTTTAGACTAGGCCTAGGCTAATCTAATTTATGTTATTAAGGCTTTTTTTTGTTTGTTTGTTTGTTTTAATAGACACTAAAATGACAGAGATCAGAATGTTTAAATTAGGACAAGGATTTTATATTCCTATGTCTAGCAGAAAGGTGTGCTTATTCTAATAGCCTAAAACTTGAATAGTATTTCTGGACACTAGTCAATATGAAAAATAATCACAAAAAAGAGTCATAACAATAATGCCATTGAGGTTGATATTTTCATGTGATTTAACAGGTTCCAAGCATTTCTTTAATACATAAACACCCACAGACTTTCTTTCAACATCATGTCACCTTCCTCTGTGTGCATATTGTGAAAAAAATAATTAATATAGACAGAATGAAAAGATTCAAGTCTACCTACAATGAAGTTGGAGTTTTGCTAACTTTGTTTCAAACCCAATTTTGAGAGTAGGGAGCTAGAACCACATTGTAAGACTGATGCTATCTCTCTCTTTTCTTTTTTTTTTTCATTTAAGTAATCTCTGACCTCCCTTCTGTTAAGAATAGTCATTTTTCTAGTTAGATTAATATTATTAAAATATGATAAAATACAGATAGATCAATCTTAAGACAAATTTATTACAATTTCTATGGCAGTTTCACTTCAACTCATCAAGTTGAAGTAATTAGTATTTATGTGATTAAAATTCGCACAACTGAGGCCACTTTACAGAACTGCATCATGGTCTTATACTAAACACAGCTGTTACACCCATCTGTGGCCTGCAACACAAATCTCTGCCCCCCATCATTTGTTGAGACATTAATCAGGTGTGTGCTTCTCTAGTCCACTTATATCTCTGGCCTTTGTGTCACCGTAAATGTTTTCATTGTGGAGCTCCTTCTGCAGTGCACATGGGATGAAACCTTCCTTTCTGTGGCTTTTCTTATTCTCACAGGTGTACTTGAAGGGCTAGGAGTTGTTTATATAGAATCATAGAAACTGCAAGGAACCATGAGAGGTCACTGAGTCCAGTCCGCCATACTCTTGGCAGGACCAGGTACTATCCCCAACAAGTGTTTGTTAAGCCATCCCTGACAGGTGTTTGTCTAACCTGCTCTTAAAAACTTCTAATGATGGAGATTCAAAAACCTGCCTAGGCAACTTATTCAAGTGGTTAATCAACCTGACAGTTAGGAATTTTTCCCTAATGTCCAAGCTAAACCTCTATAACAAGACTTTGGCTGAAAACTATAGCTCAGATCCTAAGGTTCAATACATTCGATAGGCACACCACCAGGAGACAAGGTAAAATGTAAAAACAAAATAGTTTTATTAAACAAACAGAGAAGAGAGAAAAGAAAGAGGATAGTGCCGATGCTTATGTCCTTTCTACAGATGGGAACCCCAGTGAAAAGACTGCAGGCACAGAGCATGGGGAACGATGACTCATGGTGGTGAACACAGCAGTTGCCCTGAAGCTGAAGTTCCAAGGAAGGGGGGGACTAAGCACTAGCTTTTAAACACTGATCTGCTAAGGGGGAAAATAGCATGCACATCTGGTTATTTTCCACACATATTTACTACATTTCTTTATCCAGGTCTTATTTTGTTATTTTCCAGAGCTTACAAGTTATGTTTGCTAATTGGTGGGAGAAAGGTACGACCTTGATTAAAATTGATTGTAGCAGCTCAGCTCAGGGTTAACTGTTAGTCCCAGCTAATTAATGGTGACACCACCTACTAACACCTTCTTGCATAATAAATTCTTCCATTGGGCCCTACAATCTCCTTTGCCATAATCTGAGACCATTGCAGTTAAGGAGAACAATTTTTTCTCCCTCCTCCTTGCAACAACCTTTAGGTACTTGAAAACTGTTACCATGTCCCCTCTCAGTTTTCTCTTTTCCAGATTAAGGAAACCCAGCTTTCAATTTCCCCTCATAAACCAAGTGTTCCAGACTTTCAACCATTCTTGTCGCTCTTCTCTGGATTTTCTCCAGTTTGTCCACATCTTTCCTGAAATTAGGCGCCTTAAACTGGACACAAAACTTCAGTTAAGGCCTAATCAATATGTAATAGAGCAGAAGAATTGCTTCTCATATCTTATTTTCAATACTCCTGTTAATACATGCCAGAATGATGTGTTTTTTGGTTTTTTTTTTTTTTTTTTGCAAGTGTTGTACAGTTAACTCATATTTATCTTATGGTCCATTATGCCACCTAGATCCCTTTCCACAATAGTCCTTCCTAGGCAGTCATTGTCTATTTTGTATATGTGCAATGGATTGTTCTTTCCTAAGTAGAGTACCTTGCACTTTATTCAATGTAATGCTATTTACTCCAGAGCATTTCACCAGTTTGTGCAAATCATTTTAAATTTTGATTCTATCCTCCAAAGCACTTGCAACCACCTCCCAGCTTGGTATCATCTGAAGACTTAAGTGTACGCTTTATGCCATTATCCAACTCACCAATGAAAATATTGAATGGAACTGGACCCAGAACCAATCCCTCTGCTACTCATTCATTATGCCCTACCAGTGTGTCTGTGAACCATTAATAACTACTCTCCTGGAGTGGTTGTCCAAAAAGTTTTGCACCCATCTTCTTGTCTCTCTACTCAGACTGTACTTTCCTATTTTATTAATGACAAGGTGATGCAAGACTGTATCAAAAAGTTTACTTAAGTCTAGATATCACATATCTCACTGCTTCCCCTCTGTGTGCAAGACTTGTTACCCCATCAAAGAAAGCTATCAGGTTGGTTTGACATGATTTGTTCTTGACAATTGCATGCTGACTATCACTTAATAACTTCTTCTCTGGTAGATATTTTCTAATTGATTCCTTAATTATTTACTGTATTGTTTTTTCCTGGTGCAGATTAAACTAACTGGCCTATAATTCTCTGGCTTGTCCTTTTTTCCCTTTTTATAGATGGGAAGTATACTTGCTCTTTTTGAGTCCTCTGAGATTTCTCCAGTCTTCTATGATTTTTCAGAGAAAATAGCCAATGACTCAGCTACCTCCATAGTCAGCTTCTTGAGTATTCTAAGGTGAATATCATCTGGCCCTGGTGACTTGAAGGTATCTAACTTGTCTAAGTAATTTGCAACTTGTTCTTTCTCTGTTTAGCTTCTGAACTTATTTTTACTGCCCTCCCCTACGTCAGGCATCCTATAACAACCAACCTGTTTGATGAAATCTGCAACATAGAAATAATTTCGTTCCTCTGCCATTTCCTCATTTTCTGTTATTTTTTCCCCCTCTTCATTGAATAATGATCCTGTGCTGTCCTTGGTATTCTTCTTGTTTCTAATGTATTTTTAAAAAAATATTTTTGTTACCCTTTGGCTTTAGCTATTTAGATTTCAGTTTGTGCCTTGGCCTGTGTGATATTTTCCAGGCATAATTGTATTTGTTTAGTCATACTTTGTGATTTGACCTAGTTTCCACTTTTTGTAGGACTTTTTCTTTAGTTTTAGATTCTTGAAAATCTTCTAGTTAAGCCAAGGTGCTCTCTTGCCACACTTCTATCCTTCCTATGCAGTGGAGTAGTTTGCTCTTGTGCCATTAATAATGTCTCTTTTAAAAACTGCCAACTGTCTTCAGTTGTTTTTTCTATTAGTCATGATTTCCATGAGATCCCATCTACCAAATATCTGAGTGTGCTAAAGTCTGCCTTGTTGAAATCTGTTGTCTTTATTTTGGTGTTCTCTCTCCTACCATTCCTTAGAATCATGAACTCTACCATTTCATGATCACTTTCACCTAAGTTACCTTCCACTTTCAAATTCTCAACCAGGTCCCCTCCATTAAAATCAAATGCAGAACAGCCTCTTCTCCAGAAGCTTTCTCCAACTTTTGAAATAAAAGCATTGTCTCCAATACATTCCAAAAAACTTGGATAATCTGTGACATGCTGTATTATTTTCCCAACAGGTGTCTGGGTAGTTGAAGTTCCCCATCACCACCAAGTCCTGTGCTTTGGGTAATTTTTTTTTTTTAAGCCTTATTCATCTCTCCTTCCTGGTAAGGTGTCCTATGGTACACTTTAACCATGATATCACCATTGTTTTTTTACTTCTCTTATTTTTACCCAGAGCCTTTCAATGTTTCTGTATCCTATTTCCATCTCAATCTCAGTCCAAGTGCATACATTTTAATATACAAGGCAAATACCACCTCCTTTTTTCTCTGCCCATCCATCCTAAGCATGCTGTACCCTATTATATTAATATTTCAGGCATACAAAAAAAATAAGGAGTCCTGTGTCACTTAAAGACTTACAAATTTAACAAAAAATGTAACAAAATAAGTTTGTTAGTCTCTAAGTGCCACAGGACTACTTGTTTGTTTTACTGAACTAGACTAACATGGCTGCCCCTTTGGAACTATTCCAGTCGTGTATTATCCCACCAAGTCTCTGTGTTGCCAACTATGTCATAATTTTGTTTAGCTACTAGCTTTTTGAGTTCTCCCTGCTTATTTCCCATACTTCTTGCATTAGTGTACAGACACTTAAGATATTGATTTGACTTTCCCTCCCCCTGTCCCATTTCTAAGTAGTCTCACTTTCATCCCTACTGTTACATCCCAGTCTCCCCCCTCTCCCAATTTCTGTTCCTCAAGGTTTCACTGGTTTTGACTTACTTGTGCACTTTGGTCACCATCCCCCTTCAAATGTAGTTTATAGACAGTAGCTTCACCCCATTGGCTCCTCAGCCAAGAACATACAACAAATCTCTATTGTTGTATCTGTTACAGTGTATTACTTTGATCTTTCACTGTGAATGTCATTCACTTTTAAAGTAAACTGGGTTACATTCACTTCCTCCTCTTTCAATGCATTTGTCTTTATTCCTTTTAATGGGCACAACATCTCTTAATGTGATCAGCTGATTGAAAAGATGCTCAAGTCTCCCATTAAGTATTTCAGAAGATAGGTCCTTCGATATCACAAATGAGAGGCTAACATAATCCTGCTGCTGCTAAATATCTTTGAATGACCAAATACTAGAGCCATCTGTGATCTAGAACTAAAATTTATGAATATGACAACTGCTGTAGAAATATAGGGTTGGTAGCAATTTGCTGCTTACAATCCTGACTGCACATCACTTATGTACACAGTTCTTCACATGCTCATGTACTCTTGCATATGTCACAAACTTCATATGTAAACTGCATTTGTGTGTACCAAACTGCACACAGCTTGTGTATAAATGTTTTATCATTTGTCTATGCAAGTGATCTTGTAAGAAAATTGCTCATGAGTCCTGAAGTTAACTAAAAGGAAATGTTCAAGTCGCTTTGAAAATGTTGACCTTCAAGTACTCCAGGCTGATAATAATTTGCTGTCAAAAAATCTCTCTCATTAAAGTGTTCTTGATGTTCACAGAATACAAAATATTCATTTCTCATTTCAGCTTGCTGTAGCTTTTTGTTTTGTTTTGTTTTTGTTTTTGTTTTGTCTAATATATTCACTCCACCCCATCCAAACATATACACATTTTAAGGAATTTGTATGGCATCATATTTCCAAACCTCTAAGCACAGCTAGGATTAGATATATTTTTCTTTATGACAAATGTTTTTTCTTTCATTTTCTCCTGCACTTTTTTCATATTTTGAAATACCTATCCTTCATGTCAGTGTAAGAAATACTTTTTCTTAAAATTAATATTTGAGAGGCAATTGACTTGAAATCACTCTTAACTGTGAGATTCTTTCTATATTTCTCTACTTAATCCCAACTCTGCTGTATACAATCATGTATGCTGTGGCATCTTTGAATCTGGCATCTAAAATGGAATAAGTATATGCTCTATCTACTTTTTATATTGCATGTCATAGGCTATGTCCACACACAAGGCCTTGTTTTGAAATAGGTCATTTCGAAACAAGCTGTTTCGAAATAGTGGCCTTATTTCAAAATGTCTTATTTCAAAATAACAAAAAGCCATTTCGAAATAAGGAAAAAAGCGGGACTCAAAATAGCATGTCCACCCAGTGGACATGCTATTTCGAGATAGGGGACGGGAGGGGCAGGGGGGTTGTGCGGGACCGGGGCCGCTCTGCCCCTGGGATTCCCCGGCACCCCCTGCCGCTTCTGCTGTGGGCGGGGCCGGGGCTGCCTCATGCCCGGGGCTCTCCAGTGCCCCCCCACCTGTTCCTGCCGCAGGCCAGGCCGGGGCCACCTCTGGCAGGAGCGGGTGGGGGGGCGCCGGGGAACCTGGGGATGGGGCGCTCTGACCTTGGGGACAGCCCCAGCGGTCAGATGAGCCGGCCTTTGAGTGGCCACCCTGCAGGGGCTGCAGTCCCCCTGACCAGGCTGCAGGGCCGGCAGCTCCCCCACAGCCCGTGCGGGGAGCAGAGCCCTGAGGGTGCCCCAGCCAACTTCCCCCTGCTTCTCCTTGCTGGGAGTAGGGGGGTGAAGGGGAAGCAGGGGGGAAGCTGGCTGGGGCACCCTCCGACCCCCTGCACTCCACACAGCACACTGGCCAGGGTGCTGGGGGGGTGGGACCTTCCCCCCAGGATGCTATGCACCCTGGGAGGAAGGTCCCTGTTATTTTGAAACAATCCTTGTTTCCGAATAACATGTCTAAATGGTGTTATTGCGAAACAACTGGTTTAGAAATAACCCTCCTTTTGAAAGCAAAGTGGTTTAAGCTGTTTCGAAAGGAGGGCTCTTGTTTCGAAATAAGGAGCTCCCTCCTTTTGAAACAAGGAAATGTCGTGTGGACATAGGGACTTTTATTTTGAAACAACCTGTGTTGTTTCGAAATAGAAGCCCTGTGTGGACATACCCGTAGTTTTCTTTCAGTCTATTTGTCTTGAAAGAGCAAGTTCATTGACATGGAATTAGTCTAAGTCTTCATGCAGTCCTGTGTGCCCCACACTTTTCAGTAGGCGATAAAGGAGAATGATTGCTACTTGTGTGGCTTTTTCTAAATATGCATGTAGAGCTAAATCCTGACCTCAGACCACATAAGCAAACCAGACTGATGTCCGAAAAGTGGTTTGGTTGGAACTTTTTGTGCTTTAATAGTTTCAGATTAGTTTCTATAATTTTATACATTAATTTGATTAAAGTATTTTAAAATTACTTACTCCCCAGTACTCCAGAAATAACTGATTAAATGCAAAAGGCTATATAGTTTTACATTCATTTATGGTCATTTTGTTACCTTTATTAAAATATAATAGAATCCCATACCTGCACTGACTTCAAAGGGTCTTCTCAGGAAGTAGAATAGTACTGCATGTGTACCAGAGCTAGCCTTTAATACAAGAGTTCACTTTCTTATTAATTTAAATCTTCATTTATTTTGAACAGAAATAACATTAGTCTGTGGTTACATACTGGAATCTAAATATCTCTTTCTTAATAAAATGTAAACTTTAAACTAAGAAGATAGCATGCAGACATCCTTTCAAAAACGTTGAATTGTTTTTCTGAAAATCCGGCAAAAAAACCCAAGGAGTCATGTGGCACTTTAAGACTAACAGATTTATTTATCTCATGAGTTTTTGTGGGAGAAGAGACTCCTGCACCTGGCTTCCAGCACTCTGACTGGGCTTCAGGGAGAAGAGACCCCAACACCCAACTCTCACACATGAGTCAGGCTCTGGGGAGAACAGATGCCAATGCCCAGCACCCAGTGCACAAGCCAGGTATGGGAGTCTCTTCTTCCTAGCGCATGGCTCACGCACAGGAGCCAGGTGCGAGGGTCTCTTCTCTCCATGCCCAGCCAGTGTGATGGTAGCCAGAAGCAGGTTTCCTTTCCCCTGCTGTTTGGCTAGCATGCTGGAAGCCAGGCACAGGGTGCATTCCAAAGAGCCCTTCTAGTATGCCCAGAACTAGGTACAGGTATCCCTTTCCCATGCTCAGCTGAGCGCTTCTATAGCCAGGCATGGGGGTCCCTTCCCTGCACCTGGCTCAGCATGTGGGGCTGCAGCAGGGAGATGCCTTTTCCCTTGCCAGTCTCAGTGTGCCCAGAGCCTGGTGGGGGGATGCTTTTCCCCACCACCTGGCTAATCAGGCGAGAGCCCAGCAAGGGACTGGATGGTGGTATGGCCTATCTTGGGGGGCATGTTGCCATACCTCCCATGGTGCTCCTATCCTAAATTGAACTAGCAAGTCTGGTCCATGGATATGCTAGTTTGATTTGGGTTTCTAGTGGGGACCTGTTAAATTGATTTAACTTATATCAATTTAATGATTTTTATTTCAATATTTTTAGATCAATATAAGTTAAATTGATTTAGCCATGTAAGTGTGAACATAGCCATGCAAGAAAAGATATGGGGAGGCTGTTTTTCTTTTGTGCGTTTTGAAAATAACAAAGTTGCTGTGAATGTTGCAATTGACCTTTCATTTAATGGCCATTAAATTTTGAATATTATCTTGTTTTACATAAGAAATCATAGACAATAAAACCCAGGTCATGGTTAAATATACATACATGAGAATGAGAAGCATTGTTATCGAATTGATGTATACTGTGAAATTATCTGTGAGACATTTTAAAATTGTAGAGCCAATGGCAAATGGATGTTACCAAAAGCTGAAATATCAGCTGCCACTTGATATGGTGGCAAGGGGAAAAGAAAAAGACACCTGTTTGTTTTATTCTTCCTGACCCCAACACCACTGAATCCCAATGGCTTGCTGTCTCTGTCCTGCATGCAGTATGCCAGTCTTTAGAGAAGTATCATTTTTCACTAATTCACTGTCAAACACCTAGACATTGCTATATGGACAGTACAGTAGAAATCTGGACTTGGCAGGAAATAATTTTCTGCTGAGTACTTTATTAGAATTACAGTCCATAAGTCAGTGGCATTCTTATGTCTATTTCAACTGAAACTTTTTAAAATGTGGGTGAATGGCCAGGTGGGTTGTTACTATGGAAGATTTTGTATGTTCTTTTATATCTTTATTTCTTATTTAGAAGTTGTTTTGCCATGCTGTGTGTCCAACTTGCCAATGTTCTGTCCTGTTACAATGTTATCCCTAACAGATACTAGAAATTATCCCATTCAAAGTATTGTCTGTCACTTGCATGCTCCCTTGCAGGTCTTCCTTGAGACATTTCCCTTTCAACTTTTATGTCTATTCCTTTTTACTGTATAGGGTGATCTGGTAGACACGGTAAGGACATTTGCAGTATACACATAGTTTTAACTACCTTCTTAGACGACATTTCAGCACATCATACTTAGTTTTCAGCTCCTTAGAAAAACTATATATATATTCATATTTTTTTCTTTATGGAGCTGAAAACTAAGTATGATGTACTGAAATGTGCCCTAAGAAGGTAGTTAAAACTATACATAAAATAACATAGTGGAAATGTCTTTTCCATGTGTGCCAGATCACGTTATACAGTAAATAGGAAGAGACATGAATGCTGGAAGGGAAATGTCTCAAGGAAGACCTGCAAAGGAGTGTGTTAGTGACAGAAGAATAATATGTTTTTTTTTTTTCCCTTCATTTGGTTTGAAGGGACTGAGTAGTTAAGAGACATCAGCTGACCCCAGTTAGGGGTGGGGCTTCCCTGCTGAGGGAGCTATAAAGGCAACCACTCTAGTAGGCGGTGTCACACAGCTGCAGTGGCACACAAGGGCAGTCAATATAGTCGTGAACAGGGGAGTTTGAGTGGGGGAGTTATGAGGGGCAGTGTGTGGGATTCTTGTATTGCTTTGCTTGGTGCATTGGGGTGTATTTTTTGTTTTAAACAGACAGGAAACAAGGGAAGCAGTATGGCAGATACAGGGGCAGCAGTGAGCAACACTCAAGCATGGCAAGAAACAGCAAAGATGATGGGATGTGGAAGCTGCAGGATATATATTATCTTGGAGGGGATACCTCCAAAGACCTTCATGTATATGAAGTGTCATCTCATAAGGTTGATGGAAGATAAAAATTGGGGGTTTGAACAAATGAGGGGGTTTTAAGAGAAATGCCAGACCTCCAGATGGAAGCAGAACCATCAGACTGTGAGGGCAGAATGCTGGGAGATGAAGGTGGCCAGTGGAAGGATGTGACTGTGAGAAGTCAGATGAGGAAAAGATAAGTTAGCAAAGGAGAAATAGAGCTCAGAAACAGGTTTGTGGTGTTAGCAAATGAAGGAATACAGCACGTGGTTACTGAAAACAGGAGTGCAAGGAAGAAGAGTAGAGTGGCTAATCCTATCCAAAGAAGGGATGAGCTGATGGAAATTCCTCCCAGTAAGAGCCCCAGAAGGACTAAGGAGAGGATGCAGAGAATTGCAGAGAAAAGCTATAGAGCTGATGACTTGCAGCTGGAAAGAAGTGGGGATAGGCTAGAGAATCACACTGTTGCCAGGAAGAGGCAAGTCAATGTGATTGGTGACTCCCTGCTGAGAAGGACTGACAGGCCTATAACCAGAGCTGATCCTGAGAACAGAAGGTTCTATTTACTGGATGCAAAAATACAGGATGTCAGTCTGAGGCTGAAGAGGAACTTAATGGGACTGGAAAAGAATCCTGTGATTGTCCTTCCTGTGGGTATAAATGATGTAGCTAGGCTCTCACTGGAATGTATGAAAGGAGACTACACCAGGCTGGGGAGGACTCTCAAGGAAATAGAGGCTCAGGTGAGCTTTAGTCGAATTCTGCTGTCCCTAGAGGAGAGGAAACAAAGGCATGAGAAGATCCTGATGATAAATAGATGACTCGGGCAGTGGTGCTATAAGGAGAACTTTGGCATGTATGGTCACTGGAAGGCATTCAAGGACAGAAGACTGTTCTCCTGGGTTGGACTGCACCAGAATATGGAAGGAAACTGATTTCTGGGAGGAAGATTAGCACAACTGATCAAGAAAGCTTTAAGATAGAGAGTCAGGGGAGATCATTGGGAGATGCCTGAATAATCTCCATGCCTGATATTAGGGTTAAGAAGAAGGAAATTAAAATAAGAAAGGACACAGAAATAGGGAGCAGCATGGAGGTTAGAAGGAGGGGTAGTGTAAATGCCAGTCTAGCAGGAGATATTGGCTATAGAATGACTGTGCTGAATCAGGCAAAGAACGTGAGGGAGGCCAAGCAGCAAAAATTAAAAAAAAAAAATGTTTATATACTAATGCAAGAAGCCTGGGTAAGAAAATGGAGTAATTAGAGCAACTGTTAGAAGAAGTGAGACTAGATATTGTAGGAATAACTGAAACATGGTGGAGCAGTAGTCATGACTGGTGCACCAGTATCAAGAGCTATGTGCTCTTTAGGAAAGACAGATATAATGGCAAACGTGAGGGAGTGGCATTGTGTGTCTATGAGAAGGTAGATTGTAAGGAAATTCAGAATGATGGAATTAACAAGACAGAATGAATCTGGGTAAAAATCACATTGGGGAAGAAAACTACTACAGTTTCTCTGGAGATAGAGCTTGGGGTGTGTTACAGACTACCAGGATGATCTGATTTAGACATGAATAGGGACATCTTTAAGGACTTTAAAGAAGTAAATAATATTGGGAACTATGTGATTGTAGGAGACTTTAACTTCCCAGATATAGACTTGAGGACATGTGCCAGTAGTAGTAAGAAGACCCTGATGTTCCTGGATGTGATAGCTGATGAATTCCTTGTCCAAACTGTTACCAAACCAATGAGAGGGGATGTCATCTTAGATGTGGTACTGGTGAGTAGTGAGAACCTCACAGAGGAACTGGTTTTAGGGGACATCTTAGGTTCAAGTGACCATGAGCTAATTCAGTTCAAACTAATTTGAAGGATAAACAAAAATAAATCTGTGACCAGGATCTTTGACTTTAAAAGAGCTAATTTTAGGAAATTATGGGAATTAGCTGTGGAAGTGGACTGGACTGAAGAACTCAGGAGCGTAAAGGTACAAGAGGCTTGAAATCATTTCAAATCAAAGTTTCAGGAACTATCTCAAACCTACATTCTGAGAAAGCAGGAAAAAAAATCATAGGCAAGAGCTGTAGACCAAGCTGGCTGTGTAAGCATCTCAGAAAGGTGATTAGGAGGAAGCACACATCCTACAAGGAGTGAAAATGAGAGGGATCATCAAGGAAAGCTGCATTTTGTACGTGTGAACATGTAGAGATAAAGTGAGAAAGGCAAAAAGTCAAGCAGAGCTGGACCTTGCTAAAGGAAGTAAAACCAATAGTAAAAGGTTCTTTAGTCATATAAATAGGAAGACAACAAAGAAAGAATTGGGACCATTAGAAACTGAGGATTGGCTGGAGGTCAAAGATAATCTAGGCATGGCTGAATGTCTGAATAAGTACTTTGATTTGATTTGCTGTTACAGTAGGACCTGATCCCATGACTTACACTTCCCCACACTTATTTTCCTCCCATTCTGTAAGTTCCCCAATCTTCAAAGGGTCTAATAAAGTGGGATTTTCTCCCATGAAAGTTCATGCAATAAACAAATTTGTTAAGTCTTTAAGTGCCACAGGACTCCTTGCTCGTTTTGCTGAACTAGACTAATATGGCTGCCCCTTTGGTACTTTGCATCTGTTTTTAATGAGTAAAGACAGGCTGAGGGATAGAGGTAGGGTAGCTACTGCGAACAAGGTCATGAAAGTGGAAATTACCATATTTGAGGTAGAAGCCAAATTTGAGCTGATGGATGGGACTAAATCAGGGGGTCTAAATAATCTCCATCCAAGGATATTAAAGTAATTGGCTTATAAAATTGCCAGCCTATGAGCAAAGGTTTTTTTTTTTTTAATGAATCTGTAAACTCAGGGGTTGTACTGATGAGTGGAAAATTGCTAATATAGTTCCTATTTTCAAAAAAGGGAACAAAAATGATCCGGGTAACCACAGGCCTGTTAGTTTGACCTCAGTAGGATGCAAGGTGTTGGAGAAAATTTCAAAGGAGGAAGTACTTAAAGATATTGAGGACAAAGGTAACTGGGATAAAATTCAACATGATGTTACAAAAGGTAGATTGTTTCAGACCAACTAGATCTCCTTTTTTGACAGGATGACAGATTTTTTAGATAAAGGGAATGTAGTGGACTTAATTTACTTACATTTCAGCAAGACATTAGAGAGAGTTCCACATAGGGGATTATTAGTTAAGTTACAGAAGGCGGTGGTTAATATGAATATAGTAATTTGGATAAGGATCTGCTTAAAAGGAGGCTACAGCAGGTGATACTGAAAAGTGAACTGTTAAAGTGGATTCCCTCAGGGATCTGTCTTGGGACCAGTCTTATTTAACTTTTTTGTTAGTGACCTTAACACAAAAAGGTGGGTATGTGGTAATAAAGTTTGTGGGTGACACACAGGTGGGAGGTATTGCCAATACAGAGAAAGACTGAGGAGAAGAAGGATCTAGGAGTATTGGTTGATCACAGGATGACTGTGAGCCACCAGTGTGATGTGGCTGTGAAAAAAAGCTAATGCAGTTCTAGGACGCATCAGGATTGCTATTTCAAGTAGAGACAGAGACGTGTTGGTACCTCTTTACAAGGCACTGGTAAGACCCCATCTGGAATATTGCATGCAGTTCTGGTCCCCCATGTTTAAAAAGGATGAATTCAAATTGGAACAGGTTCAGAGAATGGCTACAAGGATGGTTCGTGGAATGGAAAGCCTGCTTTATGAGAGGAGACACAAGGAGTTTGTCTATACTGGAGCCTTAGGTTGACTTAAGGAAGGTTAAGTTGACCTACAGACTCCTGTGGCCACACTGGCCTTTTATTAGGTTGACTTAAGCACTTCCTTAAGTTGATTTACTGACACCATCTTTTAAGGTCGACATCACTTAAGTCAACCTTATAGAGTTGACTGAAGCCAATGTAGACAAGGAAAGCCCTTATGTCGACCTAATTGGCCTCCAGGCCACTTCTCAGAATTCCCAGCTACCCTCAATGCACCACTCCTCCATTAACCTATCACCTGCCACAGTTGACGCAGGCAGTCAATTGGAGTCTTCAATGTGGACTCTACAAGTTGCCTTAACAAGGTTGATTTAAAGTCAACATAAGGTTGATCTTGTTAAGTTAACTTAACAGAGCCTCCAGTATAGACATATCCAAGGATCTTGCTCTGTTTAGCCTAAGGAAAAGCAGGTTGAGGGGTGATATGATTGTTCTCTGTAAGTACATCAGAGGGATACATATCAGGTAGGTAGAGGAATTATTTGAGTATAGCACCAGTGTGGACACTAGAACAAATGGATATAAACTGTCCATCTGGAAATTTAGGATTGAAATTAGATGCAGGTTTCAAACCATTAGAGAAGTTAAGTTCTGGAATAACCTTCTAAGAGAGCTGTGGGGGCAAAAAACATAACTGCTTTCAAAACTGAGATTGATTGGTTTATGGAAGGGATTTTATGATGAGATAGCATACTTTGGAAACTGATCTTTGATCTTTTGAACTGGTGGTGGATGTGCAAGTGGCCTAAAAAGGGAGGGTAGGTAAGTGTGTTCTGAGTTATTACCGAGAATTGTTTCTTGGGTGACTGGCTGTTGAGACTAACCCAAGTGCTTAGGGTTTAACTGATCTCCATATTTGGGATTGGGAAGGAATTTTACCCGAGGGCAGATTATCTAGGGCTCTGGGAGATTTTGCCTTCCTCTGTAGCACAGAGCATGGCTCACCTCCCAGTGAATTCTCTGGCTATGTCCACAGTTAGGCAGTTAAAAATGATTTAATAAAAACACTATTAAATTGATTTAACTTATATCGATTTAAGATAACCCCACTAGAAACTCAAATCAAACTAGCATGTCCATGGACAGCACTTGCTAGTTTGATTTAGGAGAGGGGCACCATGGGATGTGTGGTAAGATGGCCTCCAAGAAAGGCCATGCCCCCACCCAATATATAGAAAAATGACAGCACCTGGGAAGAAGGGCAAAAGTGTTAAATCAAAATAATTATTAAATTGAAATAAAACATCCACACTGCGTTATTTCAAAATAAAAATTTTGATTTAGCCATCATTCGATAAAATACTAGGTTTTATTATATCAAGATGACTTCCCTTATTGTGAGATAAGGGAGCTCCTTATCTCAATATAAGGAAATGTAATGTGGACCTGCAATCTTTTAAATTGAAATAATCTTCATTATTTGGATTTAAAGACTGTGTGTGGACATATCTGCTGTGCCTTAAAGTCCTTAAATCATGATTTAAGGAGGTAAATAACCCAGTCATAGGTTACAGGCTAACTGCTGGATTGGGTGGGTGAGGTTTTGAGGCCTGCATTGTGCAGGAGGTCAGACTAGATGAACAAACTGTTCCCTTCTGACCTTAGAGTCTATGGATATGTCTATACTGGAGGCTTAAATTGATTTAACCTGGCTTAAGTTGATTTAAGTTACTCAAGGGCTATATTTAAAATTTATTAGGTTGCCTTAAGCATTTGCTGAACCTAACTTAATAATGTCTGCCTTGGAAGTCACTTTAAGCTTTTAAGTCAACTTTACAGGACAGGAAGGGTCGGCCCCACCCATGCCCTGCCTTGGCCAATGTCCTGATTGGGCTCTGAGGCCCAGTCTGGCTCCCAGCCCCTCTCTGCAGATGGCAAGGGCTAAGAACTGGCTCCTGCCACCTGCAGCAAGAGGCTTGGAGCCCAGTCTGGCTCTTAGCCCCTTGCCACACGTGGGCTATGTCTACACTAGAGGGGGCTCAGTTAAGTTGACTTAACGAGATTGACTTTAAGTTGACTTAACAAAGTTGACATAAAAGTTAAGTTGACTTAACAAAGTCTATGTCCACACTGGAGGGCTCTGTTAAGTTGACTTTGTTAAGTTGATTTAACAAAGCCTACAGTGTAGACAACTCTATCTACAATGTGTTAAGTCAACTTAATAAAGTCAACTTTAATGCTTAAGTTGACTTTAAGGGCTGGAGTTATTAAGTCAACTTAAGCAAGTGCTTAAGTTGACTTAACAGAAGTCGAATGTGGACATGTTTCCTTAAGTCAACTTAAGGGAGGTTAAGTCAATTTAAGGCTCCAGTGTAGATGTACCCATTGGCAGCAAGCATGACAGAGTTGTATCAGGCCCCGAGTTGCTTGTTGCAAGTGGATTGGAGCCCGATCCAGTCCCAAGCCCTTGCTACCAGGGGCTCAGGGCTAGACCCAGCCCAGCTGGCTGCCAGCAGTGGCAGGAACTGGTTTGGGCCCCAGGGCCAGATTGGGCCCCTGCAGCTGTTTTGCAGAACAGTGGATGAAGCCTAAGCCTGAGCCCAAGCCGGTGTATGTCTACTAGTGTAGACATACCCCTAGGTTGGCTTCACAAGGTAGACTTTAAGTTGACCTTGCGAAGTTGACTAAAAATAGCTCCCTCCTCCCATGGCCTAGATATAACCTATGAATCGATGAGTAAGTGAAAACAGATTGAACCCAAAAGGATCAAAATAAAGGTTGAAAACTGTCATCAGAGCTGATTGTAGCTTGACTTTTTGCTTTCCTTGCTTTATCTCTATGTGTTCTAACCTCCCAAAGATACTTTCCTTCCTGACTGTTCACATTTTCCACTTCTTGTAGGCTCTGGGTTTACTCCTAATAACCTTTCCAAGATGCTTACACATCCAACTTGGTCTACAGCCATTGCTTATGAATTTTTTCCCCTTCCTCAGAATGTAGGCTGTTGCAATAGTTGTGAAGTTGGAAAGCTCTTGCTATATGACTAGTTGAGTAATATTGGTTGAAATTTTTCTCCTCAGTGTATTCTGAGATCTTTTTCAAATGAATTACTTTATATTTTCACTGTTCTTGGACTCCATTGGTGTAGGGAATATTTCGCACATATCAGGGCATAGAGTTGAATTGCAAGAGAATTTTAACATACAGTGGGATCGGTACTGATACTTTCTTTGACTGTTTTTTGTCAATGGCTTTTGATTCCTCCTTTATTAGCAAGGGTGAATTTCTTGGACTCAAATTGTAAATTTTTTTTTTACTGCCCCTATATCATTCCTCTCCAGGTTCCAGCATTTGGATAGGGTCCAGAGTATGACCCAGGCCTCCTGGGATAACCTTCAGAATGTGCCAAAATCAGGGCAAGCTGCAAAACCAGAGGCTGAACCCCCAAACCACTGGTGGGTGGTACTTATACCAGTCTCCCAGTCAGCAACAACACATGCTTCTGATCCCCCAATCCGGACATCACCAAGCATAACAAAACAGAAACAACCCCTTTACTGCAATCAGCTCCTATGGTCCCCTCTAGCCACTGGGTCTCTTAAAGAAATAGGTTCTCCTGACCCCAAAGGGCCAGCCACATCACCCAGAACAAGATAGGATTGGATCTTACCCAAAATATCACTCTGCCAGCCAAAAACTACAGCTGAAGGTTTAATATAAAAGGAAAACAAACAAAATATTAGAGATTTAAAGGGTCAAAGTGAATCACATACATACAAATGATTTAGAGTCCATAGAAAGCAAATCCTTGAAGATCCCATAGTTTGCAGGTTAGTCCCACTCCTCTGGTGTGCACCCAGCAGCAGAAGCAGCTGGGTGGGTCTCAGTCTTTTGTTTAGTCCCAGGAGAATAGTTCCAGAGGAGGGTGTTGGTTGCAGACAGGCTAAAGACTGAAGACTAAAGACAAAATAGAGATGGGTCCCCTGCCTTTTATCTCAGAGTCCTTGCCAGACCAAAATGGAGTTGGGCCACATGGTCAGTCTGGCTAACTGGTCAAACAGGTTTCTTCTTGGGCCCAGTGCAGCTGGGAGGCACCCTGATGGGAGCCATTAAGAGGAACAATAGTTTTGCTGACACCCAGTCTGGGACTGTCTTACGAAAAAATCACTTGGAACACACATAAAAACAAATACATTTCTAATTTATAATACAGACATGATACCTAAATACAAACCATATAATCATTCTTGGCAGATTATAGCTTTTCTGCAGACACCAAACATGACATATTACGTATGCATTATTGCCAATATGAAATATTAATATGAAAAATAATCATAAACAGACCCCTAGACTCAGACAATGTCACAGAGTATTTCTTTGGAAAGAAAGTTCAATACTATATTGAGGTAATCTCCAGCTGGAAGATGGCTCCCTAACAACCTGAGCCTAATTTAGAGTAATCTGTGTGCTTCTTTAAATTATTTTGGAAGCTGTACCTGCCCTTGTCTTGCCCCATGACTGTGAACCACCAAAAGCTCCTTTGCAGTGGCTCATTACCTGCTTATAATGATCTTGAGGGTTCATTAAAGATGATAGTCCTGAGTGAATAAGGAATAGAACTTTAATCATACAGACAGGTATCCAGGTGCATACCTGGGAGCAGCCATGTTAGATCTTCTCTGGAGCACGTTTCCCAATTTACACAACACTGGCCCATGCTAGGGATTATCTCTAAATTCACAACCTTCTACAAGCATATCACTACATCTTCCCCCTAATGAAAAGAACTAAACACTTAAGATACATATAAAAGCTAGCTAATAATACATGCACTGACATCTAACAACACATAACAGCTATCTAAAAAGAACATGCAGAAGAACAGTCCATAAACCCAGGATCTGAACTACCTAGAGAGGAGAGGTTACTAGCGCATCACTCTCAAGTGAGTCTTTACCACCCACGTCCCTCACGTATCCTAGCAAGTCTCTTTGTGTCTTTCTGGACGTTTGATGACCTCAACTAGATCTTCTCAGTACTGGCCCTTCTTTCAGGTCTGAGTTCTCTTGTTCCCTGATGGTTTCATTACCATGTGTTGAAGATGTTGGATCAGTCAGGGGAGGCATGCCAGAATCTACCTCAACTTCCACAGTGTTGGAACTTTCTGGAATAAGTCATTGATCCCATCGATTACATCAAAATATCTCCCCTTGGTCTGTGTGGACGACATAAGACCGTGGATGCAGCTGGTTTTTAATAGTACCTCTTTGGACCCAGGTATTAGAGGAGTGATTCCTCAGGCATAGTCTATCTCCTGGGTTAAGGTATGGAAGATCATGAGTCCTTCTATCAAAATAATATTTCTGCTTCCACTTCTGAATTTCTTTCATCTTCTGAATGTTAGCGTTGTTCTGAGATTGCAGCAATTTATCAGTAATAGGTAAATTAGATCTAATCCTTCTTCCCATTAACAGCTAAGCCAGAGAAAAGCCATTCTCCAGGGATGTACTTCGGTAGACCAGCAATGCTATTTACAGATCAACTCCACTTTCAAAAATCTTTTTCATCAGGTTCTTTACTGTCAGTATAGACCTTTCCACCAGTCCATTTGATGGGACATAATTTGGACTGGAGGTTTCATGATGAAAATCCCAATCTGAGGCAAATTGCCTGAATTCTGCACTTGAAAATTGTGGGCCATTGTTGCTGAAGACCTCATCAGGAATTCCATGTCTGGACAAAATTCCTTTCATGCCAGTGATCACTGAATTACTATTAGTACTGTTCAGTGTACAAATTTCTGAATATAAAGAGTAATAATCAGTGACTATTAAGTAATCCTTGGAACTCCAGGTAAATAAATCCACACCTACCTTCTCATAAGTTCTCTGTGGAACAAGATGGGATCTCAGTGTCTCTGCCTGTTGGCATGGCCTATATTTCAAGCATGAAAAGCAGTTTTTTACCACATTGGTAATGTTGTGATTGATCTGTGGCTAATACATGACCTCTTGTGCTCATTCTTTGCACGTCTCAGTTCCTATGTGACCTTCATGAATCTTCTGTAACATTTCTTTTTGGAAGCTCCATGGAATTACAACCTTACCACCTTTGAAAATCACCCCATCTACCACAGTCATTTCATGTCTGCAGTACCAATAGTCTCTTATACTTAGAGAAAAACTGCTTATTTCAGGCCATCCTTTAATTATCACTTGTTTGAGGAGTCCCATAATTCATCTTTCTCAGTCTCTTCTCATATGCGTTGCAGTCTTCTGTTAGTTATGGGATGTGTGCTCACAATGATATCTACATTGGCTTGCACTTCTGTTTCCAGTGTCTTCTCAGGTACCATGGGTGCTACTGCTCTGGAAAGTGCATCTGCTGTGAACATAAATTTTCCATGTGTGTAGGTCACCAATATTATTAATGGGCCTATTTTCTTTCTAGTACTTTCTTGAGATCTAGTTGTAGAAACCCTCTTTCCTTTTATCACTGATGGCAGCCATCTTACTGGGGAGACTGACACTATTTTTATGGTAATAATATTGTGCTGGGTTTTAAATTAATTACCTGTTTTTATCTTTTATTCTGTTTTTATACATAATCACATTACATAATGAATAATGTTCTAATTTCCTTTTCTTGGGAGTGAAATCATTGCATGTGTGACTACCATTTTTAATTTCTTCCTTCCCGTAGGTAGAAAGAATTGTTAGACTAATATTCTTGTCATACAGCACCTGAAAGAATTAATGTCACTGAAAGCACATACACATATATAAAGATGGTCCCATTCAACTTACTTAAATTTGTACATAGATCCTTCATAAATAACTTTATACAGAGCTAGAGTAGTATTCTATAAGTAGTTGCTAGAAAGCAGAGAAAACATCAGTAAAGTTCAGTTACAATCTTGAATTATTTATTTAACTGTGTGCTTTTTGTATGCTAGATCTTTAAATAACAATCAGAGGATTTATACATTAAACTTAGAGTTTTATATATAAGGATTCTATTATTAATTCAGTTATTATAAGTGAGTACACAAAATCAAAGGTGTTAACATGACCCTGTCACTATCTAACATTAAACAATATGAAGCAAGGTTTGGAGTTGGTTTACAGACACCTTGTCCTGCTTAATGCCATAAAAACCAAACCAATAAACCTTTTAAACCTTTCAATAGATATATAAAAAGAAGGTACATCACTTGAAATTTGAAATTCAACTTCCTTCTTCCTTTTTCCTTTTAGCTCTAGAAAATTTTTAGGAGGTGCAGGGTATGGTAACCCTTTTCTGACAATCTCTTACATGGTAATAACTGCTTTTTGAACAAAATGAAGTAATTAGTTGAGTTGAGATTAGAGTGGTTCCTGATGTTGTCTTTAAATTCTGATCCTATTTTTAGGAAGATAAGACAGGACAAACTTATGACAGAGGTAAAGAAACAATTAACAAAATGTAGCACCCGTGTCTGGTGTTGACTCTCACTGTCAACCTCACTGCTAGAAAAAATACAAGCACAGCATTGGGTCTTAGCAGACTCTTCAAGACCTGGCTAACTTGCACGCATGTCAGGCTGTTTAGGAAATTGCTTTTAGCTCCTTATTTTTGGTCACAGGCTTATAGTACTGTTGTAAAATATAAGCCACAATCTTATTAACAAACTAAGCAATCAAAGGTAAGGGGAAAAAATGACAAAGTTTGAAGTTGGGAAGTGCAACAAAGGGATCACATACCAGGAGGTGGCTGGAATTTAGCCAGAGCCAGTGGAGGTAGCAATGTTATCTAAGTTCCAATCAGTCTGTTGAGGACATCTTTCAGACTAAGAATGAGGAAAAGCACAATAGTGTCTCCATGGATTTGTCAGCCATGATGGTGAATTTTATTCATTTCCCTTCTATAGGTGACCCCCCCGCCCCCGGCGCATCAGCCAGCATTGTGGTAGCCAGTGTTTTCCTTCAACATCTATTTATGGGGTCCCGAAAAGGGAATGATGAGTAGAATAGTCCATGCCCTTACTATGCTCACTACTTTGGCTTAGTTTTTGACATACCCATTTTGTCCCATTTATTTACAATCTCATGCAGTTTTTATTTACCTGGGATGATCTTAATACAGCCCATGGCTTAAATAGCTCTCTTTTGAAATAAAATGTATAAGAAATACCTTAAAGGAGAAAATTTGTATGAGAATCCTCTTGAGGAGCTCTTGCTCTGTCCTTTAATTTTAGATGGTGTTTTCTGAATTGAAAAGTCACGTGGCCTTGCCCTGAAAGCTGACAAATTCTAGGAATCCACAGGAGATGAGGGTCATCTGTGTGGTGGATCTGTGCCTTTGCCTTGGATCTAATCTGTTGCAGTCTCCTGGCTTCATAATTCTACACAGAATTTTCTTTTACTATAATTACCCCCATCAAGTATTATATTTTTTGCAATAATATGTGCAAGGTCAGAGGAAGGACATTTCTATGCCCGTTATCCTACCTAGACTTTGCCCTGTACAGTCACTACCCTCTTCCCCTGTTTGGACTTCCAAGCAATGGATGAGTCACCAAAGGGTACAGTACTATAGTTAATTGACCCCCCCTTCTATGTGGTCAGGGACAGCTCTAGGTGTTTTATCAACCAGCATAGAAGATGTTTTCACCTTCCTCCTTCCTACCACCCTATCCCCCAGTGAGTGGCAAAAAAACAATACAAACAAAAAAGCTTAGGCATTCAGTGGGAGATTTTTGTTTTAAAGACCAAGCAGTGGTACAGTGGTACAGCTTTCAATGGAAGCTGACACCAAGGGTTACCGCACTGATTGACCGTTCCTGTCCTGCATATATGTGTATGTGGAAAAGGAGATATTTGTGTGTGGAGGGCCTCACCTGTGTATGAATCAAAGGGATGGGAGACAATCTAGGCTACTGAGATTACTATTCCATGATGCATAATCTATTTCATCTAATTAATCTTTTCAATCAATTAACTTTTTTAAAATGGTCTCTTTTGATTTGACATATTCCTAATCAGAGTTTTGCACTTATGAAAAATAAATTTCAGCCTTTTAGCATAAAAGGTGGAGTTCCTCTTCAAATGTTTGCTTAAGTGATACTTATTTCTGATTCATGAATTTTTTTTATTTCATGCATCATCTCCCATATTTTCTGTGGGAAATGATGCATGAAATAAAACAACAAAACAAAACAAACAAACAAACAAAATCATGGTATTTAAAGAACTAGGGAACCCTGTATTTGTTGTATTGAAAATGCCTGAATCTGAAAGGTTAAGCCTTTTATCAACTGCTTTTCAACACTTATCAGCATTGTAGAGTCTGTTTGATTTACCAAAACTAAAATAAAGAAGAGATCTATGACAATTACATAATCTGACAAAGTTTAATTAATTAAATTAATTTTACTTATTATTGACTTTAAAGTTGACTCTTTTCCTTATATCTCAGTCATTGTCTTAATTTTTTGACTCTTGATCCAAAGATCTTTGGAGACACTGAAAAATATTCATCCACTTCAGTGGGCTTTGGATCAAACTAGATGTTACTTTAGTGCATTTGAAGGTCACTGGATTTTTAGTATTGGAAGTTCAAGATCATTCCATGTCCAGAGAAAAACTTTGGCAATACACAGGAAGACTGCCCTGCCACAGTACCTCAGCCTGTTCTAGATGTACCTTATTCTAGCAATTCTCTTTCTTTGCCTTTGCAGTCCCATGGGTACTAGTTGTTTGTAGCAATACCTACTTGGCTTGAATTTAAATTAATGACCTAAAAGTGAAACAAGATGAATATCCAGGTCCAGATACCAATCCCTTGTTATTTCTGATTTATTATGAGTAGTATTTGGAATGAACTGCATAGGAAGGCTGCAGAATTTCCATCAATAGGGATTGTTAAGAACAAGTTAGACGAACAGTTGCCAGGAATGATCTAGGTAAAACTTCATCCTGCCATAAGTACATATGACTCAAGTTTAGGACTTTTCAAAGTCCCTTTGAGTCCTGCAATGCCATGATTATCTGTTCATGGATCAATGTGATGAGTGTACACACGCACACACATGCACACACACACACTTGCTGAATGATGTATTTCAAAAAAAACTGCAAAATTAATCTTATAACTGTATTCGATTAACATTATTTAACCAGATCTGTCCATAAATCAGAAAATGGGGATGAGTCCAGCAAGTTCTTCCTTTACTCATGTGTTCTGACTTTGGTTATCAAAAGTGATAGAACTTTACTGCAGTGATTGTCCAAAATCTATTGTTGGACTCCTCTGTAGCTCTCATGTCTGATGCTGAGGTAAGTTAAGAAAACTCACCTGCATCAGTCTTTTGCTTCTTCTTTCCAAAGACTAACAAAGGGAAATGGCAGGGAAAAACAGTTCTCCTCAGCCAGGAGAGAATAATCGAGACCTCACAGTGACTTGTGACATTCATCCCTGTGCCCATAGTTATGTGGATCCTAATTAACATTGACATCTCATTTAAGTCCTGGTTTGATGACTTCAAAGTAATTTCTAGACTGCATAGTCAATGTTCCCTCTAAGCTGCGCTAGCGCGCTGTGGCGCAGCCCGCAACAGCCGCCAGCGCAGCGAAAGCTGCCGGCAGCGCACTGCTGGCAGCCTCCACAGAACTTCTCTGGGGCTGGGAGTTTTGAAAACTCCCACCCAGAGAAGCTCCAACGGAGCATGCCCAGAAAATTTGGGCATGCTCTGTAGAGCTCCTCTGGCCCGGGAGTTATGGCTGGGCCCTCTGGCTCCAGTCCAGCTCCAAGGTAAGGGGGGGGCAGCGGGGGGCTTATCAGGAGGGGGGAGCGAGTGGAGGGGGGGCTGTCAGGAGCAGTGGGGGGGCGAGCGGGAGCGGGGGGGCTGTCAGGAATGGGGGGAGGGGCTGCGCAGCAGGCCACGCGGGGGGGGGAGCACAGCGAGCAACCAGAGTTGCTCAGCTGCCCTCTCCCCTTAGAGGGAACATTGGTCTGGTACCATCCCCATGCACTGTTGATTTTTTGCTAGTGAGAAGAGACCATTCAGGACAATTTTTCCTATGTATTCATTCAAAGAGGTTTTTTTATGTTTTCGTTTTAATAATACAACTCTCCAGTTGTTGGATAAAAAGTTGTCTACCTCATACCTTACCTAAACAATAAATTCATAACCACTCAGGATCTTTCTGTATAAACACCAAAGTAGAGAAGTATGAGTAAAGGCAATAAGATGAAGTGCATCTGATGAAGTGGGCTGAAGCCTACGAAAGCTTATGCCCAAAGAAATCTGTTAGTCTATAAGGTGTTACAGGACTCTCATTGTTTTTGCTGTACATAGACTACCCCAGCTACCCCCTGACAATTATGGATTGTTCATTTATGCAAAATCTCTAGTTTTCACTCACTTTAGAACATTTTTCACAGAGAAATTTGTTTTTTACTTTGTTATGAGTATACTACAATAACCTTTTGAGACTATGTCAATCTCAAAAGTAGCCATGATCTGCAATTTCTGTGGAGCATGTAACCTTCAGCTCACAGAAGTGTGCTTCTTGAATCCATTTACTGAAACTACTATTCTGAAATCAGTGAACACTTGTACCAACATTCCACATCACTGACTTTTCTGAGATTCCTCATGGCTGCAAGGAACTATTCACGTGAATTTAAATGCAGCTTTGGAGCATTAACATTAATTCTCCTTTTTTATTTTAAAATTTGTATAAATAGAATGCTGAGATAGACAAGGTATTCAAATGTTGCAACAATGTGGACTAATTGATAGGGGAGAGCAGACCATTGTATAAAAATGTTGTTGGAAACCATCAGTGATATTTAGAAAAAACATATTTTATTTAATATCTGCAGGCAAATCCTGAAATAGAAGTAGCAACATTTAGTTGAAATATTTTGTTTGCTATTGCAGAATCTCAGCTCTAATGCCCTAGTAGCAGGGGATGTAATGTCAAGCTTGAGCACTAATAGATGCAGTTTTGTTTTGGAGATTTAGTCATCCTTTTCTCCATGTTCCACTTAAAAAAAACCCAAAAGCTGAATTGCTTCTTAAACCTGAAGAAAACATGAACACTTAATGACAACAGATTAAAATAGCGCCCTCCATAGTTCATTAATTTGTGATCTATAAGAGAGTCTAACACCTGGAGAGGAGGAGGGGTGTTAGTGCATCCTTGGTAATATATTATTTTTGAGTAATAATTTCTGGAGAGTTAACTATTTGTTAGGTGGAACATGAATGCAGTTAAATAATTTTTTTTATCATCTTGTTTCCACAGCTAAATTGACAAGGTCATTATACTATTGCACAGAACATGTCAGTAATTTCATGTATTGTTTTATAACGCTAGTTAAAGATAAATGAAGATTTCTATAAACAATAGAAAAAATATTTATAGACTTTTCCAGTATGCTCATGTAGCATATGAGTATGATGTAAACATTAATGGATTTGTCCTCCAAAAAAGTACAAAAGAAGTATTATTGTCTCCGTTTTATAGACACAGTCCTGAGGAAGTAAAAGGGCAAATCTAGAATTTTCCTTGGACCAAATTTCATTAGATAAAATTAAAATATCAACATTACTGATCTGCATTAGGTAAAAGAGGGATTCAGTGGCAAAGCCAATTAAACAACATAGGTCCAGTGGGTCTACCATGAATTCCATTTAGTGACTTTATAAGCTCACTTTACATGGATGTTGTAATAATAATGTTTTCAGAACCCTGAATAGAATGTTTTATTCATGTTTAATTAAAGCCCCTTTAATTACAATTCTTATTTGATTGTTATTATTTATTGATTTATTTATTATTTATGTATTTAACTAAGATTATTTGTCATTTGATCAGAGAAAAATATTCTTCATAGTTTTATGGATTTTATGTAAGAGCATAAACAAGTATCTAATCCTCTATACTTCTCAGAAGTACAAAACAATATAAAAATCAGATTGAGTTTACAATGGGAATCAAATTAATCAAATAAAAGATTTAACAATACTATGAATTAAAATTAATTAGTTGACAAGGAAACAATTTGAGACCAACAACTGATCAAATAATTGCATGAACATAATCAACAACAGAATAACAAAAACAATGTAACAACAATGTTTAAATTGTGTACTTAGTTCTTTCTCTGTGCAGTATAAACTTTTCCTTGTAAAAAGAATGGTATAAGTCAGAATTCCTATGTTCTCAGGGTGGCCTATTGTGATCTATGGTAATATTTGCTTTGAACCTTTATTAATTTATGTTCAGTGGTAGTTTTTGTACTATGTGCTTTTACCAAGGCACTATTATTTCCTCCTCTCCCCAACTACACATATACTTCTGGAAAGACCAAGACAAGTCTTTCCTGGCAAGCACCTATGTAAGGTTACTCAGGTACTGTGGTAAAGAACAGGAAAGGAAAAAAACAAAAACAAAAACAAAAACAAAAACAAAAACAAAAACACCTCGGGGAAAAAAAAAGCACTTTGGTTATTTGCTTGGTGGTACTTAAAAGTCAGTCAGGAAGGGCAGTTGATAAACAGGTCAGTCTTTTTCCTAAGGTACTGCCATGCTAGCATGAGTTGTCCTCTGGTCAACTGGCTGATAATCATCTCCACTTTCCTTAGGACTAACCCAGGTAAAGTAAGAATCTGCCTGTACAGCATTGACAGGCAAGTCCCTATTTCTTCTGATTTCAATATAGGTGATTGCTTTCCATATGCTTCCAAGTTTCTGCCTCCCTTTTGTCTTTCCGGCTACTAGCATCCTATCTCCTGAAATCAGTGGGTCTTCCCATGTTTTGCGACCTTAATATTGTTTCTGGTGAAGTCTGGTTGCTTCAGATGCCTGTGCAGTGTGGCAATATGTTCCCTTTAGACATTCCCTCAGCCAAGAGATATGCTCCTTCACCTCTACCACTCAGTTCCTCACTGGAAAAAATCCAGAGCCTGATCTACTTTCAGCCTTTGATGCCGGCCAAACATTAAAAAGAATGGAGAAGACCCACTGAAGTCATACCCAATGCAATTATAGGTATGAGTCACGTTACTGACATGGTCCTTCCAGTTTCTCTCTTCATCAAGATGCAGAGTTCCCAGTGTATTCATAAATGTTTGGTTGAATAGTTCAGTAGTCCCATTCCTTTGAGGATGCTCAGGCACTATCCTCTTTGAAGTACACAGAAGTTTCCAAAGCCAAAGCAGGAGATTACTCTTGAAATTTCAACCATGATCCATATGTACCATTTCAAGAATGTCACAATGGCAGAGAAAGTGTTTAAATATCACCTTGGCTTCAGTAGATGCTGGTCACAGGTAGGGTATGCCTGAGCATAATAGTGAAGTCAGTAACTACAAGGTCATTCTCAGGGGCCTGCCAGGCTGATTCCAGGATGAGAAAGTTGAAGCATCCTCCAAGGATGTCTATTGATATGGATTGAAGCATCCTCCAAGGATGCCTATTGATATGGATTGAAGTAAACATAACATGACCTTCAGAGATTCTTCTTTATTGTAGGCAGCACCTTTCACAAGAGAAGCACCGTGTCTGAATGGTGGACTGCATGCTTGGCCAGTAACAGCGAGTATGGATAAGATCTTTCATACTGTCAGTTATCATGTGACCTATATCTTTGCGCAGAGCTTCAAATACTTCTCTCTGGAGTTCCTCTGGCAGCATTACCTGTGGGGTTTGTTCCTCTCCCAGCATTCTTGGCCATCTGTAAAGGATCCTCTCTATCAGGAGCAAATACTTCCACTGTAAAAATAATATCTCAACTGATGTTTATTTCTTCTGCCTCTCCCTGGCACCAGATACTGTATACTGCTATCTCAAAAAGTTTCAACCAAACTGTTGCTGATATTCTTCTGAAATTCAAAGTTAAAAAAAAATGGTTATTAACTAACTGGTTTGAAAAATCCCTTTCCTGTATGCTGTAGTTAAGACCCATTTCAGCCCTCAGGTAAAATAGTCAACCTTACCTTGATATTAATGAGAACTGAGCCTGTGTTCTTGGGGGCAGAAGTATGTGTAGAGCACATTGGAGATAAAGGGATGGAGTATGGAGATGAGAATCTGGCCCTAAATATCTGTAAGAAATGGCAAGAACAATGTGAAACACAGCATCATTACTTCTGAGAGGTTCAAGTGTACATATATTTCAGTTTTAATCCATCCTCAAATTTCACTTAGTTTTGAGTTTGAATGACATACAAAACTCAGCTCAGAACACCAACTTACATTTTCTTTTCACTAGGGATACCAGATACCAAAGCATGGAAAGGAGGACAGGGAAATACAAAAAGGAGAAAATTGGAAGACACATTCATATCTGGGCCCCCTTCACCCACCCCAGCTGCTGCCCCCCCAAACATCTGCCTCCACCACAGCTACAGTCCTGAAACACCTGTCCTCTCCACCACAGCCACTGCCCCCCAAATGCCTGCCTCACCACCACCCAAACTATAGCCCCCCAAATGTCTGCTCCAAGGCCCATACCCTTGCCAGCCAAGGCCTCCTTACTGGTGGGGAAGGGTCAGGGTCAGGAAGGGGCACACCCCGGGATCTCACAGCCATGTTGGAAGCCTGTGCTGGTGTCAGAAGCTAAATATGGCGCTGGCCCCAGAAAGGAAGAGAGGGAGCACATGTCGCTTGGGATGGTAGGGGCAGGGCCTCCTCAGGCACCAGAAAAGGAGGGGAGGGTTGGGCAGGCTCTCTTCTGTCTCCTGCAGGCCCCTGAGCTGGCCTGGGAATGCACTGGAAAAACTCTGCCTTCTGGCGTGCTTCTATTTTTTAGAAGGCCCAGCCAGAATGCTTCACCCAGTTTTCAGGGCATATGGCATAATGAAAAAGCCAGACAAATCAAATATTTTAAGCATGCCTGGAGGACAGAGGACGTGAGGGCAAAAAGGAGGACATGGCCTCCTTTTGCCTGAAGTCTGGTAACACTACTTTTGGCTGAAATAATGTGAAAACACTTGTGTCTTTTTATTAATGATTTCTACATAGAAATGTAAAACAGGCCCCCACTCCTTGCATATTCATATATTTTGCACATCTCCCCATTAATAATTTTCAGTGCAACAGTGCAGGGGTTCTCAGCCCCTGGCATGTCACAATACTGTTGGGAACTGTGGGGGAAAAATCTAACTCTGGCCCTCAAGTTCAGAAAGAGGCACACCAGAGCCTCCCCAATGAAGCAGACCCGTTCCCAGCCGAGACTCCAATGAGCAGAGAACGAGGTGTGGTTCAGAGTTTATTATTCAGCTGAATAACAAAAGGAACTGCAGCCGAGGGCAGCAAAGAAGTG
>ML681993.1:19745615-19783225 GCA_007922195.1 Podocnemis expansa | reverse complement strand
AAACAAACAAACAAACAAACAAACAAACAAACAAACAAACAAACAAACAAACAAACACGCACACTTCTTCTCACAACATAGAGTCAGTGAGTTGGGATTGTTATGAAGACCAAAAGTATAGCTAGGTTAAAAAAGAATTAGATAAATTCATGAAGGTTAAGTCCATCAATAACCATTAATCAAGATGACCAGAGACACAATTCCAAGCTCTGGCTATATACAAACAGCTGACTACTAGGATCTGGAACCGGACCAGAGGAGAGCTATAAGAATGTAATATAAGAATAGCCATACTGGATCAGACCAGTATATAGCCCAGTATCCTGTCTTCCAACAGTGGCCAGTGCCAGGCGCTGCAAGGGGAATTAACAGAACTGATCATCCAGTGATCCATCCCATCAAACATTCCCAACTTTTGGCAAACAGCAATCCCTGCCTGTCCTGACTAAAAGCCATTGATGGGCTGATCATTTCGAACCCCATTATAGTTTTGGTCTGCCAACATCCTCTGGAAGAGAGTTCCACAGGTTCATTGTGCATTATCTGAAGAAATACTGTCTTTTATTCCTTTTATACCTGCTACCTATTAATTTAATTTTGTGACCCCTTGTTCTTGTGTTTACTTTCTCCACACCAGTCACAATTTTATAGACCTCTACGATATCACCACTCCCTTACTCATCTTTTTTTTCAAGCTGAAAATTATCAATTTTTTATTAATATCTCTTCATATAGAAACATTTCTACATCCCTAATAATTTTGTTTTCTGGATCTTTTCCAATTCCAGTATATCTTTTCCGAGATGGGTCAACCAGATCTCTACATAGTTTTCAAGATATGAGTGTATCATGGACTTCTAAGGAGGCAATATGATATTTTCTTCTTTTTTTTTCCTAGCCCTTTCCTTATGATTCCCAATGTTTTATTAGCTTTTTTGACTACCTCTGCACACTGAGTGGATGTTTTCAGGGAACTTGCCACAATGACTTTAAGATCTCTTTCTTGAGCAGTAACAGCTAATTTAGCCATCATTTTATAAGTATAGTTGGAACTGTGATTTGAAATGTGCATTACTCTGCATTTATCATATTGTTGTTCAGTCACCCAGTTTTGTGAGATCCTTTTGTAAATCTTCACCGTCTCCTTTGCACTTGAGTATCTTGAGTAGTTTTGTATCATCTGCAAATTTTGCCATCTCAGTTAAACTGCCTAGTTCTGTTCATTACCCCCGAAACATCTCTCACCAGTTGCTGTCAGAAAATAGAATACTAAACTAGATGCCCCTTTGGGCTGACTCAGATTGTCAAGTTCCAAAGTGGCAGCCATGTTAGTGAAGTCCAGCAAAAAAAAGAAGAAAAAGAAAGGAAAAAAAACCAAAACAAAACAAAAAAACAAAAACAAACAAACAAACAAACAAAAAAAAACCAACCCTGGGAGTCCTGTGTCTTTTAAAGACTAACAGATTTATTTTTCACATGAGCTTTTGTTGGACAAAAATCCCACTTTGTCCCCCACCTTCAAAGCATGTGACAGAACTGGGATTTTCTCCCACGAAAGCTCATGTGAAAAATAAATCTATTAGTCTTTAAGTGCCACAGGGCTTTTTTTTTTTTTTCCCCTACCTCAGATTGCCATTCTTATATTCTTAAGTAGACCTGCACATTTAAAAAAAAACTTGAACAAAGGTAGAGCACCTGAAAACATATTGAGTTAAATATGCCCATTAGGTGTAGGTCATTACAAGGAGCTGTATCACCTCTGGGGGAAGACTGTTAGATACATTGACTGTTATGTATGTTGTCTCAAATTGCCCCCCCCACCCCCCAGCTCTCCCTGGCTGGTTTATAGAAAGTAATGTCTTACGTTCCTTTAAGGCTTATACACTGGAGGCTTAAGCTGACTTAAGCTACTCCATGGCCACACATAGTGTTTATTAAGTGGACTTAAGTGCTAGCTTAAGTAGAACTAATAACTCTTCCCTATAAAGTCAATTTTTAAGTTGACTTTATCAAAGTCGACTTAACACAATATGTCCACTTACATCAACTTTAATGGCCTTCAGGCCATCCCCCACCCTCTCTTGGACACCAGAAAGAACCTACCCTGGCCAATTAGAGCGGGGCAAAGCTCCAGCAAATGACAGGGCAAGAGGAAGTCCTGCTCACCCTGCTGGACAGAACTGGCTTTTGCAAACATAACAGTCAGATAGTCAGAGCCAAGGCCAGGGCAGAAAGCAGTCCCCAGCCTGGACCCATCAGGAGATCCTGGATCTCCTGGCTGTTTGGGGAGATGAGGCTGTACAACCCCTGTCTCAAGGACAACCATTGGAACTGGGATGTATACAGCAGCATCTCCCTGGCCCTCGCAGACAGGGGCCACACTGGGACACCCAGCAGGTATGAGTGAAAATAAAAGACCTGTGCCAGGGCTACCAAAGGGCCCAGAAGGCCATGCAGCATACGGGGTCAGCAACCACCAGCTGCCCCTATTACAGGGAGTTGCATGCCTTCCTGGGCCATGAGGATGACACCCTGCCCGCCCAAGCCCTTGACTCCACCAAGCCCCACTCCTATAACAATGACAAGGAGGAAATCTTGGTGGATGGAATGTGGCTCTGGATCAAGGGGGAAACCCCGTAGTCACACAAAATGGCTCAACCGAGCTCATTCCTGCCCGCTGCCAGACCCAGGGAAGCAGGAAGAGGCTCCCCCCCACCCAGGAAAACCCAAGTGAGCAGACATTACGCCCAGCAGATCATGTAGCTGCTGGTGAGCGCTCCCTCCTGTGGGCATGTTGGTATAGGCAGGTGGGACTGGGGCTGTGGCGAGACAGAGCCCAGTGACAGGTGGGCACAGATCATTAAGGACCTACAGCCTGTTCTAAAAGATGATCCCTCTCTCTCTCAAGCATTAGGAGACAGACCACTCCTTGCTTATAGGCAGCCCCCCTAATCTTAAACAGATACTCACCAGCAACTACAGATCTAACAACAAGAACATTGAAGCAGGCACACACCCCTGCAAAAAACCACGCTGCCAAGTCTGCCCACATATCTACACAAGAGACACCATCATAGGTCCTAATCAAGCCTGCTACTCCATCAAAGGCTCATTTACCTGCTCATCTACTAATGTGTTCTATGCCATCATGTGCAAGAAATGTCCCAACACCTTATATATCGGACAAACAGGATGATTGCTCTGTAAGAGACTGAATGAGCACAGAGCTGATATCAGAAATCAAAGAACAAAGAAACCAGTTGCTGAGCACTTCCATCTTCCTAATCACTCAATGATGGATTTGTTAACGACTGTCGTTAGAGATGTACCTGGGACATCAAGACTCCAAAGAGAAACAGCTGAACTCGAATTAATATGCAAGCTAAATTTTGTGAAAGCAGGACTCAATCAAGACTATGGGTTCTTTTCCCATTACAAAGGGTAATTTGACTTCAGGCTTCCCATGGTTTGAGCCTGTAAACTGCTCTGATTTGCTGTTACTTTATGACCTGATCCTATGTTTTACACCCCGTTGCATTTAGTTTCATTCCTTTCTGTAAGTTCACCCATCTTCGAAGCATCTGAGGAAGTTGGATCTTCTCCCATGAAAGCTCATGCAAAAAATAAATCCGTTAGTCTTAAAGTGCCACACAACTGCTTGTTGTTTTTTTATTGGACTAGACTAACACGGCTATCCCTTTGGAAAAGTACTAGGGAGGCTGAGGAGCACAGGACGTCTGGTGGGGCAGCCCCAGAGCCAAGGAGTGCAGTGGTCCATCTGGAGATGGGGGGTACTCTTGGTAGGAGCACCAAGGCCAGACATCAGGTGCCCAACACTGTTATCACATGGTGTCAGGAGAGACCTCCAGGGCAGGTTTGCTTCAGACTCACCACCATGGGTTCTGCACCCAACCTGTGCAGCAGAGCACAGTGGCATATACAAAGGGGTCCCTGTTCCAAAGGACAGGGGTGGGAACCGGGGGGGAAGGCATGGGCACTGCACTACTTAACACAGAGGTCGGCAACCCAAAAGAGAAGAAGAGTCATATCCCCCCCCCCGGTGTAAACAAGATTTCCAAGAGCCACATAAAGCTGAGCCACTCCACCCCCCACCCCCCCAGCTGCAGCCACTTCCCTGATCCAGCCCTACTGTTGTCCTTCCCACCCCTGCACCATAGCTGAATCCCCCTTCTCCCTCTGTTTACCAGCAACCCCTGTCCTTCCCTCAATCCAGTGGCACCCCTTTGACCTGGGCCTCCTGGGGTAACCTCCTGAAAGTGCCAAAATCAGGGCAAGATTCAAAACAAGGGGCCAAACCCCCAAGCCACTGACAGGTGGTACTTAAACCAGTTTCCCAGTCAGTAACAAAACATGCTTCTGATTCTCTACTCTGGTCATCACGAAGCATAACAAAATAGAAACAGCCCCCTTTACTGTACATCAGCTCCTATGGTCTCCACTTAGCCACTGGGCATCTTAAAGAAATAGGTTCTCCTGATCTCAAAGGGTCAGCCACATCACCCAGAACAATATAGGCTTGGATTTTACCCAAAATATCATGCTGCCAGACAATCCTTTAGTAGCTACAGCTAAAGGTTTAATATAAAAAGAAAAGAAACAAAATATGAGAAATGTTAAAGGGTTGACATTGTAAGATTTTTAGGTGAATTATAATCCCATACTGAGAGGCAGCATATTCAGAACTGTGTAGGGAATCTTTATTGAAAGAGAACTGAGGGAGAGGGAACCAGACAGCCGGGTTTCCCTAGCACCTTAATGACCCTCCAATTTGTCACTATGACAACCCAATGACCATAGGTAGTCCAAAACACTGCAAAATTGAATCACATACATACAAATGATTTAGAGTCCATGGAAAGCAAATCCTTGAAGAATCCATAGTTTGCAGGTTAGTTCAATACCTCTGGTATGCACCCAGTACCTGGGTGGGTCTCAAGTCCTTTATTCAGTCCCAGGAGAATAGTTCCAGCCCATAATGTTGATTTCAGGCAGCAGACTGGAGACTGAAGACAAAAATGGAGATGGTGTCACTGCCTTTTATCACATTTGTCTTTTACATGCTCTCAGAGTCCTTTCCAAATCAAAATGGTGTTGAGTCACATGCTCAGTCTGGGTGACTGGTCAAACAGGTTTTTTCCTAGGCCCACTGTACCTGGGAGTTCCCTTGTTGGGCCATCAAGAGGATAATGGTTTAGCAGACACCCAGTCTAGGATTGCCTTAGAATCAAATGACTTGGAACACACATAAAACAAATAGATTCCTAATTTCTAATATAAATATGACACCTACACATAAACCATATAATCATTCCTAGCAGAGTACAGCTTTTCTGTTGATACCAAACATGGCATATCACATATGGACTATTGCAAATAAGAAATATTAATATGAAAGATAACCATAAACAATCCCCTAGACCCAGACAGCATTACAGCCCTGACCTGGACCCTGGCTAGCCCCACATGCCAGTCTGCATCCCCTCCATGCCCAGCTCTCCTTTCAGCTTCTAACAGTCCCCCCCCCACAGTGCAGCTGACCGTCCTGGCTTGCCCACCTGGCTTTGGGACAGCACATGGCCTCCCCTCCTCCCAGCTCAGCCCAAGATGGTCAGACCTGCTGTCATCCTCCCACATTCCCAAGCCTGGCTGGCCCTTCTGGAACCCAGCAGTTACTTCCCCCAGCTGCTGGCCATCCTAGCACCCCCACCCAGCCCCAGAATGGTGCTCCTTTCCCTACCAGTGGCAGACTAAGTCTATCTGGCACCTGGGGGCCAACACATATTTGCCTCCCCCCCCCCGACCTGTGCAGCCCCTTCCCACACAGAGCAGGAAGGGTCCCAGTCTATGCAGAAGAGGGATACAGAGGGCATGGGGGGCATAAGACAAGAGAGGAGGCAAATGTGACAGCCCCCAGGGCACCAGACAGCCTTTACCAGGCAGCGGGGGGGGGGGGGGGCTGGCTGGTCCCAGCAGCAGGGCCAGATTGGGGTATCCTGGCCAAGGCCACTAATGTAGCCAGCTGTTGTAGAGATATGCATCTGTCTATTTTTTTCCTCCTCTCCACAGCCATACTATTGAGTTTCTCCCAATGGAGTATGAAAGGAGTAATATCTCCCTTATGTTTCCCCAAACACAGAGACTTTGATTCCAGCTAGCTGTTACACTAGCCACATAACTACATGGCCACTGAAGGGCATGACACTTTAGCCCCTGAATTCTGGAATATGAAGCACAAAGAGTACTGTTAAAGAATATTGCCAACTTGAAATCTAGTTTGTTTCAAAAATGAGCTAAATGCCATTTTAAGTGCTATAGTCCAAAGTAATTTCAAGTACTATATTTGCCCCCAGGGTACACTTGCAAAATGCTTTTACAAGGATATTCCTCTATCTTCAAAAATGTTTCTCTTTTCCTGTTGCTGTGTGAAAAAGCAACATAAAACTGTAGGAGAAAAACAATGAAATAAGTCTGTATGTAATAGTACTAAGTGTGTAGAAGGTGCTGTGAAACATACAAGGAAACAAGCTAAACAAAGTAAAGGGAAATTATATAGATAAAGTGATTTGAGATTTATATCTATATCTATCTATCTATCTAATTTCCCTTTACTTTGTTTAGCTTGTAAGTCAGAGTGGATGCTATCAGTAATATTACTGATAAATAAAGCACTGTCAGAACTGTCATTTTCAAGCTGACAGTGCTCTTATCTATGGGTATGTCTACATTAGCAAAGTAATTCAAATTAAGGTGCCTTAATTAAAATTAATTTGATCCCTGTCTACACTGGGCTTTGCCTTGTTCAAACTAAAAAGCATAGTTCAAACTAGTTAGTTCGACTAGTTAGTTCAAACTAACTGCTCAGATCAAACTAATTTACATATTAACTTCAAACTAGCCCAATGTAGACATACTAGTTTGTACTAAATAAGTTCAAAATAGCAGCTGGTTCAAACTAAGCATTTTTTTTTCACATCAAACTAAACTTTTAGTTTGAACTAACCACACTTTTTTTTTTATTTGAACAAAAAGTTAGCTCGAACGAAAATAAGTGTGGCTAGTTTGAACTAAAAGTTCGAACTAAATTTCAAACTACTTAGTTTGAACTAACCAGGTCCAGACTAAGATTTTAGGTGTAGGCATAGTATATCAGAGTTTTCTACTGTGTCCATATTTGTAGTATTTAAATGTTTCCTATTTGAATTAGGCCTTCTCAGTGAGATCTCTGGTGGAGTTCATGAGCTAGATCCTCAAGTGGTACAAATCAGCATACAAGCATTTATTTCAAACAGGGGAGTTTGAGAGGGAAGGAGTTTGTGAAGCCCCGAGAAGGAGGCAAAGGCAATCCCCTAGCTGAAGAACCTATTGAAGTGTCCCGTGTGGTGGGTGGGCGTAAGCCCACCCACTTCGAAAACCCTTCCTCCAGCCTAGAGGAAGCGGCACAAAACAGGCCTTCAACAAATTGCTTGGGGCAACAAAAAAAGCAAACAGGGACGGGTGTGAGGGTCACAGGTTCAAAACTAGAGTTTCGGAAGGGGATACCAAGCAGAGAACCCTGGATAGCGCGCACTGCTCCCGGAAGGTGTCAAGGGAGCCAGTGGACGCCACCCAGAGGAACTCTGCCCGGATACGTGCACGAATAAGGGACCGGAAATAAGCCCCACAGTCGCAGGCCCATCCGTCAGCCAACCTCCTCTCCCAAGTTTTATAAGTGGCTACTTTTGAGTAAGACAAGAGGAGGTTGGCGAGGAGATCCCGCGACTTTGTGGGGCCACGGATGGGGAGTGCGTAAAGATACAGGTGTGGGGAGAAGTGCAGCCAGAACCTCAATAGGAGGTTCTGGAGGAGCCGGAAAAGGGGCTGCAGCCTGGCACAGTCTAGATAGACATGTTCCAGGGTCTCCCTCTCACCGCAAAACGAGCAGGTGTTGGGACAAAGGGTGAACCACGCCAAGTACACGCCCGTGCTCACAGCTCCATGTAGAAGCCGCCAACTGATGTCCCCGGTGGGCCTTGGAGTGAGGGTGGCATACAGACTGGCCCACTGGGGATCCTTGCCCTCTGTAGGTGGAATGAGGTCCTGCCACTTTGTATCCGGGTGGGATGCAAGGGCGAGGAAATGGATGGTATGAAGCGCGAGCGTGTATAGATATTTACAAGGCGCAGTTCGGAAAGAGACCGGCTGCAAGTCTAGCAGCCGGCTCAGGGCATGGGGCGGTGATGGCTGGGGGGGCTAATGGGGCCGAGGCCCAATCAAAAGTTCCGACGGGCCAGGACTGGGAGGGGGGCAGGGAGTACCCTCTCGCAAGCCTGCTCGAGGTAAACCCGCGCAGTGGGAGGCAAGGCTGCCCTCACCTCCTGGAGTAGGCGCTGGGGGGTGCGAAGGGTGGAGAGCCCCAGGAGCCGAGCCAGCTCATGGGGATCCACCCAGTCCCCCTGAGCATAATCCAGGAGGTCTCCGACCCGGGTGATACCTGCCATGACCAACCTCCGCCTCACGGAGGGGGCCTCCGCCACCTGCACACGGAAATGGCGAATGTGTAGCAGGGGCTCCAGGAGGAGGTCCTCCCCCTCGGTGGGTATAACTGACCTGGAGGCCGCAATGAGCCTCCAGGTCTGGAGGAGGTCATGGTAGAAGGCCGGTAGCTCGGAGACGCCTCGCGGAACACGTCTCAGGTTGAGATAAAAGAGCTGCCGGTCATATCGGAGCCCTTGGTAGCGGCGGAGGAAGATGAATGCCAAATGGCTCCATGCCGGACTACCTGCACCATAAAGGAGTCTCTGCAGGGCCTGGAGGCAGAAGGTGTGGACCTGGCTGTGGAGGCAGCACAGGCCCTACCCCCCCTTCCTCCAGGGGAAGGCTCAGAACCCCTGCAGAGACCCAGTGCAGTCCTGGCCAGAACCACCTCAGGATTGTCTCCTGGAGGCTGGCCAGAAAACCGAGGGGTGGGGTCAGGATGTTCAGCCGGTGCCAGAGCATGGACAGGATGAGCTGGTTGATGACCAGTGCCCATCCCCAAAGGGAGAGGCACTGCAGCAGTCCCGTCCACCTCCGGAGCTGGTCAACACCCCTGCCCTCTAATTCGTGCCAGTTGTCCTCCAGGGAGGGATGGGTGGCAGAGAGGTAAACGCCCAGATAGAGCAGCGGACGCGTGCCCCACCGGATGGCCTGAAGCGCGGGTGGGAGGAAGCTGACCGGCCACCTGGCCCCTACCATTAGGCCAGAGCACTTGACCCAGCTGACCCGGGCGGAGGAGGCTGCCGAGTAGATAGCCTGACAAGCCTCCAACTGCACCAGGTCGCCCGGGTCCTGGACCACAAGGAGTACATTATCAGCGTACGCCGAGAAGACCAGCCGCAGCCCTGACTTAGGGACCACCAACCCTGTCAACCTCCGACGGAGGAGACAAAGGAAGGGCTCAATGGCCAGAGCATACAGCTGCCCTGACAGCAGACAGCGTTGATGCACTCCTTGCCCGAAGCTGACCGGCTCAGTTAGGGTCCAGTTGAGCTTGACCAGACACTCTGTGGAGGCGTACAGCACCTGGAGAAACCCCACAAACCAGGGCCCAAAGCCAAAAGCCCGCAGGGTGCCCAGGAGATACCCGTGATCCATCCTGTCATAGAATCATAGAATCCTAGGGTTGAAAGGGACCTCATAGGTCATCTAGTCCAACCCCCTGCCAGAGGCAGGACCACTCCCACTAAACCATCCCAGTCATGGTTTTGTCCAGCCAGGCCTTAAACACCTCCAAAGATGGAGACTCCACCACCTCCCTTGGCAGCTCATTCCAGTGCTTCACCACTCACCTAGTAAAAAAGTTTTTTTTCTAATATCCAGCCTCGACCTCCCTAACTGCAACTTGAGACCATTGCTCCTTGTTCTGTCCTCTGTTACCACCGAGAACAGTCGAGCTCCATCTTCCTTAGAGCATCCCTTCAAGTAGTTGAAGGTTGCTATCAAATCCCCCCTCAATCTTCTCTTCTGCAGACTAAATAAGCCTAATGATTTCAGTCTTTCCTCATAGGGCTTGTGATCCAGCCCTTTAATCATTTTGGTTGCCCTCCTCTGAACTTTCTCTAGCATGTCCCTGTCCTTTTTGTAGTGGGGAGCCGAAAACTGAACACAGTATTCTAGATGTGGCCTCACCAGTGCAGAATAGAGGGGAATGATCACATCCCTTGATCTGCTGGTAATACTTCTTTTGATGCAGCCCAGTATGCCATTGGCCTTTTTGGCAGCAAGAGCACACTGCTGACTCATATCTAGCTTCCCAGGAAGGCGAACGACAGACCATCCCTACACCCAAGCTCTAAGAGATCCCGGACCAGGTAGAGATTGTCGAAGATGAAACGGCCCGGGACGGTGTAGGTCTGGTCGGGATGGATCATGTCCTGCAGCACGGACCCCAAGCGCAGCGAGATGGCCTTGGCTACTATTTTATAGTCCATGGTGAGGAGCGAAACGGGACGCCAATTCTGGAGGTCGCGGAGGTCCCCCTTCTTGGGCAGCAGGGCCAGCACCACCCGCCGGCAAGAAAGGGGAAGCTGTCCGCTCTCCTCGGACTCGGCCCAGACAATGGTGAGGTCCGGGCCGAGGACGTCCCAAAAGACGCAGTAGAACTCCACGGTCAGCCCGTCCATGCCCGGAGATTTGTTCGTGGGCATGAGACGTAGGGCCTCCGAGAACTCGGCCAGAATGAGAGGCGACTCCAGCCGGTCCCGGGTGCCCTCGCTGACCGTGGGAAGTTCATTCTAGAGCACCCTGCAGGAGTTAGGGTCGGTCGGATCCGGGGAGAAAAGACTGGCGTAGGAGGCCCTGGCCCTTCTACGCATCTCCTCCGGATCCGTGAGGGGGGTGCCATCCTCCGCCAAGAGGCAGGTGACGTGCTTTTTAGCCCCCCTCCGTTTCTCCAGGGCATAGAAGAAGCGGGAGACGCAATCCATCTCCCGAAGGAGCTGGATGCGAGAGCGAACAAAGGCACCCTGGGCCCGGAGGTCCTCGAGGGTCTGCAGCTCCTCCTGCTTCTCCCGGTGCGCCTCACAGAGGGATGGATCCCCAGGGCTGGTGGCCACGCGCTTCTCAAGCTCCAAGACCTCCCGCTCCAGCTGCTCTATCCCCGCATCCCTCCGCCGACTGGCCCCCCGAGTGTAGTCACGGCAGAAGAGGTGGGCACACACCTTCCCCACATCCCACCAGCGCCGCACCGAGGGAAAGGCAGCCCTTTGCCACCTCCAGGCCAGCCAGAACTCCCGGAAGGATGCTACGAAGCCCACATCCTCCAGCAGGCTATTATTAAAATGCCAATAGGCCGGCCCCAGCCTCTCTGCCGAGAGAGAGGCCGTCACGGTCACCAGATGGTGATCCAAGAAGGGGGCCGGCCGAACGCTGGAGGAGTGGGCCCATGTCAGATGGTGTCGAGACAGATAAATACGGTGCAACCGGGAGTGGCACGACCAATGGTCCCCCACCCGGACCTAGGTGAAGGTCCGGGTGGTGGTCGCGCCAGACATCCACCAGGGAGTGATGGTCAATCACCTCCCGGAGGACGTCTGCGGTGGCCTGGCATGGCTCGGTCCCCGTGCGGTCCCGTTCCTCAAGGGTGGTGTTAAAGTCCCCGCCAAGGACCAGGCACTCTCGAGGATCCAAGGTGCCGAGGAAGGCGGCTGCCTGCTGAAAGAATTGCAGCCGCTCCGGGCCAGATGTTGGGGCATAGATGTTGACCAAATTCAAAGCCAGCCCCTCCATACGGACCCAGAGGTGCAGCAGGCGGCCTGGCACAACCTCGGCAACCCCCAGCACCTCAGGCTGTAGGCCGGGGGAGAACAGGGTGGCCACACTGCCGGAGCGGGTGGACAGATAGCTTAGGTACACCCCATTCCCCCACTCCAGCTGCCAACTGGCCTTGGCGGCTGGATCCGTGTGGGTCTCCTGCAGGAAAACCACAGAGTACCCCCCCTCCCGAAGGAAGGAGAGCACCTGGGTCCTGCGGAGACCCCACCTACAGCCTCTAGCATTTAATGTGGCAAAGGTGACGGGTGCCATGAGGAGGGCTGGGGAGGATCCTCAAAGGTGATGGGAATGCCAGCAGCCTCCGTCGGGCCACGCAGCAATCCGTGACTGACCCCAAATGTCATCAGGGAGTCACGGAAGCTGCGGGGCCTTTGGTAGGCCATGGCATCCCGTTTCCCGGTCCCTTTGCCCTCCTTCGGTATGGCCCGCACGGTCCAGAGGATGAGATGGAAATTCCCCCAGCGCTGCAGGGTGAGCTGCACCTGGCTCCTGGCCCCACGAGTGTTCTCCAGGAACGTGTGCAGCTCTTCCTGCAGCACCAGGGGGTCCAGGGTTAGAGGCTCCCGGCCGTCCTCCGGTTGGGTCCCCGTGTTGGCCCCGCGGTCAGCCGGGAGCAAAAGACAGGGCGTAGAGCCCCGTCTCGGTGCCGATGGTGTGGGCACCATAGCTCCCAGCTGAACCCCCGGCACCAGGAAGGGTGGCGGTGGAGGGAAGACAGCAGCCCCAGGGATGAAGGGGGCCACAAATACCACCTCCCGGGAAGTGGTTGATGGAAGGGGAAAAGCCACCATCCCGGGGGTGGCAGTAATAGAGGATGGGGCTGGGGCTCGGGTAGGTAAGGGGGGGACAGTAAAGGGACGGATGGGATTTAGACCAGGAAAAGAAGTGATGGAAAGAAAGGGAGGAGTGGTTGTGGGAACAGGGGCCCCGGTAGTCGAACCACCAGGGTGCAGCTCCCCTTGACCAGGCACGGGATTTTCCAACAAGGAGTGAGGAACGGGATCCGTGCTGACGCTGGGTGTGGGAGTTGAGTATGTTTGGTTCACCACATCCTCAGCATCAGACACAGGGGAACAGACGAGTGAGGGAAGGGGCAGCTGTTCCCCCAGGGACAACACCCCGGGACCCAGCTGCTCAGGGCTGGCCGTCACCTCGAGGGGCTCGGCGGCCGCCGCAGGGAGATCTATAGCAGCCAGGCAGGTGAAGCAACCCAGGGGTGTCCCCGGGATAGCATCAGGGACAGCAGACGGGGGTTCCCATTTGGGTTGGGTCTGGGGCAAGGGAGGGGGTGGCGAGACGTCGTTGCCACCCAGATCAAGGCCCGCTGGTAGAGGGTCGTCCTCCCATGGGGCTGCCAAGGTCAGACCCAGGGCCTCGATCTCCGCAAAGCTGGAGCCCACTCCTCCCCCCACCTCAGCTGCTGATGGTTCTGGAGAGACAGGGGTGGCTCCATCCACGGCCTCCCCAGGAGAGTGATCAACAGGGCCCCCCTGTACGGGGGCAGCGCTGCACCCCTCCTCTACTGCGCCCATCTCCTCAGCTGGAGCCTCCTGCTGGACCTCACCAGAGGGCGCAGCAAGTGGCTCAGCATCATTGATGGTATTAACAGATGCGGTAGCATCAGCCCCCCACAAAGACTTCCGGGGGGCCTCCTCCCCATCTAAGGTACTGGGGAGGGACAGAGCCTTCTTGCGTTTGCTGCAGACCCTCTGGGGGAGAGCCCGGCCGTCTAAGATGGAGTCTGAGGGCCGGCCAGCAGGGGCGGGAACAGGTGGCAAGGGCGAAGGCTCTTGGGGAGAAGGAACCAGGGGAGGGACAACAAGGGGATGGGAACCCTCCCCCTGGGGTGTGCCCTCTCCCATACCTGGGGTCACCACCTCGACTGCTGCCCTCTCCTCTCTGGGCCCCGTCCCAGATGGTTCAGTGTGGACAGCGACGGGGCCCGGCCGCTCCTCTGGGCATGGTGGGGCTGTGGACCCCACGTCCTGAGAGGCAGCGGCAGCTGTGTTCCTCGATGGAGGAGAGGCAGCTTGAGTGGCTTGGTGGGTGGGGTCGCCGGCGGTGGTGTGGCCGGCGCCCGTATCAGCTCCAGGGGGCCCAGTTGCTCCCTCCTCATGCTGGGCCAAGGGGCAGTCCCTCCGGATGTGCCCCGTGGCCCTACAGAGGAAGCACCGGGCCTCCCCCGAAGAATAAAAGATCTTATAATGGGCCCCTTGATGGGGCACCAGAAAGGACCCCTCCAGTGCCACCCCGCCACGCGCCCCTGCCGGCGGCAGTTGGATTTGCACCTGCCGGCGGAAGGACAAAACGTGACGGAGGGCGGGGTCCTTACAGCCCAGTGGGAGAGGGCTGATGATAGATATTGGCTTCCCCAGGGTGGAGAGAAGGGGAAGCAGGGCGGCATTGGGGAGGAAGGGAGGAACGGAAGTAAGGACCACCCGTACGCCCAGGTCCTCCAAGGGTTCCACTGGCACGTGGACACCCCCCACCGCCAAGCCCCTGACCACCGCCTCCTGTGCGGCGGCCTCCGATGCCAGGAAGAATACCATCTTCCCAAACATCTTGGAGGCCGCCACAATGGCCGAGGGCCCCACCACCCTTGCCATCGCCCGCACGTAAGTTTCTACGTGGGGTGAGGCAGCCACTAGGAGGCAGCGGACACCGTGCCTCCTGGTCTAGGAGGGGAAGGGGCCCCGGCCCCCTGAGCTCGAATTAGAGGAGGCGGTGCGGGCTGATGTTGTGGCGGTGGGTGGAGGGGTGGCAGCCGCCTGGGCATATGTTCTGGGGGGCAGAAGGACCCCCAGAGCTGGTGGAGGGAACGGCAGGGGAAGAAGGGGCGCAGCCGGTGGATGGGCTGCGGGAGCAGCAGGGCCCTTGCTCGCCTTCTTTCCCTTGCTCTTTTTTCCGGCCGAGGAGGTTGGGGCAGCAGTAGTGGAGGCCCCTCCTGTGCCCGCTGCCACAGGTGCCCTAGTAGGGGCACCAGAGGTGGTAGGAATGGCAGCAGTGGTTAAAGGGGCAGCCGCAGGGAGGGAGGGGGGAACAGGCTGTGGGAGAGGTTCAGAGGGAGCTGGGGAAATCTCCATGTTCCCAAAATGGAGGGAACAGGAGGGGGTACCTGGGGGTGGGTAGGCTGGGGTAGGGGAGAGAAAAGGGGGGGGGACCAGGCAATGGAAGAGGGTTGGATAAGGGATGGATTATATGGGAGTTAAGGGGGTGGCAACCACTCCTCCCTGATAGGCTGCAGGCTAGGGAGGAGGGTGCCAGGGAAGGAAGGACAAGGGGCTTATGTGGGCTAAGTGGGGCCGGCTCCTCCGGCTGCACTGGGTGGGGCGGGGATCACAGGTGTATCGGGGGGGTGCAGTGCATGGGGGATAAACAAAAAGGGATCAGGAACCTATGGCCTGGCCAACTCTCGTTGGGGGTGGATGGTGCAAGGGTGGGGCTGATGGGTGGGGCAGGGAATGCAAAAAAAAAGGGGAACAAACTCTCAGGGCTGGGGTGGGGCGGTAAAATTAAATCAAATTCTGAGGCTTAGGGAGGGGTCTGTGAGGGATAGGGAGCACTGAGCTAGCTGGAGGGCAAGGGAAAGGAGAGGAGGCCCTCCAGCCACTGGGGGTGAGGGGAGGAGAAAAGAAAAAAAGGTGTGGGGGGGAGTAAACTATAGGAAGGGGAGCTGCTACTGCTGGGAAAGGAGTGGTTCTGTGGTCCCTGCTGCTGCAAAAAGCCCAAAGGTATTGAAGGTGGAAAATTGGGAGCCTGCTGCCTTCTTGGTGGTGAGAGGGGAGGCCAGGGAAACAGCAGCTGGGGGTGATAGTGGTGGTATTAGTAGCCCACCCCCAGCTGCAAGCAACAAAAATCTCAGTTTTGAAGGCCTCCCCTCAATGGTGGTTGTACCTTCTTTTGGAAAGGCAGCAGGCTCCAGGAGCAGCAACAGCAGCAGCAGGGACTGGCAGGCTGGCTGGCAGGAGAGGTGGTCGTCTCCAGGTGGTGGTGGTGCAAGTTTTCTTCTTCAGCTCTCCCCCCCTTACCCACAGAGCAGGGGGGTGGGAGGGAGAGAGTCCAGCCAGCCACAACAGCAGCAGCAGCAGGAGCAGCAGAATCAGGAGCAGGGGAGGAAGAGGTAGCAGGAACAGTGGTGGTGGTGGTGGAGGCAGGAGCAGGGCCAGGAGTTGGTCAGGCTGTGTCTGTCCTCTGCTCCTCCCTCTCCCCAGCTGAAGAAGCAAAGGAGAGAGCGAAGCTTGGGTGAGGGTTTGCTAACTGTGTGTTTGTGTCTTTTTCCCTACAGCTGACTTCTGCTAGTTGTTTCTTACTGTGGGTGGGGGCTGTTTGCCCCATTGTTCCCTGTTCACCTTTGAGCACCAGTCTCAATCAGCCTTGTGATCACCCTTCCCCTGTGTGTTTAATGAGGGGCGAGGGCTGACCTAGGCAGAGATGGCTTTAAAAGCCAGTGGCTGAGCGACCAGGGGACAGCAAACAGAGCAGTCTGAGAGGGAGTTTGGGGAGGAGTTTTGTAAGGCCACGATGGTGAAGAGGAGCTGCACTGCTGCCAGCGCCCCTTCTGTCTCCTCCACCTGTGTCTGTAGCCAGACAGACATTCTGACCATAGGTAACTCTACCCATATCCTGGTGTGGACTTGCAGGGACTGTGGCCTGTATTTCCCTGTCACCGATGATCAGGCTGGAGACATGAATCGATGTGACAGGTGCCTGCTGGTGGAATCTCTCAGGAGGCAGGTGGGAGAGTTAGAGGAGGAAGTGTCTTGTCTCAGGAGTATCCACACCCTGGAGAAGTTCCTCAATAGCATCCACAAGGAGACGTGCAAGAAGGAGGGCACTATCCAGGTGCCAGAGACTACTGCCAAAACACTGGAGATGGATGGGGAAAGTGTGGCAGGAGGAGGACACTGGCAGCTGGTTAGCTCTGGCAGCAAACAGTGCTCCACCCCTGCTCACAACGCACCCTCCGTTGTGGAAAAGAATCGTTATGCGGTGCTAGAGACGTTGAAGGAGGTGGAAGAGGAGAGGCCATGCACCCCCAAGGCTAGGAGGATCACAGCCACCACAGCTAGGATGAAATGTAGACTTGTGGTGGTTGGGGACTCACTTCTGAGGGGGACGGGGGCACCCATCTGTCGCCCTGACAAGGTCTCTCGAGAGGTATGCTGCCTGCCAGGTGCCCACATCTGAGACATTACGGAGGGACTGTCGAGAATCATCTGCACCTCTGACTACTACCCCATGCTTCTCATTCATGTGGTAACCAATGATACTGCAAGAGGTGATCCTCAGCAGATCAAAGGTGACTTCAAGGCTCTGGGAGTGAGGGTGAAGGAGTTTGGATCACAGGTGGAGTTCTCCTCGATTCTTCCGGTGAAGGGTAGGGGCCTGAGCAGAGACAGATGCATCTTGGAGGTGAACGCCTGGCTGCGAAGATGGTGTCATCAGGAGGGCTTTGGCTTCCTTGACCATGGGTTGCTGTTTCAGGAAGGACTGCTAGGCAGAGATGGACTCCATCTTTCGAGGAAGGGGAAGAGCATATTTGGACACAGACTGGCTGACCTAGTGAGGAGGGCTTTGAACTAGGTCTGAAGGGGGAAGGAGACCAAAGCCCACAGGTAAGTGACAATGTGGGAGACAAGGGGGAAAGGATGGAACTTGTGGGATGCTGGGGCTGGAACTCCAGGGATAGAAGAGAGGGTAGCTGGAACATGCAGTGGGAATCAAATAATCATCTTAGGTGCTCTAATGAAGCCCTAATACCTGAGGCAAGTGGGGGAGGTCAAAACCGAGAGAAAATGCAGGGACGTAGATACAATAGAATTGAAAATCAAAATGGGAAAGTAGGGCAATCAGCTGGGTATCTTAGGTGCCTATACACGAATGCAAGGAGCCTGGGAAACAAGCAGAAAGAATTTGTAGTATTGGCACAGATAAAGAACTATGATATAATTGGGATAACAGAGATGTGGTGGGACAGTTTGCATGACTAGAGCTCTGCAATGGATGGGTATAAACTGTTCAGGAAGCACAGGCAGGGAAGAAGAGGGGGAGGATTAGCACTATATGTAAAAGAGCTCTATGACTGCTCAGAGCTTCGTTATGAAAGTGGAAACAAGCCAGTTGAAAGTCTGTGGGTTAAGTTTAGAGGGGAGAGCAACAAGGGGGATGTCGTGGTAGGTGTCTGCTACAGACCACCAGATCAGAAGGACGAGGTGGATGAGGCATTTTATGGACAACTGGCAGAAGTTTCTAGATCACAGGCCCTGGTTCTCATGGGGGACTTCAACTACCCTGACATCTGCTGGGAGGCCAATACAGCAGTGCACAGGTAATCCAGGAAGTTTTTGGAGAGTGTTGAGGACAACTTCCTGGTACAAATGCTGGAAGAATCAACTAGGGGCCTTGCACCTCTTGACCTGCTGCTCACAAACAGAGAAGAATTAATCAGGGAAGTAGAAGTGAATGGCAACCTGGGTAGCAGTGACCATGAGATGATTAAGTTCAAGATGCTGATTAAAGGAAAGAAGCAAAATGCAGACCCTGAACTTCAGAAAAGCAGATTTTGGCTCCTTCAGGGAACTGATGGGCAGGATCCCTTGGGAGACTGATCTGAAGGGGAAATGTGTCCAAGAGAGTTGGCTGCATTTTAAAGAAACCCTGCTAAGGGCACAGGAAGACACCATTCCAATAAAGAGAAAGCATAGCAAATGTGGAAGGCGCCCAGCGTGGCTTAACAGAGAGCTCTGCACTGAGCTAAAGCATAAAAAGGAAGCTACAGGAAGTGGAAGCTAGGGCAGGTGACTAAGGAGGCATATAAAGACGTTGTTCGGGACTGCAGGGATAAAACCAGAAAGGCCAAAGGACAGCTGGAGTTGTGGCTAGGAAGGGATGTGAAGGATAACAGGAAGGGGTTCTACAAGTATATTAATAACAAGAAGAGGCTCAGGGATGGTGTAGGTCCCTTACTGAATGGGGCAGGTATCCTTGTGACAGAGGATGAGGATAAAGCTGAACTGCTCAATGCTTTTCTTACTACAGTTTTCACAGGCAGGGTCAGCTCCCAGCCCACTACAGTAGGTGCAGTAGATTGGAAAGAAGAAGAGAAGCCCTTGGTGACAGAAGGTCAGGTTAGGGACTACTTAAAGAAGCTAGATGTGCACAAGTCCATGGGGCTGGATGAACTGCATCCGAGGGTGCTGAGGGAGCTGGCTGATGAGATAGCAGTACCATTGGCCATTATCCTTGAAAACTCATAGCGAAGGGGGGAGGTGCTAGAGGACTGGAAAAAAGCAAATATAGTGCCTATCTTCAAGAAAGGGAAAAAGGAGGATCCAGGGAATTACAGGCCTGGTCAGCCTCACCTCAATCCCTGAAAAAATCATGGAACAGGTTCTCAAAGAATCCATCCTGAAACATGCAGAAGGTCCTGGGTTCAATTCCCAGGGGGTTGGACTCGATGATCTCATGAGGTCCAGGAACAGTCAGCATGGAACCACCAAGGGTAAATCATGCCTGACCAACCTCATTGCCTTCTATGATGAGATGACTGGATTTGCGGATGTGGGAAGAGCCGTTGATGTGATATACCTTGAGTTTAGCAAGGCTTTTGATACTGTTTCCCACAGCATTCTCATTGGCAAATTAAGGAAGTATGGGTTGGATGAGTGGACTGTAAGGTGGATGGAAAACTGGCTAGATCAACAGTTTAAGCATGTAGGAATCAATGTCTCTATGTCAAATTGGCAACCAATAACGAGTGGTGTGCCCCATGGGTTGGTCCTGGGGCCAGTTCTGTTCAACATTTTCATTAACGATCTGGATGATGGGATAGATTGCACATGTAGTAAGTTTGCAGATGACACCAAGCTGGGGAGAATGGTAGACACCCTGGATGGCAGGGACAGGATTCAGGGAGTCCTAGAAAAATTGGAGCAGTGGGCCAATAGAAATCTCATGGGGTTCAACAAGGACAAGTGCAAAATCCTGCACTTGGGACAGAAAAAACCCCATGTACGGCTACAGGCTGGGGAGTGATCAGCTAAGTAGCAGCAGTGGAGAAAAAGACCTGGGAGTCATGGTGGATGGGAAGCTGTCTATGAGTCAGCAGTGTGGGCTTGCTGCCAGAAAGGCCAATGGCATACTGAGCTGCAAGAGGAGAAGTGTTTCCAGCAGATCGAGGGATGTGATCATTCCCCTCTATTCTGCACTGGTGAGGCCACATCTAGAATACTGTGTCCAGTTTTGGGCTCCCCACTAGAAAAAGGACATGGACAAATTAGAGAGAGTCCAGCGGAGGGCAACAAAAATGATCAAAGGGCTGGAGCACAAGCCCTATGAAGAAAGACTGAGGGAACTAGGCTTATTTAGCTTGCAGAAGAGAAGTCTGAGGGGGGATTTGATAGCAACCTTCAACTACCTGAAGGGTTGCTCCAAGGAGGATGGAGCTCGACTGTTCTCAGTAGTAACAGAGGACAGAATGAGGAGCAATGGTTTCAAGTTACAGCCGGGGAGGTCGAGGCTGGATATTAGGAAAATCTTTCTTACTAGGTGAGTGGTGAAGCATTGGAATAAGCTACCTAGGGAGGTGGTGGAATCTCCATCTTTGGAGGCGTTTAAGGCCCAACTGGACAAAACCGTGGTTTGGATAATCTAGTGGGAGTGGTCCTGCTTTTTTGGCAGGGGGTTGGACTAGATGACCTCGTGGGGTCCCTTCCAACCTTGTGATTCTATGAAATGGCTATACTCATTTACATAAAGTAAATGGACCCAGAATTCTTCTGTTTCTCTTTCTCTTCTGCTAGTGGAATTTTGGCTTGGGACATTACAAAGCTGTGTTAGTTTAGTTCAGCAAAACTAAAAAGGAATCTTGTGGCACTATTAACAACTAACAAATGTGAGTTCACAGATGGATTCCTATGGTTTCACCTACTACTCCTGAAGGTGTGTTGGTGGGGGATGGTAGAGCGAGGCTTTGGCCACTGCCACAGTTTGACATTGCTTTCATCCCTTCTCTAGTTATCTCTGCCGTTGCTTGCTGTTATACAATATCCTTTCCACTACTGCTTGCCACTCACTGATGCCTCTGCCTCAAGCTGTAATGCTGTGTCATGAGGCTGCACTATTTATCCCAGTCCTTAGTGATTTCAGCCCAGAGAGATTTCACAGGGTAGCAGGGAAGTCACTGTGGTGTTTTTCACTGCATCATTGTCCCTGTACCAGGCTTAGTTTTGCCCCCTGGTCATTCTAATTAGTGATTTCAACTGTAGTGTTCACTAAGCAGAAAAAAGGACTATAAATAGAGTCCAAAGCAGGGGCATCATTATGCTGGGGTCTGCAGGGCACAGGTCCTGGATCTTTGGCCAGCAGCACAGCCGGAAGGGGCCCAGTTCAGTTGTGGGCCATTTCCAGCAAGTGGCAGCCGCTCCAAGATGGCTCCTGTTGCTTGTGTGGAGCTGCAGGTATTGTCTCCTTCTCTGAGCCTCTTGCAAGAGGCTCAGACGGTCCATGCCAATTTTCCAAGTAGCAAGGACTGTCCCCGGCTCCGACCCTCTTGCAATAGGCTTGAAGAGGGAGACAGTCCCTGCAGCTCCATAAAAGTGGCAGGAGCCATCTCAGAGTGGCTGCCTCTCACAGACAGCTCTTGCCGCTTGTAAAAGGCAGCATGGACCATCTTCGGCTCTAAGCCCCTTTCATTGGCAGCAGCTGGATTGGGCCCTGGTGCTGGATCGGGGCTGAGTGGGGGTGCAGGACCTGGGTTCTGACCTCCCTGTAGTAATGCCCCTGGTCCAAAGAACTCTGGAGGGAAAAGTTCGACTGGATCTAGAACTCTTAAAAACAGGCACATCGCCTGCTAGGATCACCAGCCACCCCTTCAACTTCTCTAGTTTTCTATTGGATTTTCCATGCTCCCACATCCCCCACACTTACAAAATAAGATTAAAGTTAGAAGGACACCTCAGTTAGGATATATAAGTAGAAATCTGCTACACTTTACTCATACGATAAGGATAACATTTCATTACATAAAGGACTAAGGTGGATTTTTAATGCCAAACAATCAAAATTGATCTCCCTAATTCATCAGTAGATGTTATAGGAAAACTCATTCAGACCCTGTCTTACACAACAAATATACTGGAATTCTGCTACTGTTCAATTGGGATGAAATCTGTCAGCTGTTCTACATTGCTATATGAAACACTATATGATAATTTAGACAATGAAGTTAAAGATAGCGTAGGAAACTGGAGGAGCAGACGGAACTTATTTAGACACAATATAATTATTAAAATGAAGATTTGGTCATGGGTATTTTTTAGTAAAAGTCAGGAGTAAGTCACAGACAGTAAGTAAAAATTCACATAAGCCTGTGTAATTAATATGGACTTGAGCTGTAGATTTTGTTCAGTGTGACCCTGCTGTTTCTCCTAGGAGTCTACCATATTTAGGCCACTTTCTTCAATAATTCAGCCTAGTCTTCTGTTTTGTGTGTGAGAAAGCTGGAGGACCTATAGTTTTTTCAGGAGAGATATTTTATGATCCCTTTAGAATGAGTAAAAGCAGACTTTGGGAAGAAAGAGATGTCATATTCTAATATATGTGTTATTATGTCAGACCAAACTATTACAATTGTGCCTGCTGTAGGTGAAATCCTGGCTATTTGAAGTCAATGGCAAAATTTTATTGAAGATCAAGGGGTTAACAGGAGTTTACTTTATGAATCCCCTTTAAAAGTTTACTTTTCCTGTATTAGGCAAACTTTATAAGGAATTTGAGTCATGTTTCTGGTTTGTAGCAAACTGTTCAAGTTACCTAGTTGCAAATTTTATTACAAATTTTTCTCATAATTTTTACAAATGGATTAAATCATAAGTTTTAAATATTACCTGTGAAAAATAGTTCATGAAATTTTATGGAAATCTCATAAATGTGCAGCACACTTCTTTCTAAAGGTATATACATATTAAGAGAGCTTATTCAGAAATGCTTGCATTTGGAGTTTCACATCAGTAAAAGAAGGTACATAATAGAGCAATAAAGGGAGAGAGAGAAAATGACTGTCATTCAGCTTCTCTTTGGGCCAATATGGAGCCCTCAGTTGGGACCAATGTCAGAACTTGGCCTCCACATTTACAGAATGCTACTGTACTTTGTGTACAATGTCTAGTTTTTGCCATGACTTTTTTGCTGTGTGCATAAAAGTACAATTCACATTATCATTCAAATTTATCATTCAAAATATAGACAATTGTAACATATTCTAAGAAATAAGATAGTAATTTTCCAAACTGTGATGCAAAATCTGTAACTACCCACCTTTTTTTATCAGTCCCTCCCCTCCCAAATGGTTTCTGCTGTTATTTCAGTCTTGTCTAGAAAGATTTGGAGAATATGGAAACATAATTGCAGACACGTCACTTAACTCCTGACAATATGCTTCAATGGGCAGATATGTATAGTTAAGTATATTTCCACACCAGTAGAGAGTCCATCTTAAAATGTCAAATAAAACTTGCCTTTCATAATGTAGTATTTAAGGTTTTTTCTTTATTTATAACATTCTATGTTTTAGGAATATTAAATAAAGGACTCATTTTGATTATAAAATATTTACATACACTTACACTACATATTAGAGATATACTCAGGTGTATATATACTTTCTATTGTTCTCTCTTTTAAGAGGGGGGAGACGGAAAGAGTGAGAGAGACAGACACACAGACAGACAAAACAGAGAGAATTCACAAATATATGGAGACAAAGGGATTTCTTTAGCTGACATTTGTCTACACTTCTTTATCCAAAATATTCCTTTGTGACAGCCTGGATTTAAATAACACTGACCCCCCTTACCCCCTAAAAACAAAACAAAACAAAGCAAAACCTGGGTACCATACATGGATATTTAAAAAGTATATTTAAAGACTAAAATCTGCACTTTTAGCACAAGATGAATCACTGGCATTTGTTACTCTGAAGCTGTCTAGTGATGCTGTGTTTGCAGCAGCTTTATATTACCAAAGCAGTGGAAAACAATAAGACAATGGGTATGTCCACACTCACTCTTTAAATCAAAACAAAGCTGATTATTTTGATTTAAAAGATTGCATTTCCGCTCTACTTTTCCTTATTTCAAAATAAAGAGCTCCCTCATTTTGAAATAAGGAAACTCATTTTGATATAATAAAACCTAGTAGTATATCAAAATTATGGTTAAATCATTTTTTTTATTTCAAATTAACGCAGAGTGGACATGTTATTTTGATGTAATTGTTATTTCACGTTAACACTTTTGCCCTTCTCCTTCCCACGGTCCTGTAATTTTTCTATATCTTGGGTAGGAGAATGGTCCTTCTGTTACCAAAATTCAGGTACCAGGATTGTCTTGGTGCCGTCAGAGCCAATAACCACACCAAGGGTGAAAAGGTATTTGCTTTATTGCATTTGTGATCACAAATGGGTCCCCTGAATAAAGCCAGAGAGACCCCGATTACAGCAAGAGTTTAGCCTTATATTCAGTTATATGTAATAAGCCATATAAGGTTACAGACAAAGAAATGATACATAATTGGCTAAAAGAAATTAAGGGGAGTGGGGAGGTAATGGATTTTTAGGGAGACGGGAAGTTATGGGAGTTCACAGAAAAAGGGAAGGGGGGTTTCGTTAGTGCCTGTCTGGTAAACAACATGATGTTTTTATCCAAAGGAAATGATTTCATGCTACAGCTTACAGGGTTTAGCACTATATGTCAGCTTTCAGCTTATAGAGTTTAGTACCATAGATCAGCTTACACTTCTAGGGGCCATGTTGCCACTCCTCCCACACTGCCCCTCTCCTAAATCGAACTAGCAAGTCCTGTCCATGGACATGCTAGTTCAATTTAAGTTTCTGTGGGGACAATGTTAAATCAATTTACTTAAATCGATTTAAGGATTTTTATATCTATTTAATTAAATTGGTTTAAATTAAATCTATTTAACTGCCTAAGTGTGGACATAGCCAACCAGAATGCGCTGATATATCTGGCCTTTAACTTGCAGTTGGCTTATTTGGTAAATTGGACAGGGGGAGAGGGGTTTGTTTGTGTTTTTACTTTTCATGTAAACATTTTACAGATATGTATGAAAAAAATATTTATTGAATATCTCAAACTCTTAACACATTTATACACTAGCTTCTCCTTTCCCCTTGTAAAGTATATTAAATATCACAGTGGGTAACTTTACAGAGAACATAAACGTGAGCCATTCAACCTCAGCCCCTAACAGATCTGAAACTATTTGATCTCAAGTACCACTCTAAACCACTTTCCATTTCCTAACTGGGGGGGGAAGGGGGGAGGGGAACATTGTTTACTCTTTTGAGTATTCAGTCCATGCTAGGCTAACGAACAATGTGGCTGGTAATTCTGTGCTTTTGAACAGTCTCTCAAAAGAGATTTTGAAAAGGGCTGAACAGACATTTTCTGTGTTAAAAGAAAAAAAAAGGTAGAGATTGCAAGGATGAATTTATCATAATTTATGTTTTAATATGGCAATAAAGAAAGTTGCAAGTGTTTTCTAGGAAGTAGGATGAAGTTTATTATGAAGAAAAATTGAAATAAAACCTGATGAACAGTAGTGTTTTAATTTATATATTTGTCTGCAGTATAATTGCTTTTCAGCTAATGTTCCTTAACAAACAAGTTAACTTGACCCAAGTCACTAGAATGCATCTGCAGAGGGTAAATTCTTAAAATTAAGGCAAAACAATCTACACCCCTAATTTGCTATGTGTATGCATGATGTGAAACACACCATGTGACCACCTGGCTACTGTGTGCATGCACAGGGCAGCTGGGGCCCCTGTGCGCCTCTCCATGCTGGAGGGGAGCATGGCAGGCCATCCTGCTCTGCCTTACAGGAATCCCAGTCACCCCACCCCCAAGGGACTTGGAGCCAGTCCACAGCCTCAGATTCCCAGCCGGGAGCAAAGATCACCCGCCAGCGGGGAGCTGGCCCCAGCTGCAGTTGTGAGCTGGCCCTGGCCGAGGCCTCCCTGGCTGGGACTTCAGGCTGCTACAGCTGGTGCCCTAGCCAGGGACCCAAGACCACTGGTGGGAGCTGGCCCCAGCTGAGGCCAGCCACTAGCAAGGGCCAGCCCAGGCCACAGCTGGGGACTCAAGTACAGGTGGCCATGTGTGGGGTAGGCTGCAGGGCCCTGCATGCATGCCACGTCCCTGGGCCTGTCTTCTCCACTCTGGGGGCAGGGAGGACCAGCCACCTGGCCTAGAGGCAGGGAAACTCCTCCACTTTGCTGCCTGATTTTCACCCATCATTTTTTACAGGTTGCAACTAGTTAAATCATAATTCTTTAGCCACCCTCACTTGTGTTTTCTTTCCTTTTTTCATTTTTTTTTTTAAATTTGCATGAGGTAACACTTGATATATTTTGAAAATATTATGCTTGGTTACATGGTTAAAACCTACCATGTCTCAAAGTATTTGAATTCTGTGCATGTGTCCTTGACACAAAATTATAAACACAGATCTCGTCATTCACATTTAATAAGCAATTTTTATATTGATTTTCTATGTAAATTAAACAGACAAGGAGAAGAATGTACCTTTTTCTCTTTGCAAACTGCCCTTGAATACCAGAATATAGTATATTAATTAGTCAGTATTTATATAACACTTTTTGTAAATAGCTGTAATATGTAAGCATTATTATTATTATTACAAAGCCTTGTACCCTACCAACAAGGTTAGTGTCTGTAAAACAAGGCTAGTTTTTCTTTAGAAGATAACTGAGTACATGCATGAAACAGTGAAAAATAAAATACCCAGGCTGCAAAGGCCAACTCTAATCCAAGCTTTTTCAAGCATGACTGAATTATTGGCAGCATGCTACAGGGATTCATGTTTAGAGCACCAGCTGTATCTTCATGTAACCTATTAGGATAACAAAATGCAAAGTTTAAGCATTCACAACTGCAGATAATTCAGAAATTTAATATAGAAAAGAAGTCTAACTTTTAAAGTTGCATTTTGGGAAAATTATGTGAAATGATGGCAAAACACAGTGACCAGTGTGTAGTTCTTATCTCCTATCTGTTGTTCAATAAAGATTATTCGTCTTAAAATGCACAAAGGTGAAGCACATATTCTGTGAATAACAATAGCATATTTGGGGCTGGCTTAATATGTTATTTCTAGGTTGTGTGGCCAATGTATATAGTAATAAGCTGCTAAATTATTCTACAAGCTGAATTTGCAAAGATCATTATTCAGTTAATGTTTGTAAGGCTATTGAACATTTTAAGATTTTGGTACCTAAAGTTAGGCTCATAAATTAATATTTAGACACCTAAATAAATGTGACCCAATTTTCAAAAGTGCTGAACATCCACAAATCCTCACTGAAGAGTAAATAGAAACTACAGGCTGACAACACCTTTGAAAATCAGGCCAATTCCTTTATTTGGTGCCTGAATACAGATTAAGCATCTTAACTTTAAACCTTTAGGTTTGAAAAGTTTTGCCAATATTATGAAATATTATTTATTGCAACTGCAAATTATATCAGACACATACAATAAGTTAGTTTTTTTTTAACTTAATCCATAATAAACTAAAAGATGATTATTTTTCTATGAATTATGCTAGGCAATTGTCTCCAGAAATTACATATATCACCCAAAGATCAAATTCTATCTAGAGCAGGATTTCGACCTATTTCAATTCATCTGTTCTATTTCTAAATAATTAGGTAGCAAAAGACAGAAACAGCAATTTGCTTGTGTCAGAATACAGCCTGTATTGTATGCAACAGTCTTAAATTAGGGAGTGTGTGTCATGTCCATTATTTGTGTTACAAATGGTCTACACAGACAATATACTATAAAATGCAGATTTCTCCTTACTTTGTTTTTTTAAAAAAAGTTTGTTGTCTTTTCACAAATGCATAAAAGAGCCACAAAAGTCATATGATCTCAGTCAAACCAAAATATTGATATTTCAGAAGCAGATGGCAAAAATATCATTATATTGCTGAATTTTGTCAAGCCAAGATGCACTTACTTAAAAAAAAATACTGGTTCGAGACAAATGGGTACAATTGTCCTTTAAATTAAATGAAAAATCAGAACATACTGTTACCTCCTCAATAGACAAAGTTTGAGGCAAACAAACATTCCTTTCTATGACAGAGAATGTACAGCCAATGGTCACAGTACAATAAATGAATATAATAATTCTTCACTAAAGAACTTACCTTGATTTACATTAGGATCTAAAAACACAGAATGGTTCACAGAGGTGCAATGACATATTCCATAAATGCAGTTTAGAAAAATGTATACTAGGTAAATCATTTAATCACTGAAAATCTTTTAAAAATTCATTGTTTATAGGCAGCACTTCTCCTTTGTTTAAAAAAAGAATGGATTTCTTAAAAGTATTAGTCAGGAACTAGTGGGTTTGAGTTCCCTTAACTGAGCCTAAGGCTAGACGTCTCAGTCTGGCTAATAAGCCCAGCTGGGCTATGGCAGAATCATCTGATTTCCTGGTTGATTAGTTAGTTAGCCATCTGATTAGTTCCAAGGAGCCACGAGAGATGCACTTAAGCTCACAGCTCAAAGCTTACATCCACAGCCAGCTCTTCTGTGCCTACCTTTTTCACAGTCCTGCTCCATCCTTGCTACTGCCTCACACCAGTTTGCTCCCCTGCCTGGCTTCTGACATTAATTTTGAGCTTTGGCTTGTCTCCTGATTTCTGATTCTGGCTCTTACACTTAGGGCACAGTGTCTGATCACAGAATCTTAGAACACTAGAATTAGAAGGGACTCAAGAGTCATCTAGCTAAACACCCTGCCAAGATGTAGCATTTATTGTATGTAAATCATCCAAGACTGGTGGCTATCCAGACTCCTTTTGAAAACCTCTAGTGAAGGAGATTCCTAGACTTTCCTATACAATTTTTTTCTATTGTCCAGGCTGTTCCTAAATGGGGTAGCAGCCTGGGGCCAATTGGCCTGTGGGGGCCCCCAGCCTCTTCCCCTGGGCTGGCTGTTCAGCTCTGGTGGCAGGAAGGGTCGACTCAGAGCCCAGAGTTTGTGCTCCTGCCCCTCTCTGCTGCCTTTGGGTTCACAGCAGTGCAGGGCCAGGTCCATGAAACCACAGGGCCTGAGGTGGTTGCCCCTCTGGCCCTCCCCTAAGAATGGCTCTGCTATTGTCCTATTGTTCTTACAGTGAGGAAGCTTTTTCCTGAGATGTAACCTACATTTGCTGTGCCCTAGTAACCCACTGCTTCTTGTCCTGCCCTCTATGGCAAAAGAAAACAGCTTTTTCTCCATCTTTTTTATGGGGGGGGGTCTTTCAAATATGTGAAGGCAGTTATTATATTGCCCTTCAATTTCCTCTTTTCCAACATACCCAGTAAAAATACACAGCTCCTTTATGCTCATGTTGCTTGTGTTCCATCCCTTTGATGAGCTCAGTTGCTTACCTCTAGATCCTTTCCAATGTTTCTATGTTCTTTAATACCAAAATTGGATGTCATGCTCGAACTGAGGCCTAACCATCTCTGACAATTTGAATAGACCAAAGAACAAAAAGGGCCTAGTTGTGCTGCAGGTATAGACCCTGTTAAAGCTAACAGCCCCTTTGCAGAATTGGGGGGCTCCTTGCAGAATCTGCAATGTTAGATTGATGCTCTGCATGCACAGTATGCAGTGTTGTGGGCAGGGGCATCACTGGTGCTAGGCAGCAGCTGCAGTGGTGGCACGCTTAGGGCACTCGAGCCCTAAGTCCCAGTGCCCGAGCCTTTTCCCAGGCCAGGGGTGCTCCTGGTTGTTGGAACAAGTCATGCCATCAGTGACTTATGTCCATTGAGAACCAAAGGTCTCAGTGCATAACAAGTTCAGCATTGACCTGGAAAATTCCATGGAATCTTAAACCAGTGAAAATTTCCAGTAAGCAGTTTAACTCTATATTTTGGTAATATTTAATTATGGAAAAGTAATAAATTTCAATTTAAAATAATAAAAAAGCCCTCACAATCCTTCTTTTTCTCTATATCCATGAATTAACACACACACACACACACTTTCTTTTAATTGTATGTTTATCAACTAAAGTCCAAGCCTCACGGGAATTGGTTTTATTAAAAAAAAGTAATAATGAAGGTTACAGATTCACCCTATTTATAAAGTTAACCATAAAAAGAGATAACAGTTCATAAGATGTCACAATAACTTTTAATAACTATTATTTATAAAAAGTGCAACTCCCCCCAAAAAAACAAAATCAGTGTAAACAAAACATCTACTAATGAAACTCAGAAATGAAGTTAAAATCATGCTTAATAAATAAATTAAAAATGGCGCAAAATTAGTAGTAAAATCCATCTAATTTATAAAGCAGTTTATTAAAAGAAAAGCTATTGCGCTCTCTACTTCATTTGCAGGTCAAAGGTCAAAGAAAGAAAGAAAGAAATAGCTACTAAAACAGGGTGCATCATTATGGCTACCACCCCACTATCTTCTGTGACCCAAGATCTTCACCCTAGTTCTAAAAATTGTCCTGACTGGATTAAAATAAATTAAGAGACACAATTAACACTGCCACCTGTATCAATTCCAATGAAATCTCATGCTCTACCACATTAAAACAAACAAACAAACAAACAAACAAAATTTAAACAACAGCATCAACAACAGCTACAGAGCATCTCAGCTAATGTCTCTCTTCCCCAAAGGATAATAATTACTGTTTCTTCTCTTCATTATTTTTTTAAAATGTAGTCTATTTACCAGAGTACTAAACAATCTTAAATCTCCAGAGTAATACATCCTTTTCTTCCTCAATGATCATCAGGATAATTGGGTCTCCTTGCTGCCAAATAAGGTGTTTGTCTGCATTAATTCAGTCCATGCCACCACCTGAAAGTTCCCTTTCCAACCCAGCTATGACTTTCATCCCTATTTTCACGCATCATGGTCAACAGACTTAAGTTCTTGCAGCGACAGACCTAGTCACCCATCCGTATCATGTGCAACTAAGCTTCCTTAGTCTGGACTAATTTGCCAACATATGCATAGCCCGTGAGTTGATGTTTTTATATTTTCAGTGGACTAAGTACTCTGAAATTAAACATAGCAAAATTCAGGCTGCATATTAGGAAAAATCTCTTTATTGTGAGGTTTATTTGACTGTGTATTAGCCTCTCAAGGAAAGCCTTGGAAGCCCAATATCTTGAATCATTTACCATTAAAGACCAGATTGGAGAAAACACTCAAGAATATACTTTTGGGATTATCCTTGTTTTGGCAGAAGGATGGACAAGATGAGTTAACAGTACTGTCATTTTTCTTCTTTAATTTCTATGATTCCATAGAGAATTTGTTTAGCATGACATAAATTGTTATGATCTTTAAAATGAGAAATGATCACCAGTTGTTATATAAATACAGTAAATTGATATTTAAATACAATAAAAATAAACAAACAAAAATCATTCAAATATAGTTCTGGAACTTCAAATTGTAATTATTGTTCTCAAGCCTGCTCTTGCATTTTGGATTGCAAATATCTTAAAGGGATTTAATATTGCAGATAATTATATTTTAATTTATCTTTTAATGCACTCAACACCATATCTTTGATAATATGAAATACATCAACATTGGGGTAGGATTTATAAAATAAATGTGATCTTGTAAATATTGATGAGGAGATATTTAAAGATATAAATGGGACATAGCCATTAAACTCCCATTAAAATCAATTGATGGTTGTCCCTAGATTCCCAGTTGATTCTTTGAAAAGCTCCCAAATTAGCCTCTAAATAATTTTATTAATGTGAATAGAGTCAATAATGTCAATGGATGGACTCAAATTAAGCATGTGTTTAAGCATATGGAGGCTCAGTACTGACATTGTGTATGTCTACACTATGTATTTAAGTCAACTTAAGGGCCCTTATGTCGACTTAAACGGAACCCTGTCTACACTGCAGGGCAATAAAGTTGACTTTAGGGTCCAGTAAAGTCAACTTTATAAGGTCCACTTATAAAGTCAACTTTACCGTTAAGCTGACTTAATTAAGTCGAGTTAAGGCAATGTGGACTCACTAAGTCAACTTAATAAGATCTACTTATAGTTGAATTTAAGTAGCCTTCATTAAGTCGACTTAATAAAGTTAACTTAGCTTTTACAATGTAGACATAGCCATTGTGTCATCAGTCTATCGGTTCCAGTAGAGAGAAGTGAATAGAATATTGAGACAGATTGGCTATGGCAGGACAAATTAGTTTGAATTTACTAATCTGGACTAAGAAATCCAAGGTTAGTCTGAACTAACCTCAGGTTAGTTGGAATTAACATTTGTTTGAACTAGAACACATGGTTAGTTCAAATTAATGGCTTAGTTCAAACTTTTTAAGTTTGAAATAAGCCTTAGTCCAGGTCTTGCAAGTGCCTACTTCGATCTAAAGTTCTAGCTAAGCATGAAAGTCCAGCCTAGTGCCAATTTTTACTAGTTCGGACAAAGTGTTGCCTAGTTCGAACTAAGAATTCTTTTAGTTCAGACCAGGCAACACCTGGTATAGCCTGGATCTAAATTAGTTCAGTCTAAGTTTCCTTAGTCTGGACTAATTTGCCAGTGTTGACATAGCCATTGATATTTGAATAGCATTATCTGGATATCCAGTGGATATTCTAAAGAGTGTAGCCAAACCAAGAGAAATTGGTTCTGCCCACTAATGGATCACTTGGTGGTGAACTTTGAGCCGTTGGCAAAAAAGTCACCTGACAACAAGAAGATATATTTAAAAAGTGTCACCCCCTGTCCCCCTTTTTTTTTTGGCAGGGGGGAGAAAGAGCACAAGGAAAATGGCTTCAAGTGGAGGTGGGTGAGACAGAGATGCCATGGTTCAGAGGAGAAGCCAGGTGCAGGAGGGAAACCCTGGTCTATGTCAAAGCTCTGACCAAATCCCAAAGCAATATACAAGAATGAGGTAACTCAGACAGGGAATGGTACAGAGAAATATGATGCTTCCTATGGGTACCTTACTATACCTTGCCTTAGCCTGAGGAAGCCTTTTTTGTGCCTGTTGTGGGTCAACTGCCCACCTTCACTGGCCATGGGCTACACAAGCATTGCTGTTTAGGCTTCCAAGGCCTCCTGTTATATTTCAGGTTTGTCATTGGCACAGTCTAACCCTTGACCTTGCTGAACACCTCCCTAGAGAATTCAGCCCTTGATGCACCGGACACTTGCAGTATTCACAAATTTGCTTCTTCCAAAGAAAAAGCAAACCACACAGTTCCATGTCAGATTATTGCTTTGCTTAACATGAAGCACTTAGATTTGTTTACAGTAAAATCAAGTATAAGTTCATTTAACAAAGCAAAGAGGTAAAATAATAAAAAAAAACAAACCTGGAAACAAATAGTTACTTATAAAATAAAACCATAACATTCTAACATAAGATTCTAGAATCTAGACTTAATTAACAAGATACTGGTATGTCTTGCAGCTTATTGTTCATCCCAAATCAGTGTGTTACAGTCCAGGTTGCCTGTGATCCTCCTTTCAGGACACAAACATGTTGTTATTTTGCCTTCTTGGTGAAAAATCCCTGGTGTCTTCTTGTACCCCAAGATATACCAAACCAGCCTTTTGTCTTTATCCATACATAAGGCATATTCCTGATGTTTATTTCATCATGTAGCTATCATCTCTTCTAGATTTTGCTCTCATTCCGGCCATGGCTGTCTATGGAAATAGGCACACATTGTGAGATATACAGTACACATGATCAGACAGGGAGCTAGGCGATGGTTGCCTCCCTCTTGAAAGAATTATCCCTGAGGTATGTTGCTATCTGGTGTCCTGTCCTAACTCCAACTCTTTAACATAATATTTTGTATAGATATATAATGCCTTAAATGTTATCCATACAATATTTTGCAAGGATTAGGGTGACTAGTGGTCTACGGGCTCACAATACAAAAACTGCATGCCTTTTTCCAGTGAACTGTTAGGCAGATATCAACTCAGGGGATCCTTCCAAAAACCCTGACAAAGAATTATTTTATGAGTAACCTATGCAAAGCCTATGTGTTTAGTGTTTCAACTAGCACATGTCCCTGGAGAGGTAAACTGTAAATAAGAGTACTCACAATTTAGGGCTCTGGGGAAAAAGGGAGTTCTTATGGTATTGTGGTGTCTTGGGTGAGAGTTCATTGGTTTGGAGTCCTAAAGTAGCTGGACTACAAGGTCCCACTCTCATGCAATTTTAACAGTGCCAAGTTAGTGTGCCACAGAAGCCAAACAAAAGATGGTACTAGAGCTTATCCAGACTAAGGGAAGTATAAGATCACATATGATCAGTATGCTGAAGCTGAAATACAGCAGCCTAGTGAGTGTCCGGATGGGGGAGATTAACCAATGCCAAGACAATCACTGTTAAATTATGCACCTTGTTTCAATTCTAAATGTATGTAACTTCAAATTCCAGGCATTTCACCTTGGTAAACCTTTATCTGCTAGATCAAAGACATTATTAAATATATTATCAATTTTTTGTTCCCCATGTAGGTAGTTAAATGTGATCAAGTCATCGTTAACCTTCTTTTTGATACACTAACAGTCCCTGAGTCTTCCATGGGGCATGTTTTCCAATCTTTTCATCATTCTCATGTCTTTTATCTGAACCGTCTCCAATTTTTTAATGACCTTGAACTGGGAACACCAAAACAGGACAGAGAATTACAGTAGGAACTTGCGCAGTCAGTGATGATTCCCATTTACAATTGTATTTTTTAGACTTAACAGTTAGACACAACAGTGTTTAATCCACCTAATATGTGCCATTTTGTCTGTGTATCTTTTTAGTTTCTTAATCAAAATGTTGTTCAGCAGCAAATTAAAAATCGTATGGAACTCTAAGTATGTTGTGTCATTGCTATTAATGTGTGATATCATAACATACATCAAGTTAGTGTGACAGGAGCTATCTTCTGCAAACCCATAATGATTAGGTTTATCCTACCATCTTTTAATGCAACATTAATTGAGTCCTGAATCAGATATTTTATTTTATTTTATTTTATTTTATAAGTCAAGGATTAATTTCTTGCTCACAGACCTATAATTACCTAGGTCATTCTATTTACTCCTTTTAAACATTGGAGCATCATAAGATTTCTTCCATTCTTCTGGAGCTTCCCCCATGTTCCAAGAGCGACTGAAAATCAGTATTTACAATTCAATTAGATACATACACAACCCTGTTAAGACTCCTTGGTACAAGTTATTTAGATGAATCTGCAACTTTTAATTGTTTGTAACTTCAGTAGCTGTTGTTTACTAGCTGTTGATATTACTGTTGGAATGGAAAGTATTTCATCATCATATAATGTGAATACATCACTTTCTTTTCCCCAGATATAGAACATAAATATTTTTAACCCTTCTAGAATCTTTTGATTATTGTTGTCAGTTCTTTCATTTGCATTTAATAATGGCTCAGTACACTTTTTTTTATGTTTCCTTTGTATTTATTTAAACAAAACAGCACATTTCTCCTTATTGTCATGGAGTTTGCCATGTGTTCTCTTGCTTCCCTTATCAATTTTCTACAAGTCCTAGCTTCTAATCTGTATTTGTTTATGTCAACTGTCCCATTTTTATACTTTTTAAATTTTCTGTAAAAAGTGTGGCTGATGTCACTTTCCCTCTATGCCAGGTTTTAATAGGTTTAGCCTTTTTCTCAAAGGGTAGATTTCTGGACCCATTAAAGTCAATAGGAGTTTTTTCACTATCTTCAGGGGAGCTAGAATTTTTACCCCTTATGGAATTTTACTACTTTCTCTGTTTCCTTGGATCTGAACATTATTTCAGTGCAATTATTTGTGATTTCCAATTCCTAAATTTTGCATTTTGTTTTTAATTTAGGAATATTCTAGGGAGATTGGATTAGTTCCCTTGAGAAGGATCCATGACCTAGTTCTGACCTCATGTTCCAGTGCAAATCACGATTAACTACACTGAAATCAGTAGAGTTATACCAGTGTACAAATGGTACAAGTGGCAAGTGAATTGAGTTTAGAGTCATTCATTGAAATGCTTGAGAAATCAGTCCCCAATCAACTAAGTTTTATATTTTGATGGGTCATTCTCTATCATGTTAGAAAAAGAACAAATACAAAAGCTTTGGCTTAGAGTAAGCTTAGAGTGAAGAAAGCCCGCTTTAGTTTGCAGTATCAATAGATAATCCACACCAATACTACATCTATAGTTCTTTCACTTAAATATTTAAATAATGTTACTTTGATTAGTGGAAAACCTACAGATTACCTTGTTGCACCTGAAGATTAATCAAATCAGGCGATGTGACAATCCAGTTATGCTTTTCATCCCATAAATATATTTAAATTTTAAGCACACAACCTTTTGAAGTTATTGGATCAGACACAAGACCTTTCTCATTTTCAATATTTTAATTGTAAACCTTATACATCTGTTAACATAAATCTACCATGGCTAAAATAAGAGTTGATTTTCTTGCTTATGATAAGCATCCCACTCCAATAGGACTACTCATGTATGTACTTAGCATATGTTTTGGTATTCTTCTGAATTGAAGCTTTGCTCAATTTCATTGGGAATTATCTTTAATTTTGCATTGGAGTAAAGTCATATTGTTTCAAACATGGTTCAAATAGAGTTGCCAGTTCTCCTCTTCTGATTAGAAAAATATAAACTTGAGCTTTTGTGTGTCAATGCCTAGTTTATAAGTAGTATATTTGCTATGGGAAAAAAAAGAACTTTGAAATCTAAACTCATTCCTCAAATGCAGGATTTACACCACCTGAGGATCAGGCCTTCTCTTTTTACAGTGTTTAAAAAATAAAAGTGAAGTACCTGTTGAGTGATAACATTTGATTTAGTATTTGGCTCAACTACCTATTTTTAGTAATTTGTGTTTGTGGTTATTTTTCCTGATGGTACAGTATTTTCTATTCAGATGCTCCTTTGACACTTAAGTTTTCAGAGGAAAATTACCTTTTTTGGTCTACATTCATCTGCAAAAGACAGTGTATTTGGGATTAATTCAATAGAAATATCATAATGCTCTCTGAAAATGCTGATATGCACTCGAGTTACAAGTCAAATGGTGTACTTGGAATTGTGGACTAGAGAAAGAGGGGAAGTTGCCATGATACTTTTCAATCTGGATAAAGCAGTTTCTGCAATCTGAACCACAATATGTACAATAATATAAAAGCAACTAATAAACTGAGTGGTCATACATGATCAACTAAATGGGATTTAGTTAAGTAATAACAAAACTGCCACATTCTGTATCATATTGGTTAGTGACAAAATGAATTTCTCAACAATTGTGTTGTGTGCTCCAACATTTCATTAAAAGACAAATGTACATTAAATAGATTAATATTTCAAATTATTGTTTTAAGGGGTGGAGAGTGCAATTATTCTCAGAAACTCAATTCAGCAAGTCACTGAAGTATGTACTTTTAACTTCCAACACAGAAGCTGACCCACTGAAGTTAACTGATATACTCAGATACTTATAGGGGATATACTCATGTACCCATGTCATCTATATTTGGTCCAGATTATCTTGCTGAATTATTATTTAATCTATCTAGCTTTCTAGCTATCTATTAAAAATAAAGATGCTACTAATCTTAAATGTAATTTAAAAAGAGGAAGGTAGAAAGAGACTATTATTATTATTATTATTATTATTATTATTATTATTATTATTATTATTATTATTAT
>ML681993.1:19697808-19739440 GCA_007922195.1 Podocnemis expansa | reverse complement strand
AAGAAAGAAAGAAAGAAAGAAAGAAAGAAAGAAAGAAAGAAAGAAAGTGCCATTATGCCTTCACAATTAGGGCAGGAGAAACTTTGTTAACAATTAGCATTGCTGAGGAATATGTCTGTGGACTATTCCTTGAGACTCGTCATGAAGGAAAAACAATCCAAATCTAATGAAAAAGAAAGTGTTTTCATGATATGTTTTCTTGTATGTGTATGTGTGGAGGCTCTATTTCCATTGGAAGTGAAGTGGCTCTTTCTTCAGTTATGTCCATATGAGCTGCTGTTTGTTCTTCTATCTTTCCAGATTTTGACAGAACTATGTTTGTCATTTGCCATCTAGCAGGAAAAAAAATAAAAAAAGAAAGAAAGAAAAAAGAAAACTAGGGCTATGTTCACACACAAGGGGTTATTTCGATACAAGTTGTTTTGATACAAGTTGTATCGAAATAACACCTTCTTTTGAAATAAGTTAATTTGAATTAACAGTTTGTTAATTCGAATTAAGGAAAAAAGCTCAAAGCGAAATAGCATGTTCAGACAACAGTTATTTCAAAACGAGTCACCGTTGTTTCGAAACACCATGTTCAGATGGCATTGTTTCGAAACAATTGTTTCAAAACAACTTTGTTTCATCCCCACATGGGGTTTAAGTTGTTTCGAAACAACGCCGTTGTTTCGAAACAACAGAACCCATTGTTTCGAAACAACGGTGTGTCATGTGAACATGGCCTTTCTTATTTTGAAACAACCTCTGTTGTTTCGAAGTAAGACTGCTTTGTGAACACACCCTAAGAGATCATGAGTTATGTTATCACAGGTTATGTTCACACATAAACTCTTATTTCAAATTAAGTTATTTCAAATTTAGTTATTTCAAAATAAAATCCTTATTTCAAAATAACTTAAACTGAAGTAAGGGAAAACCTCAAAGCGAAATAGCATGTCCGGACACAGGACTTGCTATTTCACTTCTGGAGAGGGGCAGCATGGGAGGTGTGGCAACATGGTGCCCTTGCTGGGCCATGCCCCCACCCAATATATACAAAAAGGAAGGCAGCCTGGGAAGGAGAAGGGCAAAAGTGTTATTTCAAAATAACACGTCTGAACAGTGTTGTTTCAGAACAACCATTTTGAAACAACGGCTATTTTGCTTTCAGGCGAGGTTTTATTGTTCTGAAATGACAGACGTTATTTCAAAATGATGGCATCCCATCATTTTGAAATAAAGAAACGTCGTTTGGATATGACAACTTTTATTTCAAAACAATGGCCGTTGTTTTGAAATAAAAGCCTCAGGTGGACATAGCCACATTGTCAGAGGAGTTCCAAAGGGGCAGCCATTTTAGTCAATTAAAGCACAAAAAGCAAGGAGTTTTGTGGCACTTAAAGATTAACAGATTTATTTATTGCTTGAGATTTTGTGGGAGACAATCCCACTTTGTCAGATGCTTTGAAGAGGGGGAGCTTACAGAATTGGATGAGAATAAATGCTGATCCCATGTCTTACACTCCCCTGCATTTATTCTCATCCAATTCTGTAAGCTCCTCCTCTTCAAAGCATCTGACAAAGTGGGATTGTCTCCCACAAAATCTCAAGCAATAAATAAATCTGTTAATCTTTAAGTGCCACAAAACTCCTTGCTTCCTAATTAGTGGAGGACAAAAATAGGTCAGGAGAAGCATGGTCCTCAGAGGAGCCAGAATTATAAACGGGAGTCTCTTCAATGCCTGCTTAGTTATGGGGCTGCATTTAGAAAGGTCTTTCTGAGTGGCCAACAAATGTTAAGAAGAACCATTGGTGTTAAGGTGCTTCTCCATGAAGACTGGCCAAGGAAGTCAGTTGTTTGTGCCCCCCACCCCATTGAACTGTATCTAACTTACACTTGGTAAACAGTGAACATAATTAGACTGCTTTCCTATAATTACAGGATAAATCTTGTCCTCACATGTTTAATAGTATTCCTGAGAGTGTAATACAGAGGCTCCTTGGCATAGGGTTCTCTGTTTTTTTACAAACAGGCAGAACAGCTCATACTTCAGACCTGACATGAAATACATCTTGCAGCATAGTTATTTATACAGATTAATGTTAGATTACAGAAAGACTTTAACTCTTCAAAACTAATAATTGTTGCAAGATACATGTGTAGATAATATTTAAGGAGTAATATATTTATGTTGAAAGTATGCTTTATGGACAAGGAGTAGAAATTAGACACAGGAAGGTGATGTCTGTCAGTGATGATCTATCCAAGTAAGAAGGAGTTGTCACAGCTCCCTAGTTAACTTGCAAGGCAATGTAAGGCTCTATTACCCCCCACCCCCACCCCGCCATAATCCTGAACAGTCAATGGGAAAAAAATCAGAAAATATTATAAATAGTCAAAACCACTGAAAGGTAGAAAAGAAACATCATCAAGGCAGGGGTTTACCTGCCTGTGACTAGAAACAAAAGATTATTTGCAGTAAAAAAGTGTGTATGGAAAGCACCCTGAATCTATTCATTTAAGAACAACTTAACAGAGGAAATGCTTTTATGAATATTTGGATGCCAGTTCTTACGAAGCTAGTCAGATTGGCAATGAGCTCAATTTTGGGTCTACTTCCACTTCATTAGATAGGAAAGCTTACTACATTAAATAGGAAAGCTAACTGTTGACAAGTGCAGAATCAGGTTGACATTTTATGATTTTGTTTTTATTGTAACAATTTGTTTCTAGTAACATCTTTACACTTTATTAAATAAGTCTGCTTGTCTTTTATTATGACAGCTCACAAGTGGGTTGGATCCCATGAAAGCTTATGCCCAAAGAAATCTGTTAGTCTTTAAGGTGCCTTAGAACTGCTATTATTTTTGCTGTACACAGACTAACATGGCTACCACCTTCAGAAGAGTTCAGATTGTAAACATCTTATGAACAACACAAACATACTTCTTATGTAATAAGTATTATGTGCTATTTTTGTATATGTAATAGACTATACAGAGAGGACAGATTATTAAAATATCTTCATCCTAGTTTTCAATTTTGTGGACAAAAATATTTCTGGATACAGTTAAAATCTTTTTGAATTTTAACTATCTGATTGCAGGCACAATCTCATGGATAAACATATAAATGTCACTAGGTCACTAGTGCCTGCAGGTTTCTTTTTGTTTGTTTTAAATATGGTCTAAATCAGTAGTTAACAACATGACTTACCAAAGAACAGAATGCTCATCTGGCAATGCAACAAAACCTTATTTGTTATGTATACTAGTCTTCCATACAACCAGCTATACTAACCATTCTCCCAAATTGCAGAGCTGGAGGGTTGACAATTGCATAACAAAAGTGGTTTTAATAAAGAACAAGTCAGCACACTGAAAAGCCTTCAGAGCATTGCAGATTGCTTGAAGGACAAGAAGAAATTGATGGAGTGTAATATGTTGCAACTTTTGCATTGTTCTTATGTAATATTGAGATGTTTGATTTTAACTCTTCAATCCTCAATTAGCTCTGTATATGCAAAAATATTGAAAACCCAAGGCAAAGTCAGGCATGGTCTATACTGTCACACTGAGTCAACCGGAGTTATGCAATCTGTATATTGTAGAATGCCTGTGTCCCATTGACTTACTTACCTCCCCACCATGACATCTTCACTGGGCTGTGCTGATAGGAAATGGTCTCCGTTCAATTCTTTGCTCTTTTCTGTGGGGTGACATTATTGTGTCAAACAGAAAGCACTTTTAGGATCAACTGAGTGTGTCTCCACTGACCTCTCAGTGTAGGCAAGCCTTTATCTCACATAACTGCACTTACATTGAAACATGAAAGTAGATGGCTCATAGTATGTTATCATTTAAGGAAGGATGCATTTACTTGGAATGACTTCTTTTCTGTATTGGACTCCATGCCTTTTTACCAGGAGATGACATAAAATTCATAATGTGCCTTCTGCAGGAAATAAGGAACCAGGGTTTTCTTTTCTTTTCTTTTCTTTTCTTTTCTTTTCTTTTCTTTTCTTTTCTTTTCTTAAGAATTATAATAACTTATGCTAAAATGGTAAAAAAGAAATGACAAGATTGAAGTGAATTATTTTGAAATTACTGAAGCAAAGCATTTGACCCAAACTATATTTTATATCAAATTCTACATGCCAACTTTTCATCCCAATTTAGGTTGGGACAGTTTTTTGATGCTTAATTTCCACAGGAGTGGAAAACCATTTCTTGCACTGCTCTAGCCCTTTACTGATCTATTGTACCATACTTTTTTCCTAGTGAAATATACTGATTAATATTAAAACCATTACTGAACAAACTTTCATGTTATTGGTGTCTTTGACTTATCCAAGAAAATATTACAACACAAACACTATTGGCCTGATCCTTCTTTCAGTGAAGTAAATGATAAAAGGCTAATTGATTTTCATATGATAAGTATCACAAGATTTTGATATTAACTGTTCTGAATATTTAAAAAATACAACTATGTCATTTTTGAAAAAAGTGTTGGTGTGAATAGAATAATAACTGAGATTGCTATTAAAACATAAACCATCCAGTATTCAAGAGAAAGCAGAAGAGTATGTTATGGAGATGTATGTTATAGATATTATTTCTGGTGTTTTCCATTTTGTGGATGGTGCCTTAGGTCCTTGAGTCATATGATTGCATCTGCATCTAAAACTGACTTTTAAACATCAAGTCTGTTTCTTATACTCATGTTTACAGAGAGAAACTTGAAAATATGAACAAGTAAGAGGTGTCGAACCTGAGACAGTAGTTACAAGAAGTGTGAATTGCCCTAATAATCAAGATCTATGGACTTAGAGAGAAAACACCACCTCGACAAAGGGCTTTGTGTGTGAAAGGGGAATGCAGTGGATCTGGCCCATCCACTCAAGAGGACACAACCCACCGGGGAGGGGGGGGGTATATTATGGTGTCCTGCTATCAGTCTTGAGGATGGAAACGAGGCTCCTAATTAGCCCCATGTCTCTGGAATGGAAAAGGACCTCCTCTATCTTCAATTCTAAATAGAGGAGGGCTATGATTGATGGGCAAGACTAATGTAGTGGAGCTTTGTTTTGCCTGTTTTAATTGCCTTAATTCAGACCTGACTTCAAAATCTCCACACTTAAAGGGTTTTCAAAGTAAATAACAATGTGATAATAATAAAGTAAAAGAAATCTGAAAGAGTTTTTGAAACAAGTGATGCCAAGTTTCCTTTACAAAGAAAATATCAGAGTGAGAATCAATATAAATTCTCCAGTCCACCCATATATTCTTGAAATGCTGTTACAACAAAGCTATCAAGAACCAGACACTAAAGAAATAGTATATTTTATTTGAAATTAATTTTAATAATCTTTGATTGTACTTGACATGTTTAGTAAGGTCTTTTTAATAGTCAAGGATATTTTTTTGTTTGTTTGTTTGTTTAGCAAAGCTTTTGTGCATCTATTTAGGTAACAAAACTAAAAAGAAAAAAAAAGAATGTGTTTCCTATTATTTAATAAAAAAATACCTTTAGAAAAGAGTTCCACTTAAAATATGTTACCCTTGACAATGCACTGCTCTCATTTAAATGTATTAGAATACCATATGTGTATCTAAAAGCAGACTTTGACTTACAGGAGAGACTCCTTAGCAGTTAAGCTCAGATGAAGTTTGGTCAGTCAAAGGAGACTAAGCCCTTGAATAGAGATAATGAGTGAGATGGGTGAAGCCCTGGAAAGAGCTGGACATTAAAATGAGTGGACATTAATTTGGATCAAATGATTGGTTACTAAAGGCAAAACATGAGTTCTGCAAGGCTAGTTCTAAAACTCATGGAAGTGAATGGAAAGACTTGCATTCAATGGACTTTGGAGCAGGCTCATAGAGAAGGCAACTAAAAGAGGATCTCTAAAGCAAACTAACAGTATCCCCCAATGAATCAACCTGGGCTCCCTCTGACAATGTGACACTGATGTCATGCTACAAATCTCAAACAGGCAGTTCACTTACAGATATCCACAGGTGGGGTCACACCCAGGTACATGAATTATTTTCCAGTCATTCATCAATAGACAGTGTCCAGTCAATTTCCCCTCCCTAAATTCCAGTTTCACACTTGTAGCCTCCCATCCTAAAAATTCCTTGCAATTCATCTTGGCAACTTTTATGCTTGATTCTGCAGAGGCTAATATCACAAAACTAGTATGATGTCTCAGTCACCTGGGAGGGTTCTGTGCTGATGCCAGGTATGAACTATTTGCTGCCTGCTTTCTCCCAGCATAAAGCATTTATTCTTCAGGTGATTAGAGGAATTACTGAACCCTCCAAATACACCAGTTTGGACTGCCTCTGACACTGTGATGCTGATGCCAAGCTACCAATTTCTGACAAATATAACAGGGAGTCCTGTGGCAGTTTTAAAGACTAACAAATTTATTTATCACATGAGCTTTCATGGGAGAAAATCCCATTTCAATAGACACTTAAAGATGGGGAATTTGTAGAAGTTCTGACAGGCACTGCACTTTGACAAACATTCCAAGGCAGGAACACACCCTCAACTGAATTACACAAATGATTTCCCAGTCACTCAGTCATGAGCAATTAAGAGAGATTCCTGCCAATTCCCTCAGCTCCCCAGCCCTACACCCTAGTACTATACCATTTAATACAGCTCAAGCCTTCCCTAGGTTATGTCTACACTGGGGGGCCCTGGGAAGCTGACTTAACAAGGTTGGCTATAAGTCTAGCCCAAGGTGCCACTGGCAATCTGTAGGGAGCCTGATTCAGCTCCTAACTGCTTGCGGTAAGCTGTGGGGTCAGGAGCTAACTCCTGCTGCCCACAAAGAGGGGATGGGAGTCCAACCTGCCTCTGAACCCCTCCCCATGGCAGTGAGGGCTGGCAGCTGACACCTGCAGCCTGCACAGAGGGGCTAGGAGCCTGATCTGAGTCTCAGCCCATTTCCAGAGGCAGTGGGAGAGCCAGACCAGCTCTTGTCTGTCCACTTGCAAGAGGCCAGAGGTGCACAGAACTGCCTCCTGCCCTGGATGCTTGTAAGCCATCAGGGGCATGTGGAGCTGGCTCACGCCTTGGCTGCTTGCAAGTGGTCAGGGCAGGAACTAGCTGCCAGCCCCGCTGCTGGCAGAGATCAGTGGTCCATTTCACAAGCCTGGAGTCTGTGAAATTGACCAGGCTGTGAACTGCTTGCCTCGTGGTTCAAGCAGCTGGGAGCCAGATTGGGCGCTGAGATGACTCCTAACCCTCACAGCCTGCAGAGAGGGTCTACGGGCCAGACTGGGCTCTCAGCCCCTCTTTGCAGGCTTTAGGAACTTGCTGACAGCACCCGCCACAGCAGAGACAGACTGGGAACCAGATCTGACCCACAGCTCCTTGCCACAGGTCAGGAGCTATATCAGGCTCCCCCAGGTGGATTGGTGCGCTGGAGCACGGGCCAGGCACTGCCCTGTAAAGTCAGCTTAAATGCTTATGCCAACTTACAGGGCAGGAGTTATTAAGGCAATTTAATAATTTCTAAATGTAGACAAGGAGTGGCTTAAATTGACTCAAAGGGCTTTAAGATGAGTTAAGCCCATAGTGTAGACATACCCCTAGAGAATACAAGTTCATTAGTTCACCACACCTGACCTAGACATGGTAATCCACTAGTCCAGTGGGATGTTTAATTAATATCATATGCAGTTTTAATATCGCTTCCTTATTACTACTCAGTATTCTCCTGTTTGTACATCTAAGGGGCATGTTAAACATTTTGCCATAGTATTACACTGGAAGTTCATGACTAGCTGGTTATAACAATAATCACAAGTGCTATTAAGAGTAACTGCTTTTCACAACACAATTTTCTGTCCTATAAGAAAAAAAGGCTATATTTTTTCCAGCTGCAATAAGACAGACAAGATATATATATTTTTTATTTTATTAGAATTCAATAAAATCAATTAGAATAAAATGCATTATTTTATAAGTCACAATGAGGAAAAAATAGTCTGTGTCTTTTAGATTATTAGTGACAGTTTGTTGGCAAAATAATAATCATTGCCAGTTTGTTAGCAAAATAATAAGCATTGAAACATAAGACTTTTCATGTTTTTCCTAGGCCATTCTTGTTTCCCTCGATTTTCAAATCCCTAAGTAACTAAAACCACTAATTGTCTTACCCAACTAGTGCTGAAAAGCAAACCCCCAAACCAGAAAACATATTATGGAGGATAAAATAAATATTGGATTGTAAAAAGGAAGAATACATTTTTATACTTTAAAGTTTGAGCTAGTCACTAGTTCTTGGGTTAGTTTTTTCTATAAGTATTTTTTTCCATAGTTGTCTATAATAGTATTTGTATCAGTAATATATAGCTGGTACTGGTCACAGTCAGAGCCAGAATACCTGGGTATATGGCTCACTGTTTTAACAGCAGTCCCTATCTTCCAGAGAAAACAGGATGTAACAGCTAATTAGTGTTCTAGTTGATAAACTGATATGTCAAAAATCTTAAAAGTAGGGGTAAGTTAATAAGAGTCATCCTGTGACTCCACAAGTGGTTGTTCATTTTGCTGTTTGAACTTGTCCAACAAATTACAAGGTAAGTCAGTGTCCACAAACAAGAAAACTGCCTCTTCATGGGACCATATGTGATGTTTCTCTTCCAGAATCTGTTCTGGCATGTCTCTGTAACCACCTGATCTCCACTCCTGAAGCCTGACTTACCCTGCTATGTCTGGTGGCCACTTACTCCCTAGGTACTTCACAGTAGCTTCCTGAATGTAACTGGTCCCAGGCAATGATCATGTGTTTTTCAGCCACTTAGGGGACAGTTCTTTGGTAAGCACACCCAGCTACCAGGGGCCACCTGAGGAATTATCATCCTAAAAGGATCGGGACCCTTTCCCAATCTCTGTTAGGCTCATGGACTTCGGCTCACTCATTAGACAAAGAAATGCTAATACCCAGCTCTGCTCATTCATGCCCTCTAAAGTTCATACGGCTTTAGACAAAACAAGCACAAGTTTATTGATTAGAACATTAATTTGAGTATATAGCAAATCAATGCATAATCATTTAATAAAGGAGTCAAAAGTTACCACAATCAAACAAAAGCTATAAGACTCATGCTTCCTATCATCACTGTCCAAGATTACTCCCAAGATATTTGGCTGAAAGATGTTTTTACAGCTAATCTCTGCCTATAACTAGCAGGGCACAGATCTTGCTTGAAATTAGAGAATGCTTCAAGATGGAAAATAGAGAATGCTTCTCTGGAAAAAAGCCCTAGTGGTTCAAAGTCTCTCTCTTTGTTTTCCATCCCTTCTTAACTCTTCCTCTTTCTGGACCAAAGTGATTTCCTTTGTCTTGCCTGAGCCAGGAAGCTCAATTTGCATTGTATTTGTCATGTATCACTCCAGCCTTCATGCTGAGAGATAGGTCTATTGGTCTGAGCCATGTAACACGCTTCACATCTGTCCACATACATGATACTGCAGGAAGCATGATACCATAACAATAAGGCAGAACATTCAAAAGGGAATCTTACATGGCATAATCAGCATCAAACCCTACCTATATATTGCAAAAGTGAACAGAAAAATTACAGACGTCAAAATCTAGGGATGCATAGATATGCATCCTGTGACACCATGAATTTAGCAGAATGTAATACAATTACTATTATATTGTGATGCTGGAAAGCTTGGTATGTTGCCAGATTTTTCCTCCCCTACCCACCTATTTTTTCCTGGTTAACTGTACTGAGAACTAGACCAGACTTTTCCCTTGGTGTGTTTAGGATGCTTCCCTTTTCTTTGATCTCTACAGTTAAAATATTTCTACCTGCATTTTCTCCAATGATGTAACAAGAATACTTCAGCATCATTCTATATATAGATAGACATTTGGAAAGCCTAGCATCAATTTATTGGACATTTTTTGTTCTACAAAATTCAATTATTTATTGCTAAAGATTTTGCCCAAATGTAATATATTTGCTCTTCACCAGATTGTCAGTTGTGGAAGTCTGAAAGGCCTTCTGGCAGAAAGAGTCTGCTTGCCATGGCTACAATCTGAGGTGTCATGGCAACATAAATCTGGCAGATTGGTATTGCTTCTATTTTTCAGACTAAACAAGTTTCCATACCTTCTATTTAATTATTATCTAAATCACTGAATATGATCCCAACATACTTCACATTTTGTTCTTGTGAAAACAAATTGATTTACATCCTATCCCAATTTGCTTTTAAGTTTCCTGTAAATTGTGTACCTCCCACTTACAAGGTCTTAGTTTTTGCATGAAGAGAGGATGTCAGCCCTCTTTCTATTGTGTTTTCTGCACTTTTTTTTTAATGGTATTTCCATCTTTTTTTTTCCTTTTTCTTTTTTTAGGTTATCACTTACTATTAAATTCTCTAGGCATGCACAGTTATTTCTACAGGACTCTGCTCTATAGAACAAGACTGATTTCAGTTGTTATAAATTTAATCAGACTTTCTCAATATAAAGTTTACTAGCCAAATTCTTTTCTTTTAGTAAGTGATCATTGATGTCATAATCAAACTAAAGATAGAATTTGATCCTCCCCAGAATGAAATGTAGACTTTGTTCCTGACACCAATATTCTGTTTCTTCTGCCTCTATACTAGAAAGAGAGTCATGCTACTTGATCCCCATTGGTTCAAAAGGTCACTTTGGAGTCCCAGAAAATCTGGCTGAAGATGTTCAGTTACTGTAAATCAGTTATAACATCACCAAAATTAATGGACTAGCTGACACCAAGTCATAATGTAGTCTATTGAATCTACTCTTTAGAATGATTCACTAAAATGTGTATGTTCAGTGGCATTTTAAAATTTTGCTTAGCATAATTTTCTAGTGCACTACATCGTATGTACAGACTATCTCATGTTAGGTAATAGTTAAATTCATCTGTGTCTGCAGTATTTCTATTTCTGTTTATTTGTCAACAGACATACCAATAATCAGCACTCCCAGGGAAACAAAGCTCTTGAACTAAAGAATTGTAATCAGTGTGAAAAGAAACTGATGAATAATCCTCAGAGGAGTGTCCAAATACAGCCAAATCTTTTCACCAAGAACTTATTTTTAGGCTCACTGCAGTGGCCATTGAGATGGTTTTGTGTGAGTTGTGTTAAAGCCATTATCACTGTGAATATAGGATATTCATGAAAGACTTTCATGGTGCAGTCAGGTGCAAGCACAGGTCAGTTTTTAATGATGCATGACTGTGGGTTTGTTTATTTTTAAACTCATTGCTGATGTATGCTTTTCATTTATTGATTTCCTAAACTCACTCCTACCACCAAACTGTAGTTTCCCAAACTACATCTGGCCTCCAACTAATTTAGGAACAGCATTTATGAGCTACTTGAAAACAAGTCCCATCCAACATTGCTAATTAGAAACAAGTAACCTGATCCTGTGGAGAATTATTCGCTTAACAAAAGGAACTACAATGAATGCAACTTCCCAACTTATGTAAGTAAGCATTGGCAATAAGAGGCTATAGTTCTGCAGACAAAACCGATGCTAAAGGAGAGATACATGAACGGAGATGCAATACGGTACAAGGAATGGTGGTGGGTATACACAGGACATAAAGGCACATATCCAGGAAGGAAGAAGACCTTTGTTTTCCTATAGGAAAACATATACTCAAAAAATGTGCATGAAGAAGATAAAGAAAAATGAATAAAATGAAAAGAAAAAGAAAATAAAGATGTTTAGAGATTCATCAGAAAACAGTGTATATATTGATTTTTAGTTGTTCTGTTAGAATAGAGGACATATATTTTGAAATATTTAAACTTAGTAAACAATACTTTAGAGCAATGGTTTTCAACCTTTTTTCCTTGGAACCCAATTGAATAAAAAATCATTTCTGTTCATGACCCAACAGTTACATCTTTCAGCAATGCATTACAGTCTTTCAGTGGTGGCAGCAGGGTGTGCTGTGACCCTGTACCTGAGAGTCTGCAACTCAGTACTGGTTCCCGACCCACAGTTTGAAAACCACTACTTTAGAGTATTAAATTGTCATTTAAATGGCTAACCTTTTCTAACATAATTGTCTTCATGCATATTCTGGACATAGTTTTGTGTAGCTGAACTTGTCTGATGTGGAAGTGTGGCTTTAAAATATGTGAAGTGGCTAGGTTTTGCTATTGTCTTCCTTCCTCTTTTTTAGTTAGAAAGTGGTACATATTAATAATCGCTTTTTGTGGCACATCAAACCCCATTGCAGAGTTAGGCAGATAGTAGACTCCCTGTTCCTGTAACTGAAGTAGAGCACAGTTCTGTGTCCTGAATTCAGATATCTGTAGTTCATCAGAGCTGTGCCAATGGTAACTGCTTGCTTTACTAGCCATGCTGTGTCTTTGAGTGTCAAGGCAACAGGAAAACCACCTTCCACACCTGGAAAAGGCTGGAAGAGAGATCTCAGGCAAGAGTGGCTAGGACATTGCTAAGTGCTCTTTCTCTGGTTCCTCCTTCTTCTCCTTGCAGTGTGTGTTTATGAAGGAGGAGGAACTTTTTGCTTCTTTCTTGTTCTCTCCACTTAACCATACTCTGGGAAGGGTTCAGGGTACCTTACAGGATACCCAGGAAGTGAAGCCTGTATCACTCTCTTTTACTGCCACCGGGCTATGGGGCCATGACTGGCATGTTACCTGCTAGGGCAAATTCACCTTCCTCTTACTCCTTAGTGGTCATCTTGGGCTCTTTTCCTGTCTAACCTCTATCCACCCTTATCTAATATGCCTCATTATGAAAACAGGGCAAGATTGAGTGACAAACTTTTTTTGAGCCCTAAAGATTTCCCCCCCCACCATATGGAAAAATTGGCACACATGAACATTTTTTTTCATCCTCTACCCAGCATCTCAGAGGTTCAGCTTAAGTTATATTAATCAGGACCCTGTGCAGATGGTGAGTTTAAAAAGAATCCAATATGAGGTCCTTGCAATCTCATGGGATTCTTTAATATGGGCCCAAAATACAACACTGAACTGGTGCAGGGCTATGCCACCATGTTTGCATAGCATATGGATTCTTTCTCTTGATTTCTGCATGGAGGATAGGGAATGTATTAGGATTCGAGCTTCCAACCATGGTACCTAGGCAGACCTGAAGGTATGGAGGTGTCACTACCCTTACAACTGCCCTAAGGTCTGTAAGACAATCAACATCCAGTTGGAATCCACATTGTAATAGACCTGCTGGATAGTCTATGGAGTAGTTATCTGTTGATTAAGGGTGTAAGATGAAGTTACAGACTCCTTATTTAGCCATGCTATGGTATGTGTCTCATTCTTTCTTTGTGTGGAAGGGTGGACTTACTGCTGGAGTGCCCCCTCATGGTAGGGTATGGTGTAACAGGCTCCTCTTTTAAAACCCCCTGCCAAGAGCTACTGCAATCCTGTAGTTCTCTGCATTTTCTCATGACTTGACCTTCCAGTTAGGTAAAAATCTCACTGTTTCCAAGATATTATCCTATACAAACAGAGTCCAACACAATGACACAATGACTTGAGTCTTGGGTTCCACAGAAGTCACACTCTTCTTGAAATAGAAGGTTTCCAAGCTTCCCCTCCCTTGTGTCTCCCAACAGAATACAGACAATTCCAAGCAGATCCAACTGAACCCAACCCACCCATCCAAAACAACCTGGTTTCTTCAGCCCTTTGTTCCTGTTGTGGAACATCAACCATCTTTCCTTTGGACACCTTTTCTCCTACAGCTTTCCCATGATTCTTTTCCCAGAGTGAAGGAATTTAACCTACTCCCTCCTGAGCCCATCTATGCCAGGTCCTTTTCCTGGATCTTTCTTTTTTTCATGAAGAAGACCCAGCACTGCCCAAGTTTGTCTAACAACACCCTATCAGAGCCTGCATCAATCAATCTCCTTCAATCCCCTGTGGAATATAAGAGAGTGTCCTGTGTGTAGATGAAGATTAAGTGTGATAGTGAGAACAAGAAAGGAAGAATTTTGAGGCAGAATTATATTGTGAAGAGACATAGCGATATATCCTCATCTCAAGAATTTGGATTAAAACAGCTAAACTTAAGAATTTTGTTGTGGACTTTGCTGAAGGAAGTTGCAGTTTTATACCTAGACTTAATTGAGCAAAGGCCTTTGATATTTGTCACTTAAAGGACACGACATTATTTACATTTACTTTTCCATTTGACAGAATTTTCCTATTTTTTTCATCCTGGTTTTTGATCCTCCTCTAATTCAAGTCAATGAATGACCTTCATCTTGTTCAGCTGTCGTACTATTATATTGTGGACATTTATTACAAGAGAAATTATTTGAAATTAGACTATGTAAGAGATAAAAACTCATGTTGTCCTAGGCTTGTTACTGTATATTGAAATATTAAAATGACCTACATTATAAAGACACTGAATTTCAAATAATGGCTGTAGCAAAGGGGCATGGCTTTCCTCAGGAACAGAAGGGTTGGGATGGCCCACTCCCAGGTGGGTTGGGCAGAATCAGAATCATCCTGTCCATCTCACTGGAAGTGGAGGTATGTGAGAAGTATGAAACAGAAATGTAGCAAAAGGAAATATAAAAGGAAAGCCCCGGAGCTCAGTCTGAGCTGAGCTCCCAGGGGAGAAGGATATTTCTCCATTTGTCCTGGAGCCTCCACCTGGCCACTGTGCTGGTGTGGAGCTTCCTGCATCCTGGAGTCCTGAGTTACTGCAGGAACTGCCTGCTGCTGGTGACCCAGAAACACTGCCAGCTTCCTGAGACCTAAAGAAGCTGCTGTCTGCCAACGACCCCAATGTCATTCTGGACCTGCTGTCAGCCAATGACATCAAAGGGCTATAAAACCTGTCCTTGGTAGAGTACCCTGAGGAGATTGAAAGTAATACAGAGGATCAGGTACTCCAGAGAAAGGGGGAAGAAAGTAGCCTAAGGGTGCTGGACAGCAGTCCAGAGGTCTAGCTGTGACTATTGTCCCACTGACTTAGTGGAAGACCACTCACATAAGGACCTGGGCTGGGATGCTGTTAAGCTGGGAGGGCCTATATCAGGCCTATAGGCTTCTGACCAGTTCCACCCTACCTGAGCGCTGGGGGCCTATAAACTGCTGACTCGCCTTAAAAAGGGCTAAAGACTGCTTACTCACCCTGTCCTGCTTGACGGCTGGGCCTATAAACTGCAGGCTTGCCTTGATGAAGACTAGGAGCAGCTTGCTCACTCTACGCTACAGGAAGGCTTAGCTACTAGCTGCTTCCTCACCATGCATAGGGCCAATGAAGGCATACCTACCTCTAACTTGCAGAAAAGACTAGGACCTCTGGCCTGACACCAATTCCCCTCTGTTGGACCTGTACTGATAGGAGCACCATACCCAAGGGGTGTGGCATCCCTCAGAGACAGACTGGGAGAAACAGCTGGAAGCACTGCAATAACCATTTCCAAATTTACATCATGATCTGTCAGCACAAAAAGCTGATTTAAATCAAGAGTGAGTTTCAGATGTTTTTACTTCAGTCTATACTGAATTCCATCTGTGTGCTGAGGTATAGTCAGACATTCTGGATGTATGATTCTTTCTAGAATCAGTAAGCCTTGCTTTGAGATTTAGGCCATGTCTATATTACCCTTACAGAATGCTGGCAAAGCACTCTGAGCAACATAAATTTCTCCAGCATGAAGGGCAGTGTGTGCAGTGCTATGTTGGTAGAAAGCTGCAACAACATCATAAGTTCCAGAGGAGTAGCTGTTTTAGTCTGTGTACAGCAAAAACAATGGAAGTTCTGTGGGACCTTAAAGACCAACAAATTTATTTGGACATAAGCAACCTTATGATTGAAGAAATTAGTTAGGCTTTAAGATGCAAGAGGACTTTTGTTGTGACAACAGCATAGCTACTGTCATTTATTAAGGTAGTTTTATTATGTCAACAGGAAAGCTGTCTACACAAGTGATCATACCAAAGCACAACTCCATCAGTAAGTTTACGGGCATAGACTCATAGGCTATGTTCACACATACAGTGCTTGTTTCAAAGCAACATGTTTTGAAACAAGCCGTTTTGAAATAAAGGGTTATTTAGAAACACAAAAAGTGTTTTCAAAATAAGGGAGCGAAATAGCATGTCCACAGTGTGTCAATAGAAAGGCTACAATCTGCTAAGAACGATAATATAGTTTTTATGTATGCATCATGCCTGTATTAGAAATTAGAAACCTATTTGTTTTTATGTGTGTTCCAAGTGATTTGTTTTTAAGGCAATCCCAGGATGGGTGTCTGCAAAACTATTGTTTCTCTTGATGACCCCCATCAGGGGGGCTCTCATCTGCAGTGGGCCCAAGAAGAAACCTGTTTGGCCAATTACCCAGACTGACCATGTAGTCCAACTCCATTTTGATCTGGCAAGGGCTCTGAGATAAAAGGCAGGGGACCCATCTTCATCTTGTCTTTCGTTTTCAGTCTTCAGTCTCTCAGCAACCAACACCCTTATCTGGAACTATTCTTCTGGGACTGAGCAAAGGACTAAGACCCACCCAGCTGCTGGCTGCATACCAGAGAAAGTGGACTAACCTCCAAACCACAGGTTCTTCAAAGCCTTGCTTTCTATGGACTCTAAATCATTTGTATGTATGTGATCCACTTTGACCCTTTAACATCTCTCACATTTTCTTTGTTTTCCTTTTATATTAAACCTTTAGTTGTAGTTACTAAAGGATTGGCTGGCAGCATGGTAATTTCGGTAAGATGCAAGTCTATATTGTTCTAGGTGATGTTGCTGGCCCTCTGGGGTCAGGAGAACCTATTTCTTAAAGAGACCCTGTGGCTAGAGGGGACCATAGGAACTGAGGTACAGTAAAGGGGCTCCTTCTGTTTTGTTATCCTTGGTGATGACCAGAGTGGGGAATCAGAAGCATGTTTTGTGACTGACTGGGAGACTGGTTTAAGTAGCACCTGTCAGTGGATTAGGGGTTTGGCCCTGGTTTACGCAGCTTGCCCTGATTATGGCACATTCAGAAGGTTATCCCAGGAGGCCAGGGTCACAGGGTGCGAGGGGTGTAGGGGCCCATGCACCAAGCCAGCTTCTTGGGATCCACCCAGTCCCCCCAGGCATAGTACAGGAGGTCTCCAACCCTGGCAACACCTGCTAGGACCAGCCTCCGCCTCACGGAGAGGGCCTCCACCATCTGCACACCAAGATGGTGGCTGTGTAGCAGGGAGTCCATGAGGAAGTCCTCCCCCTCAGCAGGTTCAATGGACCTGGAGTCCAAGATGAGCCTCCAGGTCCAGGGGAGGTCCTGGTAGAAGGACAGCAGCTCAGAGAGGTCTTGCAAACCACCTCTCAGGTAAAGATAAAAGAGCTGCCGGTCATATTGGAGTCCTCAGTCGCAGCATACCAAGTGGCTCCTCACCAGGCTACGTGCACCATAAAGGGATTCTCTGCAGGGCCTGGAGGTGGAAGGCATGAACCTAGTTGTAGATATGGCACAGGCCCTACCCTTCTTTCTCCACATGCAGACCCAGGATCCTGCAGAAGCTCAGTGCAGTCCTGGACAGAAGAATTCCAGAATTCTCTTCTGGAGATTGGCCAGGAAACTTGGAGGCAGGACCAATGTGCTGAGTCAGTCCAAGAGCATGGACAGGATGAGCTGGTTGAATACCAGTGCCCACCCCCAAAAGGAAAGGCACTGCAGCAGTTCTGTCAACCTTCACAGCTGGTCAATGACACTGCCCTATAAGTCATGCCAGTTCTCATCTGGGGAGGGATGGGTGGCAGAAAAGTAGGTGCTAAGATAGAGCAGCAGACCTGTTCTCCACTAGCTGGCATGAAGTGTGGATGGGAGAGAGCTCCCCATCCAGCTGGCCCCTGCCAGCAGGCCAGAGCTCTTGACCCAGTTGACCCCGGTGGAGATTGCCAAGTAGATGGCCTGGCAAGCCTCCAACCACACCAAGTCACCCAGATCCTGGACCATGAGGAGTGCATCGTTGGCATACGCTGACAGGACCAACCTCAGCTCCAGCTCATGGAGCACCAACCCTGTCAACCTCCGAAGGAGGAGACACAGGAAGGGCTCCATAGCCAGAGCATACAGCTGGCCCGGCAGCAGGCAGCCTTGATGTACTCCTCACCCGATGCTGATCGCTTTGGTCAGAGTCTAGTTGAGCTAGACCAAACACTCTGCAGAGGTGCACAGCATCTGGAGAAACCCCCCAAAACAGGGCATGAAGCCAAATGTGCACAGGGTGCCTAGGAGATACCTGTGATCCACCCTGTTGAACAATTACTCCTGGTACAGGGCCAGGAGGGCAAATAACACACCAACCTAACACCTGAGCTCCAAGAGTTCTAAGACCAGACTGTGACCTGGGACTCCTGGGATAGCCTTCTGAATGTGCCGAAAGCAGGGCAAGCTGCAATAACCAGGGGCCAAACTCCCAAACCACTGGGGTACGTGGGATGCGTGGTACTTAAACCAGTATCCCAGTCAGTAACAAAGCATCCTTCTGCTTCCCCACTCTGGTTATCACCAAGCATAACAAAATAGAAACAGCCCCCTTTATTGCACATCAGTTCCTCTGGTCCCCACCTAGCCACTGGGTCTCTTAAAAAATAGGTTCTCTTAACCCCAAAGGGCCAGCCACATCACCCAGAACAATGTAGGCTTGGATCTTACTCAAATTACCACACTGCCAGCCAAAACCTTAGTAACTACAACTGAAGGTTTAATATAAAAGGAAAACAAAGAAAATATGAGAGATGCTAAAGAGTCAAATTGAATCACATACATACAAATGATTTAGAGTCCATAGAAAGCAAATCTTTGAAGAATCTGAACTTTGCAGGTTAGTCCACTTCCTCTGTTATGCACCCAGCAGCTGGGTGGGTCTTAGTCCTTTGTTCAGTCCCAGGAGAATAGTTCCAGAGAAGGGTGTTGGTTGCAGACAGACTAAAGACTGAAGACTAAAGATGTCATGGAGATGGGGCTATTGCCTTTATCACGTTTTTCTCTCCCACCCTCTCAGAGGCCTTGCCAAATTGAGTCACATAGTCAGTCTAGGTGACTAGCCAAACAAGTTTCTTTCTAGGCCCTCTGTAGCTGGCAGTCTTCTTAATCAATGAGCCATTAAGATGATGACAGTTTTTCAGACACCCAGTCTGGGATTGCTAGGAGTCAAATAACTTGAGTACAAATATAACAAATATTTTCCTAATACATTTTACACATAGGATACCTACATATAAACCATATAATCATTTCTAGCAGATTACAACTTTTCTATTGATACCAAACATGGTATATCACATATGGATTATTGAAAATATGAAATATTAATATGAAAGATAACCATAAGTAGTCCCCTATACCCAGAGAACATCACACAGGTTGCTAAAGATGGCCTGACCCAGTATGGTGTAGGTCTGCTCTCAATGGATTATATCCTGTGTCACGGACCCCAGGAGCAGTGAGATGGCCTTGCCTACTATTTTGTTGTCCATGCAGAGGAGCGAGATGATATGCCAGTTTCAAAGGTTGCAGAGGTCCCCCTTCTTGGGCAGCAGAATTGTCTTCTGGAGGTTGGCCAGGAACCTTGGGGGCGGGGCCAGGGTGTTTAGCCGGTGCCAGAGCATGGACAGGATGAGCTGATTGATGACCAGTGCCCATCACCAGAGGGAATGGCACTGCAGCAGTGCAGTCCATCTCTGTAGCTGGTCAACGAACCTGCCCTGCCAGTTCTCATTTGGGGAGGGATGGGTGGCAGAAAGGTAAATGCCCAGATAGACTAGCAGATGCGCACTCCACTGGATGGCCTGAAGCGCAAGTGGGAGGGAGCTCACCAGCCACCTGGCCCCTACCATCAAGCTAGAGTTCTTGACCCAATTGACCTGGGCAGAGGAGGCCCCCAAATAGATGGCCAGGGAAGCCTCCAACCACATCAGGTCGCCCAGGTCCTGGACCATGAGGAGTATGTCATCAGTGTATGCTGACAAGACCAGCTTGAGCTGTGGCTCATGGACCACCAACCTATGACGGAGAAGACAGAGGAAGGGCTCGATGGCCACAGCCTATAGCTGGCCCAACAGCAGACAACCTTGACGCACTCCTTGCCTGAAGCTGACCAGTTTGGTCAGGGTCCAGTGGAGCTTGACCAGACACTCTGTAAAGGCGTACAGCACCTGGAGAAACCCCACAAAGCGGGGCCCAAAGTTAAACACCCGCAGGCTGCCCAGGAGATACCATGGTCCATCCTATCAAACGCGTTATCCTGGTCCAAGGCCAGGAGGGTGAACAGCAGAAAATCCCTACACTCAAGCTCCAAGGTATCCCGGACCAAACAGAGATTGTTATAAAGATGGAGTGGCCCAGGACAGTGTAGGTCTGGTCAGGATGGATCACGTCCTGCAGAACGGACCCCAGGCGCAGCAAGATGGCCTTGGCTACTGTTTTGTAGTTTGTGATGAGGAGTGAGACGGGATGCCAGTTCTGGAGATCGCGGAAGTCCCCCTTCTTGGGCAGCAGGGCCAGCACTACCTTCCAACAAGAAAGGGGAAGCTCTCTGCTCTCCTCGGATTTGGCCCAGACAATGGCGATGTCCAGGCTGAGGATATCTCAGAACATGGGGTAAAGCTCCACGGTCAGTCTGTCCATGCCCGGGAATTTGCTGGTGGGCATGAGACGCAGTGCTTCCGAGAATTCAGTCAGAATGAGAGGCAGCTCTAGCCAGTCCCGGTCACCCTCGCTGGTCGAGGAAAGTTCATTCCAGAGCACCTTGCAGGCATTGGCTTTGGTCGGATTGTGGGAGAAAAGACTGGCATAGAAGGTCCTGGCCCTTCCACGCATCTCGTTCAGATCTGTGAGGGGAGTGCCGTCATCTGCCAAGAGGCAGGTGACGTGCTTTTTGACCCCCCCCCCGTTTCTCCAGGGTGTAGAAGAAGTGGGAACTGTGATCCATCTCCCGAAGGTGATGGGTGCAGGATCAACTGAAGGGTCCCTGAGCCTGAAGGTCTCTGAGGGCCCACAGCTCCTCCCACTTCTTCTGGTGCACCCCGCAGATGGATGGATCCTCAGGGCTGGCAGCCAGATGCCTCTCCAGCTCTAAGACCTCCCGTTCCAGCTGCTCTACTTCCACATTTCTCCACCAGCTGGCCCCCCAAGTGTAGTCACAGCAAAAGAGCTTCCCCAAGTCCTACCAATGCTGCACCGAGGGAAAGGCAGCCTTCTGCCCCCACCAAGCTAGCCAGAACTTCCAGAAGGACACCACAAAGCCCACGTCCTCCAGGAGGCTATTATTAAAATGCCAGTAGCTTGGCCCCGGCCTCTCTGCTGAAAGAGAGGTCATCACCATCACCAAATGGTGATCTGGAAAAGGGGCTGGGATCACACCAGAGAAGCGAGTGGGCCTGTGTGAGATGACATTGCGGCAGCTAAATATGGTCCAACTGGGAGTGGTGTGACCGATGGTCCTCCACCCAGACATAGGTGAAGGTCACCTCATCGTACAGGTGATGGTTGCGCCAGACGTCCACCAGGGAGTTATGGTCTATTATCTCCCCGAGGATGTCTGTGGTAGCTGGGCATTGTTCAATTCCTGTGCAGTCCCATTCCTTGAGGGTGTCGTTAAAGTCTCCATCCAGGACTAGGCACTCTTGAGGATCCACGGCACGGAGGAAGGAAGCCACCTGCCAAAAAATGTGCACCTGCTCTGGGCCCAATGTCCAGATTCAATGCCAGCCCCTCTATGTGGACCCTGAGGTGCAGCAAGCAGCCCAGCATGACCTCGGTGACCCCCAGCACCTCGGGCTGTAGGTCGGGGGATAACAAGGTGGACACCTTGCCTCGAAAGGCTGAGAGATGGCTTACATACACCCCATTCCCCCACTCCATCTGCCAGCTGGCCTTGGCAGCTGGATCCGTATGGGCCTCCTGCAGGAGAACCACAGAGCACCCTCCCCCACCCCGAAGAAAAGAGAGCACCTGGGTCCTGCAAAGACTCATCCTCCAGCCCCTGGCATTGAAAGTAGCAAAGATGATAGGGGCCATGAGGAGGTCTTGGGGGGATCCTCAGAGGTGTCAGGAGTGTCAGCAGCCCCCATCAGGCCACACAGCAATCCACAACTGACCCCAAAGGTCACGACGGAGTTACGGAAGCTGCAGGCCCTCTGGTAAGCCACGGCGTCCCGCGTCCTGGTCCCTTTGCCTTCCTTCGTATAGCCCTCACAGCTCGGAGGACAAGATGGAAATTCCCCCCCCCCCGTGCTGCAGGGCGAGCTACACCTGGCCCCACGAGTTTCAGCCAGGAACACACATAGCTTGTCCTGCAGCTCCGGGGGTCTGGGGTCGAAGGGTCCCGGTCATGCTCCTGTCGGGTCCCCATATTGACCCCACAGCCATCTGGGATGGAAAGACAGGGCGCAGAGCCCCGTCTCAGCGCCAATGTCGTGGGTGCCGCATCAGCCAGCTGAACCCCTGGCACAAGGAAGTGTGGTGGTGGAGGGAAGACAGAAGACCCAGGGACAGAGGGAACCACATATACAGGCCTCTGGGAATCAGTAGATGGAAAGGGGAAAGACACAGTCCCGGGGACAGCAGCAATAGGGTATGGAGCCAAGGAAGGGCTAGAGGTAATATCTAAGGGCGGAGGGTTGGGACGAGGTGTGACTCCCTTTGACCAGACATCAGGAATCAGGGGCGGGATCCGTGCCGACGCTAGGTATGGGAGTTGACCTTGATTGATTTTCCACATCTTGAGCATTGGACATGAAGGAAAAGATAAGTGGGGGAAGGGACGGTTGTCTCACTGGGGATGGCCCTCTGGGACCCAGCTGCTTGAGGCTGGCCATCACCTCGAAGGGCTCGGCGGCCACAGCTGGAGTACCCATGGCAGCCAGGCAGATGGAGCAATCCGGGGGTGTCACCGGGATAAGAGCAGGAACAGCAGACAGAGGTTGGGGCTCAAAATGGGTCTGGGGCAAGGGAGGGGGCGGTGAAAGATTATTGCTACCCAGATCGAGGCCTGCTGGCAGAGGGTCATCCTCCCTTGGGGCTACCAAGGTCAGACCCAGGGCCTCAATTTCTGCAAAGATGGAGCCTAAGTCCCCCCTGCCTTAGTTGCTGGTGATGAAGCAGGTTCAGGTGGGACAGAGGCAGCTCCATCCGCAGCCTCTTCAGGAGGGGGATCAACAGGGGCCTACTATAATGGGGCAGTGCTGCTCCCCTCTTCTGCTATGCCCAGCTCCCTGGCCGGAGCCTCCTGCTGGACCTCAATAGGGGTTGCAGCAGGCAGCTCAGCATTGGTGGTGGCATTTGTGTTATGAGCCCCTGCAATGACTTTCGGGGTGCCTTCTCCCCGTCTGATGTAGTGGGGAGGGACTTAGCCTTCTTCCACTTGATGCACTTCCCCTGAAAGAGGGCCTGGCCTTCTAAGATGGTATCGGAGGGCTGAGCAGTGGGGGCAGGTGTAGGAAGCAAGGGCAAAGGCTCTTTGAGAAAAGAAAACAAGGGAGGTGCATCAAGGGGATGGGAACTGTCCCCTTGGGTGTGCCCTCTCCCATATCTGGGACCACCATGGCTTCTGCCCTCTCTTCTCTGGGCCCCATCCCAGCTGGTTCAATGGAGGTGCAATGGAGCCCTTCTGCTCCTCTGGGCACAGTGGAGCAGCTGTCCCTACATTCTGAGTGGCGGTGATGGTTGTGCTCTTTGAAGGAGGAGGAGGGGCAGCTTTGGAAGCCTGGTGGTTGGGGTCACTGGCAGTGGTGTAGCCAGCACCCATTGCAGCCTTGGGGGCCCCAGCTGCTCCCTCTTCATGCTGGGTCAGGGGACAGTCTCTCCAGATGTGCCCTGTGGCCCTACAGAGGAAGCACTGAGCCTCCCCTGAGGAATAGAAAATTTTATAATGGGCCCCTTGATGGGGCACCAGGAAGGACCTCTCTAGAGCCACCCTGTCACACGCCCCCCCCCCCCTCGGTGGTAGATGGAGTTGTACCTACCAGCAGAAAGACAAGACATGAGGGAGGGTGGGGTCTTTACAGCCCAGTGGGAGAAGGCTGATGACACAATTGGCTTCCCCAGGATGGAGATGAAGGGAAGGAAGGCCAGGTTGGGGAGGAAGGGTGTGACAGAGGTCATCACCACCCATACACCCAGGTCCTTCAAAGGCTCCACAGGGACGTAGACACTTCCCACCGCCGGGCCTTTTACGACTGCCTCCTGCATGGCAACCTCCAATGCCAGGAAGAAGACAAACTTCCCGAATGTCTTGGAGGCCACCACGATGGCCGAGGGCCCCAGCACCCTTGCCATTGCCTGCACATGGGTTTCCACGTGGGGTGAGAAAGCCACCAGGAGGCAACGGACACCGTGCCTCCTGGTCAAGGTGGGAAAGGGGCCCCAGACACCCAAGATGGTATTTGAGGAGGCGGTGGAGGCAGATGGTTCGGCAGTGGGTGGAGGGGTGGCAGCTGCCTGGGCATACAACTTGGGGGCAGAGGAACCCCCAGAACTGATGGAGGGAACAGCAGGGGTAGAAGGGGCCGCAGCTGATGGTGGGGCCATGGGAGCAGCAGGGCCCTTACTCGTCTTTTTCCCCTTGCTCTTTTTACTGGCTGAGGAAGTCGTGGCAGCAGTAGTGGAGGCCCGTCCCTTGCCCGCCACTGCAGGTGCCCTGGTGGGGGCACCAGAGGTAGCAGGAGTGGCAGCGGTGGTCAAGGGGGCAGCTGCAGGGATGGATGGGGCAACAGGCTCAGAGATGGGGGCAGAGGGAGCTGGGGAGGTCTCCATGTCCCCTTAGAAGGGGAGTCAGGGAGGGAGACTGGTGGCAGGGGGGGAGGGGCAGGTACTAGGCAGGTGGGTGGGGACAGAGAGTGGAACGGTTTGGGGGTTCAGGAGATAGCCACTCCTCAATGCTAAACTGTAGGCTGGGGGGAGGCATGAGTGGGGGCAGGTGAAAGGAGACTAGCAACGGGGAGGGCAGGACGCTATGGAGGGGGTGAGAGACTGGCAAACCACTCCTCCCTGCTAGGCTGCAACAGGGGAGGAGATCAACTGGGAGAGAATGGGAGGGATTTTGTATGGGGCTGGGGCTGGCTTCTCCAGCTGCACTGGATGGAATGGGGTTACAGGGGCATTGGGGATGCAGTACGCCAGGGGAAAGCAAATGATTAGGGCACATGTGGCCTCGCCTCTGGCTAGGGGATGGTACTGCAGATGTGGGGCTAATAGGCATCAAGGGCGGGGCAGGGAGGCAGTGGGAAGTGAGGCTTGGGGCAGGGGAACCACAAACAAACTTTCAGGACTGGGGTGGGGCAGGATACTAAACAAACTCAAGGTTTTGGGGGGGCCTGAAGGGGTCTGTGAGGGTTGAGGGGGCACTGAACCAGCTGGAGGGCAGAGCGGAAGGTGGGAAGCCCTCCAGCCATTGGGGGTGGGGGAGAAAGGGAGGGGCACTAAGCAATGTGGGGGAAGCTACTACTGCTGGAGGGGGTGTTCTGTGGTCCCTGCCACTCAAAGAGTCCAAAGATGTTCCAAAGTTTTAAGAGTCTGCTGGTCTCTTGAAGGGAGCGGAGGCCAAGGGAGAAGCAGGTTGGGGGGGTGGTGGTGGCAGTGTTAAGTTTAGAAGCTCACTCCCAGCTGCAAGCAGCAAAGTCTCAGTCTTTAGAGTCTCCTCAGTGATTGTGTCTTCTTGTAGAGGCAGCGGGCTCCAGGTGATAACAGGCGCAGCAACAGCAGGGTCTTGCTGGCTGGCAGGAGAGGTGGTCTTCTCCAGGTGGTCTTAGTGGTGGTCTTTCTTCTTCTGCAGCTCTCCCCCAACTCCCCACAGAGTGGGGGGTGGGATGGGAGGGAGAAAGGCCAGCCAGCAACAGCAGCAGCAGCAGCAGGAACTGTGGAGGAAGTAGCAGGAACAGCAGAGGTGATGGGAGCAGGTCCAGGCCCAGGAGCAGGTCAGAGTGTGTGACCTTCCCCTTCCACTTCTTAGAGGAGAGTAGTTCTATTGAAAGAATGGTGGTGAGTGGCCATAAGACCACCCATTTCTAAAACCCCTCCCCCAGCCTAAGGGGAGGTGGCACTGGGCCATTTTTCAAAAGATTCCAGGGGAGAACTAAGGAAATAACAGGGACGGATGTGAGGGCCACAGGTTCATAATAAGGGATTCAGAAGGAGACACTGAGCAGAGAACCTTGGACAGCGCCCACTGCTCCTGGAAGATATCAAAGGAGCCAGCGGATGCCATCCAGAGGAACTCTGCCCGGAGTCGTGCATGGATGAGGGACCGGAAATAGGCCCCACAGTCACAGGCCCCATCCCCAGCCAACCTCTTCTCCCTGATCTTATAGATGGTGACTTCAGTGAGGGCTGGGAGGAGGTTCACGAGGAGGTCTTGCAATTTTGTGGGGCCACGGATAGGGAGTGCACAGAGGAACACGTGTGGGGACAAGCACAGCCAGAACCTCAGTAAGAGGTTCTGGAGGAGCTGGAAAAGGGGCTGCAACCTGGCTCACTCTAGGTAGGCATGCGCCAGGGTCTCTCTCACATCACAAAAGGGGCAGGTGTCCAGACAGGGTGTGAACTGTGCCAAGTACATGCCCGTGCTCATGGCTCCATGCAGGAGTCACCAGCTGATATCCCCGGTGGGCTGTGGGTTCAGGATGAAGTATAGGCTGGCCCACCGGGGGTCCTCACCTTCTGCAGATGGAATTAGGTCCCACCATTTGTTGTTGGGGAGGGACACAAGGGTGAGAAAATGGATGATGTGGAGCACGAGCATGTATGGGTATTGGCAGGGTGTGGTTCAGAAGGGGACCAGCTGCAGGTCTAGCAGCCAGCTCGGGGCATGGGGTGGGGGTGGCTGGGGGGGGGCTCGCAGAGCCGGGACCCAATCAAGAGCTCCGGAGGGCCAGGACTGAGAGGGAGGCGGGGAGTACCCTCTCCCAGGACCTGCTTGAGGTAGGTCTGAGCAGTGGGGGACAGGGCTGCCTTCACCTCCTGGAGTAGGTGTCGGGGGGGGTATGAGAGGTGGAGAGCCCCATGCACTGAGCTAGTTCATGAGGATCCATCCAGTCCCCACTGGCAAAATCCAGAAGGTCCCTGAGCCTGGTGACACCTGCCAGGACCAACCTCCACCTCACAGAGGGGGCCTCTACCACCTGCACACTGAGACGGAGGTTGTGTAGGAGGGGCTCTGCGAGGAGGTCCTCCACCCGGTGGATGCAATCAACCTGAAAGCCAAAGTGAGCCTCCAGGTGCAGAGGAGGTCATGATAAAAGGTCAGCAGTGCGGAGAGATCTCACAGACCACCTCTCAGGTCAAGATAAAAGAGCTGCTGGCTTAGAGGAGAGTGGTTCTATTGAAGGAATGGTGGTGAGCGGCACAAGCCCACCTACTTCTAAAACCACTCACCCAGGCTAAGGGGAGGTGGCACTGGGGCATTTTTCAAAAGATTGTGGGGGACAACTAAAGTACTAACAGGGAAGGTTGTGAGGATCACAGGTTTATAATAAGGGATTCAGGAGGGGATACTGAGCAGAGAACCTTAGACAGTGCCCACTGTTCCTGGAAGCTGTCGAGGGAGCCAGCAGACGCTGCCCAGAGGAACTCTGCCTGGAGGCGTGCATGGACAAGGGACCAGAAATAGGCCCCACAGTCGCAGGCCCCTTCCACAGCCAAGTCCCTCTCCCTGGTCTTATAGATGGCAGTCTTGGCATAAGCCAGGTGGAGGTTGACAAGGAGGTCCCACAACTTTGTGGGGCCACAGATAGGGAGTGCATAGAGGAGCAGGTGTGGTGAGAAGTGCAGCCAGAACTTAGAGGAGAGTGGTCCTATTGAGGGAATGGTAGTGGGTGGGCGCAAACCCACCCCCTTCTAAAACCCCTCCCCCATCCTAAGGGGAGGAGGCATTGGATCATTCCTCAAAAATTCCTGGGGACAACTAAGAATATAACAGGTATGGGTGTGAGGGTCACAGGTTGATAATGAGCATTTCAGATGGGGACACCGAGCAGAGAACCTCGGACAGCACCCACTGCTCCCGGAAGCTGTTGAGGGAGCCAGTGGACGCTTCCCAGAGGAACTCTGCCCGGGGGTGTGCACGGATGAGGGACTGGAAATAGGCCCCACAGTTGCAGGCCTCTTCCCCAGCTAACCTCCTCTCTTTGGTCTTATAGATGGCAGTCTTGGCATAAGCCAGGAGGAGGTTGACAAGGAAGTCCCACAACTTTGTGGGGCCACAGATAGGGTGTGCGTAGAGGAACAGGCGTGGGGAGAAAGCCAGCCAGAACTTAGAGGAGAGTCATGAAAAGGGTAGATGTTATTCCCAGGCTTAGTAAAGCCTTTTTTTCTGAGTTAGGTCAGCCAGGGCTACTCCAGGTTAATTGATACACCTGAAACCAATTAGCAAACCTGCCAAACTGCTTAAAAGACTCCTTCTCAGGCAGGGTGGGGCAGCTGAAGGGAAGTCAGAGTACACTAGAGGTGCTAGGAAACTGCTTGGGAGGTTTGTGCACAGTTTTCCAGAGCACCAAAAGATACCATGGGGAGAAAAGCTACAAGCAAGGCTGTTAGACCCTGTAGCCTGAAGGTGGACTTTATTGCTTGGAGGACTAAACTAGGGAGTGGAGATGGCGAACACCAACCCTAAATTAGGGTGGGGCCCCAAAGGCTTATATTTCAGGCCAGGAGACTGTGGGACTTCTCAGCTCCTGAAGGCAGACTAGGACTAGTGGGACCACTGACTGGTGACCCAGGAAAGTAGTAGCCGCCGCCCCCCCCCCCGGACTCAGTGTGGAGGCTGCTACTCAATAGGTTCCCTGGGTTGGGGTCTGGGGTAGAAAGTGGGAGGACACCTCCCTCAATTTCCCTCCAACCAGCTGACCTCCCTCCCCACTTGGGGGAGGTGGAATTGAGAAGGGCCAACTAGACCTTGCCAGGCCACAAGACAGAGAGCACATGATCTGCAGAGGTGCTGAAGACCTCACCTCATGACAACATCCATAAGCTTTACTCCAGTCAGTTTTAAACACTATGTCTTTTGTAGCCTATTCAATAGATATGCACAAGCCTCCGTTTAACCTAACTTTCGCTGTTTATGTTATTTTCATGTCACATTGTTCTTGCTTTTCCCCCATACAGGGACATCAGTAAATATATTAAAATAATGCTAACATTAATTATCTTCCTTTTATTTAAATTTTCCAGTGGAATTATTACCCCCAAAATTTGGGTCCAAGAGATCCTATACCTTCTTGGGTATACTAATGAACCAATTGCAAGCCTTACTCCTATAAACAGGGAATTAAAAATTATCTGCCTTAGGTGACCTACAAGAGATTAGAAATGGCTTCCATTTAAATCAGTGGTTCCCAATCTGTGGCCTGCAGACCAAAAGTGACCCGCAGTGGCTTTCAAAGTGGCCTGCTATTTCTCTTCTGCTGGCTGCAGAAGGGAGCTACAGGTGAAGCTCAGAGGGCTACAGAATGTGTGTGTGGTTTCCCCGCTGCAGCCAGGGGAATGGGAGATCAGTGAGGAGAGAGTTAACCACTTCTCTGAATTCCGTCTGCCTGGCTGCAGTATCAGAGGTCAGGGGAGTCTTCTAGTGAAAACTGATGACCCTTGAGGGTTGTAAAACTATCTATGGGCTTCAAGCCAAAAGGGCTAGGAACCAGTGCTTTAAGTAATTTTAAAAAATGTTGTAAACCTGCCTACCTTGGTTTACCCTTAAGAAGACATGGATACATTATTCTGCTCAAAGGATTGACACTCATACAGTAAATTCTTAAACAAAATGTTTCTTTATTACATATAATTCTAATACAATTTGACTTTAAATTGAAAATTAGTAACATGGAACATATGAAATAAGCTGTTTATGGCAATGCAAGACACTATAAACTCATAGGTGATCTTAGCAGTGGCCAGTATGGGAAGCTACCCAGGACCCCTGTGGGAGGGAGAACTGGCCCCACAACACTGCTGCTTTAAGCATAGTTCCTTTAAATATCCAGCTCTGTGCATGTTCAACATGTGCCCCAGCCACGGGAGCAGCAGAGAGGTGGAGTGGGCCCCAGCTGGGCGGTAGATGGTGGGCTGGGTAGACCTAAGGGGGGTGGTGGGAGGCTGGAGGAAGTGGCAGGGAAACCACAAGGCAAAAGGGGGGTTGGTGGGGAGTTTGCAGGTGGTATTCTGCAGGGTTTTGGGGGAGAATGGGGGAGTTTTCATTGGGGAAAGGGAAGCTGGGGTAGGCTGCAGGGATAGGGGGTGAGGGAGAACAGTGGGGAAGCCACAAAGAGGACCCAGCATCTAGGGGAGGGGAGCATGGGGGCCCCAGTGAGTTGGAAGGAATCAAGGATAGGGCCCAACGCATGGTGTGGATGGCCCCCTATCTTTGACTTTTGCTCTGGGCCCAGAGTTCCTAAGACCACCCCTGTATAAACTAATAAACTATAACATAAACCATAATGCAAAACAATATTCACAACAAAATGGAACATTTCCTTAGCATTTATTACAATGCTATGAATACTTATGTGTGGTGTGGAATAATAAACATAAAATGTTGCAGCATATAACATAAAAAAAAGCCTGCATACGTATGTATAAAGCCTTAATACAATGCTCACTGGAATACCAAACTTATTGCAGTATACAATTCCCTGATACATATGTATACGGAGACATTACAACGAGGAGTCCCATTCTGTAAGTTCCCCATCTTCAAAGCATCTGACAAAGTGGGATTTTCTCTCACAGAAGCTCATGTGATAAATTTGTTAGTCTTTGAAAGTGCCACAGGACTCCTTGTTTGTTCTATTAGACTAACACAGAAACTCCTTTGGACCTTGTCTACAATAGCACACTTACTAGTACAAACTAACTAACATTCTATGAGTGTTGGTCAGGCAATCATAAAATGGGGTGGGTTAGAGATCCTTCAAACACAGGCATCCAGCTTTATTTACAGTCGTACATTTTTATTTAGAAGATTTAAATTTACTCTCCTTAATTAACTCTCTGTGGATTGTCTCAATAATCTTCTGTTCTATTATTTCAAAATCAAAAATTGAACTTTCATTAAAAGGCATTTTTACTTTGTTAGAATTTTATCCTTCATTTCCAAAACTGAATGAATTTCCAATAAAAATGACATGATTTCATAAAGCATTTAGACTTCAGCAGAACTATTTTTTTCTGACAAATGATTCAATCCAAGTTTTTCTGACCAGCTCTAACATGAACTCGTAACTATCTAGTACATATACTAAACAGAAATTTAGTCTCTGCTAGCTTCAAGATCAAAATTCCATATAGAAATCATGGATTGTATAGAAAATGTTTTAATAGAAACTAATTTAAAAAATTGCATAATACAGGTGGGAACTCAGCCACTGGCATCATTAGATATATGCCATTATACAAAAGATGACGATCTGGCTTTTTTGTTTTAAAACATAAATAAATACATGCTTATTAAAACACACAGTTCAGACCATACCCTTTGGGTACTCATCCAAATCTTATTCAGCAGCATGTGCAATAAAAGTGTCAATGCATTTAGCTAATCCACAGTAGGAAAATAAAACTAATTTAACAAATAAGTTACAGATAATGCAATGTGAATGAATGCTGACTCAACAGTAATAACTTTATGCAACTTTTCCTGTGGCTTGTTTATAACTTTAGTGTAGAGCACATATGTTTGTCCTCCACCTCACATCTGGCTTTGCCCGCTTTGGGGTTCTACTGATGCTTGGCAAATGGAAGCCAACTACACAGAGAGAGAAGCATCTCATGTGGTTGCCCCCTTTACAGAATTCCACCATGGCCTTTTCTTCTGATGTGTTCTCCTTAGCCCTGTGGGCAGTATAGTGGGAGAAGAGAATAAGGGCCAGAGTCTTCATTATTAATCATTTCAGGGTCTGAATCTCTTGGATGAATGGTGACATTGAGTTAGAGAGCAGTTTTAGTAAACTGCAAGGGGAAGGCACCACATAGTTAATGATGATACTTCAACTTTGATGCACAGTATACCAAATATGTGGGTACAAAGGGGAAGTAATGATAAACTGCATCTGATAAAGTGGGTTGAAGCCCATGAAAGCTTATGACTAAAGAAAGGTATTTGTCTTTAAGATGCTAGGAATCTTGTTATATTTTCTGTACTCAGATTTACATAAGTACCCCTCTGGGTAGTGTTAAACTGGTCACTTAAGAGAGGCCTGACAATGAAAGAGGTGTTCATGCTGACATATCAGGTCATGCTAGAGTATATGCAGGCCAAATCAGTTGTTTCTTGGTATATATTGCTAAACATATATATGGTTATTTGGTGGCTAAACTTCATGAAAACTAATGGGGTGTTATATGCATTATTTTGGCTTATCTATGTTGTGTTATAATATAAATAGGAAACATTTATATTGTAAATAACCAGGTAACTAAATAACTCAGACAAGAAAAAAGTTTTGTGGAGTGGACATGAAGAATTTCAAACAGAAAAATGCTAATGTCAAAGCAGGGATTAGAGACTCAAAGTACACTTCTCACTCTCCATTATTAAAGTAAATCAACACATGGGTAGACACACAATCAGACGGTGTTCTGTAAGAAGATATAAATATGGATTCAAGGAAAAGGTCTTGTCTTCGGACTCTTTCAGTGAAGTGTAGTACATGCAAAGCAGAGATTTCCTAAGACTCTGAAAAGCCTTTTGGAAAATGAGAAGTTTATTACAGCCCTAGAATACATAGAACCATAGAAATTGGAAGGGATCATAAGAGATCATCAAGTCCAATCCCTGGCACTCATGACAGTCCCAAATACCCTTTTACTTTATTCCTGACAGGTGCTTGTCTAACCTGCTCTTAAACACTTCCAATGATACATCATTAGGAATTATAAACTCTGACACTTCTATAAATATATTTTACCTGCTTTAACCTCTCAATAATTCTCATTTATTTAATTAATTAATTTTAAGATAGTAAACCTTTAATTAGTTTAGTCTAGAGTTGGAGTTATTTTGGGGGTAAGATCTGGAGTACCAGGTGAGCCAAGGTAAGTGACTGGTCTCTTGGGACTGGGCGCAATGTGAGTTGGCATGATTTTTGATTTAAGTGTCCTTCTATCACCAAGTTCAGTTTACCAAGGCATCAAGAAAGACTGGAGAGTCCAAGGGAACTGTCTATTACTCCATGGTAAGACCGGAGTAGTGAACCGGTAATTCACATTTATTTAAATCTAATTATAGAATACACTACTAGTTTGAAATATTTCCTTTTTTTTTTTTTCCGATAGGCACGCCCAGTGGAAAGATACTTTAGACAGTGTGACAAACATCAGACTGAACGGATACTCCTAAAACAGGGAGTAGTTTTGAGATTATAAATAAGAAGACTGCAGTGGGGTCTCTTTTCCTCTCCCATCTGTCATCCAAATGCTCTGTGATGCAAAATCAACATTCCACATAATCTGCATCTCTTTATGAATTTGCATACAGTGGGAAAATTAACTAAACCTTACTCAGAATACACACATCAAGAATGTTCAACATGCCCTTTGAGAGCTCCTTGGCAATGTCTACATTAGAGAGATCAGTTAAGTTGACTTAAAGTTGACTTTATTAAGTCAACTTTGAGAGTCTACATTTGTTAAGACAACTTTATAAAGTCAACTTAAATGGCTCTTCTGCCTTAAGTCAATTTTAATGGCTACATTTTGTTAAGTCAACTTAATATAGACCCTTAGAGTTATCTCTAAGGTTGAGAGTTAGTCAACTTTTGCAAGTGCTTAAATTGACTTAATGAATTCCATACATGACCAGGGAGTAGCTTAAGTCTACTTAAGCCTGGTTAAGTTGACTTAAGCCTCCACTATAGACATAGCCCCTTAATAGTCCATGGTCTAAGAATATGCCTGTGTTTGGGCTGTGAGATATGATTTCCAGCTTACATGAATATACTCATACTATCTCTGATCCAGAAAACGTGCTAAAAAACAACAGGGTAGCATAGGTGGAAGCCCCGGCTACCTTCTTTTGTACAAACTGACTTGGACCCCCTTTTGATATATAGTTGGTAGGCTAGACCAAGATGCCCCAGTTCCACTGTTTGGTTTTTAGCATGCTAGCTGTAGCTGAGTTAGCATGGGTTCTGGGAATCAAGTCTCCCAGCTCAAATGTAGCTGTATCCGTAGTGTGTCATCCAATATGTCAAGTTACTTCTTTTTCACATTACCATATTTGGAAAAATATTAATAAAGAGCCCAGTCCCACAACCATTACTTCCTTACGCAAATAGTTCTATTGAAGAGAGACAGAGGAAGAGTGGCAGAACTGACCTCAAAAGATATGTAGTTGAATATGTTAACAACTTAATTGCTGAGACCTCTCCTTTGTTGCTGAAGATTGTTTTTATTTTTATAATGGATTTGTTATTTTGTTACTCTATGTAAGGGAGAACATTTCTGTATTTTTATCATCTAAAATTGGAGGTCCAATCCAATCTTATTCTAAGGAAGTCATTTTTTATTTTTTTTTCATTGACTGCCATAGATGTTCTATCAGGACTTAAATGATGAATGCTCTGCTAAAAATTCAGTTACTTTCTCATAGCTTCCCCATAAGATGTAACATCTGTAATATTTGTATCTTTTTTTGCAACCCCCCACCCCGGATTCTTTCCTGTTGTATTTATCTCTGGGTTTGAGACAGACTGAGACGATGCTGCATTATGAGGCAGATAAGCAAAAATGTTCTCTCTGAAATGCATTTAAAATACTATTTTTTGCTTCATTTATGAAGCACTAGTGATTTATTTTTCATGTGAAGATTTTCAGTATACTAAAAAATATAGATTTTTGTTGCCTGTGTTCTTTTTGCTTCTGTGTCTTCTATTAGCACTAGAGTTATGCAATGACAAAGACACAGCCAACTTACAGTGAAATATATTGAATGTTTCAGTATGCATCTTGGCAAAGTAACTTTTTAAAGGAACTTTCACAGTGACTTAGAGAATAAGAAATCAACTACATAAAAAAGCAGCTTTCAGCTCCTATTAAGAAAATTGTTTTATTTATTTATTTATTTATTTATTTATTTACTTTGTTTGTTTGTTTGTTTGTTTGTTTGATGGAGTTGATAATATTTTAGGGGTATGCAAAACTAGCTTTTCCACAATTTTTGTTCCCATCTGTATTTTGCAATGAATTTTCTTGTCACATTTTACATATGGTGTTTACAAAAGTGAGGGACTAATAATGCTATTCTGAGACAGGCAAATATTAATTTTGTCCAACAGTTTTGTCAACATACTTCACTGTTGTCAGAATTCAGCCTAGTGTGACCATAGATGTTCATCACACTGAAGGACTGTACAATCCCATGATAGCTGGAATTTTAATTGCCCTGACTGTGTTTCCAATGGAAGTCACTTGTGTCTTGGGGTTGGTAGGGTTGGCATAAAGGAGCCATGCCCAATAGTATTCTCAAACTGCACTCAGAGAACCAGTTAGAATGTGTTCAGTGCCTGAAATCCTGCTGACTGAGTAGCAATGAAAAATTGAATTTATACAAATTGTATAAACGATGGTCTGTACACTGGGAAATTCCAGCTGGTTGGTTGGCTGTGTATGTGTTAAACAAGGGTGCTAGTGCTTAGGAGCATTGCTGACCCAGGGAAGGACCCGGGGCACCAGCCCAGCCCTTGCCCCCAGGCCCACCCCCTGACCGGAGGCCTGGGACAGGGCAGAGAGCGGCAGCCACGGCCATGGGGACACCTGGCTTAGGAAGGGGCCGGAGGTGGCCACCCCTGCTGTGGGCAGCTGGGTCCCGGATCTCTGGCTAGAGACAGGGAGAGGCAGGGGCCCCCCCAGGACCCAGGGCACTGGTGCTGGGATTTGGGGCACGGGCCCCGTGTGCCAGGTGCCAGCGACACCCCTGCTAGTGCTGTTCCTTGGTAAAAGTAATTCCACTGAACCCATCTTTAACTTTTCTGAACATTCCTTTTGACAAAGAAATATTGCTTCAGAAGTAAAGAGGAGAAAACCAGGACCATCTTGATGTTTCTCAAAGTTCTTACTAGCATCAGTAAGAGTGCATGACAGTTAGCTGACAGATCAATAAACATAGCACGTGACATTCAAAGGATCCATAAAGAAGCTGAAAAATAAAAGTGAACTCCAGAAATTGTCTGCTTCAAAAGCTGGACAATGCAAAAATGGAGGAACAGACCCTAAAGCAGTGGTTCCCAATTTTTTTACAGGCTGAGGACCCCTTTTTAACCAAAAAAAAAAATCTTTGCGACCTCCCCCCCCCCAGCTGATTATGTAATCTGGCCCATCCGGGCAGACTCTGGCCAGCACCACTCTGGCAGTAACATTGGGACAGCTGATGAGCAGGCCTGTCACCAGTATTGCCCAGCTGGAGAGTGGAGCTGAGCTGCAGCAGCTATGGCTCCCTGCCCTTGCCCTTGCTGGGGAGCTGCTGTGGGGAAAGGTAGCCCTGGCAGGGAGCAGCGGGGCTGTAGCTGGATTCCGGCCCTGATATGGAGATGCTCCACGGAGCCCCTGCAACATGTCCGCGGACACCTGGGGGTCCCTGGACCATAGGTTGGAAACCACTGGACTAGAAGATTTAAATTATTAATTAAAGCATCACAATCCAAACCTGAAATTTTTCGTGTGAAAAGTGCAAAGAAAAAAAATGAATTGCAAACTAAGAAGCCAGAGTGTTGCTGCTGAAAATGTTGGGGCTTTGGTTTTCCAATAAAAAGCTGATGGGGGGGGGGGGGAGAGTCAAGGAAAGCGGGCACTTTCTACCAATACTTTTATTCTTAAAAACTCAGTTTGCAGCCAGAGTGGTGTTTGATGGAAATTTTCAATTTCCAAGGGGATAGCCGTGTTAGTCTAGTCCAGCAAAACAAAAACAACAAAAAAAAAAAAACAAGGAGTCATGTGGCACTTTAAGACTAACGGATGTATTTTTCGCATGAGCTTTCATGGGAGAAAATCCCACTTTGTCAGATGCTTCAAAGATGGGTGAACTTACAGAATGGAATGAAAATAAATGCAAGATGATCCTCTGTTTTACACCCCCTTGCATTTATTTTCATTCCATTCTGTAAGTGCACCCATCTTCGAAGCATCTGACGAAGTGGGATTTTCTCCCATGAAAGCTCATGTGAAAAATACATGTTAGTCTTAAAGTGCCACACGACTCCTTGGAAAATTTTCAGTCAGCCCTTGTGTTGCCTCTGCCAATTCAGCTCACAAGTTTATACTGAAAAATGAGTGACTAAATAGTAGAAATAGTTGAAACTTTTCTGGCACAACAGTAAAACATCAGAAACTGGTGCTCTGCTGACTCTGAAGAGTCTCAATTTTGTCTAAATTTGTAGAAAAAAGTTACTAAAGCATTTGGTTCAGTGCTTCCTTTTTGACTTCATTTGTCTGAAATATAAAAGTGAGAAAGATTGTCTGTACAACATGATTCCACCTTTTCAAACATGCCTTTCAATAAGTTTGTCTTGGCTGCCATAGAACCTTTTCCCAGAAATTCAGTGGAGCTACAAATTCCAACTTTTCATTCTGATTTGGGACCCGGGGATGTTTGGAACTGCTAGAATTACACAGAAAATTGAGCTGTCCAACGATCAAAATGATCAAAGAGCTCTGCTAATTTGGGTCAGAACCCTTATTTTATGTCATGCTGCCTCAAAAACCTTGCCTCTAGTAACATGGCACAAACTAGCACTCTGTGTATCCATTCAGTTTCATGGATTGGCACTGAATGTATCCCAAAAACTTTCAGCACCTCTGTAGCTTCCTGCTGTGTCATTTGAACAGAGTGCCTGCCACTGTATGGCCACATAGGATCATACCGTCTGGGTCTGCGGGCACCCAGCAGTGGGGCTTGATGGCCAGACAGGGTCAAAGCTTGTGGGATGTTCCCTTATATAGGCGCATGCTCCACAGGGTAAGTTCTGGCCATATTGGGACTGGACTGTTCTGGTCCATCACAGTGAGTGAATAACACAGGCTTTGTGACCCACTGGCCAGCTTATCTGTAAAGGCTGAAGGTGTCATTTGAGCTCAGAAGCTCAGGGCATCCCACCAATGTCAGGTTGAGGGCTGCCCCCTGCTGCTGAGAGCTGGGAAGTCGGCAGCCTTCTGGGAATGGTGAGATACAGACGCAGGAGGAGCAGGAGCCAGAGTCATCATGGAGACAAAGGCGGGGAGGCTGTGGGGGTCAATATAGAAAGAGGAGAAGGAGGTGATCTGGTAGAAGTAGGTAAAGAAGTCACATGTGAAAGAGAAGGAGGAAGAGGAGGAGTGGTTAGGGAACTCCTGATTTCATCCCCCTCTCCTGTGCAAGATGTTGACTGCCTCTGCTATGCCCAGATGAACCAGCCCTTCCATGAGAACGCCCGATGGTTGCCTCCCACAGTGGATGGAGCCTGCTGCTGTTTGAGCAATGTTTCCTGTCACTAAACAGTGAAACTTTTAGTGTGTCCTGGGGTCTTTGTACATCACATAGGTGTGGACATGCTGGAGATATGCAGCAATCAGTGCAAACTGGGAATGGAACCAAGGTCTGCAGAGCTGAGCACTGCACAGCTCTGGTTTCTTTTCTTATACAGAGGCCCCATTTTTCCTACAGAAATTTTTCTGCCCCTGGTAATTTTTAGCACTCATCCTCTGTGTGCCCTTTTATTCTTGGGATTTTCTTTTAGTTGCTTCTGATTTACACCAATGTGCAATTGGTGTGCTAAAACATTGAAAACATATCCTCATACTGCTAGGGATCCCAAAGTGCCATATCCATTATAAAGAAAGACATCCACTCCCATGCTCCGCTACAAGACAGGGCCCTGGCTGGCACATTTAACCGGGGATGGACTAGGTTCCAACCTTAATCTTCTATGATAAGAGAAAAATATGGTGGATGGGAAGACAAGTCTTTTGCAAAATGTGGCAAAATCTGCTACAGAGGAGACAAGTAGTTTGTTCTGTGATTACTCTTCATGGCAGAACCATTCATGAGAGTTTTAAAGTGCCCAGCTTTGCAGTTTGAGATATATAGGTCTGTAAATATAAGCCCTTAGATGTTTCAACACAAAATATTTGTCCTGAACAAGTTTAGTGGAATTCTAAGCATTGGACTTCATTCACTTTTCCTTCTCTTTTCTCTGCAATGAGGTCTCATTGGCATGACAGAGAACAGATGATTCTCAAACACAGCCTCTCAAAGTGGACGGACCTGTGCCTCCTTCAGGAGCTTTCAGGATCCAGGGGGAAACTTGTCTCTCATACAAAATACCAAGTATTAAATCAGATCAACACACAGGTGGTTCTTCCAATGATATTCCATAGCACATTCTATTCCCTCTTAGGCTATGTCTACACGGCACTTTTATTTCGAAATAACACTCGTTATTTTGAAATAAAAGAAATTAGGTCTACATGACGTTTTCTTATTTTGAAAGGACAGATCCTGTCCTTTCGAAATAAGAATTGTCCTTTCAAAACAGTTAAACCTAGATTTTTTCGAAATGGCTGTTATTTCAAAATGGTCATTTTGAAATAATGCCATTTGGACCTGTTGTTTCGGAATAAATGGATTCTGAAACAACAGGATTTTGCACCCTGGGAGGAAGAGCCTTCCCCTCAGCACCCTGGCCAGGGTGCTGAGGGGGGGGGGGACAAGCCACAGGGCATGGGGGGCTGCCCCCAAGACCAGCGGGGAGCCCTGCGGAGGGGTGCCGATGCCTCGCTCTCCCCGCCGCTGGGGCTGCTCAGAAGCCCTGCAGCAGGGTGCAGGGGCTCCCTGCTCTGCCCGCTGCCTGGGCTGCTGCCAAACCCCACAGTGGGGTCCGGGGGCGCCCGGCTCTCCCTGCCGCCAGGGCCAGCGGCAAAGCCCGGGGCAGGGTGCCGGGGCCGCGGCTTTTCCCCGCCACGGGGGCTGCAGCCAGGGAGCCGGTCCCGACCCGGCTCCCCAGCGACTGAGCGGCCGCTGCCATGGGGAGCCGGGTCCCGCCGCCCCTCAGGCCCTGGGCTCAGTGGCGACAGCGGCTGCGAGTCCCGCCGCTGCCCCGCTACCAGCTCGGGGCCCTGCCGCCGTGGGTGGGGTGACCGCAGCCCAGGTGGCTCACCCCACGCCCTGCTGGGGGGCTCTGCGGCCACCCCACCCGCGGCTGCAGCCCCCGAGCTGGTGGCGGGGGAGCCGCGGGACTCGCAGCCGCTGCCGCCGCTGAGCCCAGGGCCTGAGGGGCGGCAGGACCCGGCTCCCCGTGGCAGCAGCCGCTCAGTCGCTGGGGAGCCGGGTCGGGACCGGCTTCCTGGCTGCAGCCCCCACGGCCGGGAAAAGCCGCGGCCCCGGCACCCTGCCCCGGGCTTTGCTGCCGGCCCTGGCGGCAGGGAGAGGCGGGTGCCCCCGGACCCCACTGTGGGGTTTGGCAGCAGCCTGGGCAGCGGGGAGAGCGGGGAGCCCCGGAACCCTGCCGCAGGGCTTCTGAGCAGCCCCAGCGGCGGGGAGAGCGCGGCATCGGCGCCCCTCCGCAGGGCTCCCCGCTGGTCTTGGGGGCAGCGCCCCGTGCCCTGCGGCTTGTCTCCCCTCAGCACCCTGGACAGGGTGCTGAGGGGAAGGCTTGGCACCCTGGGAGGAATTTCAAATCATGTTGGTTTTTTGAAATAAAGGTTTTATTTCGAAATAAGTCATTTCGGAATGACTTATTTCAAAATAAAACCTTGCGTGTAGACATAGCCTTAGAGATTTCCCACTGGGTTCGCGTACACTAAGGGCACTAAGGCTTTTAAAAGGGCTTTAAAATTTACAGGCTTAAATGCTGCCATTTAGGGAATCCTAGGCTATGTCTACACATGCATTGTTATTTTGAAATAAGGAGTTCAAAATGAGTTATTTCGAAATAAAATCCTTATTTCGAAATAAGTTAATTCAAATTAACAAAATGTTAATTCGAATTAAGGGAAAGCCTGCAATCCAAACTGCTGTTATTTCGGAAGGGATATTTCAAAATAAAGCCATTTGGACCTGTTCTTTCGAAACAGCTCTTTTGAAACAACGGGTATGTCCACACACACTCCTTATTTCGAAACAACAGAGGTTGTTTCGAAATAAGGAGTGCCATGGCCACACGACGCACAGCCATTTCGAAAGAAGCAAACCGCTTCTTTCGAAATGGCCGTGGTCTTTGCGAAATAACTTAAACCTCGTTACCTGTCGAAACAGAGTTGTTTCGAAACAGAGGTTTCGAAACAGCCCTGTTCGGACATGTTGTTTCAGAACAAAGTGTTCCGAGACAACATGTGCCCCTCCTCCAAGGGTGCTAAGCACCCTGGGAGGAAGGTCTGACCCCTCAGCACCCTGGCCAGGGTGCTGAGGGGTGTACACGGGCTGTGGGGAGGGGCGCGGGGCTGCGCCGCACGCTGCCGGTGTCTGCAAGGGACTGCAGGCACCGCGCCTCACCTGCCGGGTGCATGCAGCCCCCTGCAAGCACCCGCCAGGAGCGGGCAGCGGGGCACTTCACCCCAGGGGCTTTAAAGCCCCTGCTGCCCCCCAACCTGGAGGCGCGGCCCCGGCGCACGGCTGCAGCCCGCCGCTGCCGTGGCCGGAGTAAGCGCAGGCCGGA
>ML681993.1:19598472-19697408 GCA_007922195.1 Podocnemis expansa | reverse complement strand
TCCGGCCTGCGCTTACTCCGGCCACGGCAGCGGCGGGCTGCAGCCGTGCGCCGGGGCCGCGCCTCCAGGTTGGGGGGCAGCAGGGGCTTTAAAGCCCCTGGGGTGAAGTGCCCCGCCGCCCGCTCCTGGCGGGTGCTTGCAGGGGGCTGCATGCACCCGGCAGGTGAGGCGCGGTGCCTGCAGTCCCTTGCAGGTACTGGCGGAGTGAGGCGCAGCCCCGCGCCTGACTCCGCCGGTGCCTGCAGCCCTCTGCAGGCACCCATGGGATGCAGTGCCCCTCTGCACTGCACCCTGTGGGTGCCTGCAGTCCCCTCCCCAGGCGAAATAGCAGGTCCACACTGTGGACCTGCTATTTCACTCCCTTATTTCGCGGACATGGTTTTTGTCCAGCGAAATAAGTTGTTTCGAAATAACATATTATTTCGAAACAGCTTGTTTCGAAACGTGTTGTTTCGAAACAAGCACTCCCCGTGTAGACATAGCCAACAGGTCTACACAGTGTTGTTTCGAAAGAACAGCTTTATTTTTAAATATCCCTTCCAAAATAAGAACCATTTCGAGGGGGGGGGCAGGTTTTACTTTTTCGAAATGACGATTCTTATTTCAAAAGGACGAGGTCCATCCTTTTGAAATAAGAAAACGTCATGTAGACCTAATTTCTTTTATTTCGAAATAATGAGTGTTATTTCGAAATAAAAGTGCTGTGTAGATGTGCCCCTAGAGATATTTCCAGTTCAGTATGTGAAGCAAAAAGTTCTCCATCTTTTGATCGCTGTTTAGATGTTCCTCACTGAATTAAACATGGGTTCATAGTGGATTCTTCTATCATTCAGAAAAATTCAATACGATGGGCATTAAGTATGATTAGTTACTTATTTTATTAATAGAAGCAAGAATGCAATGCTGTTTTCATAACATGCATTAAACTAGTGGCGGATACGTAATTGTCACTGGGATGAGCTTCCATCATGTTTGTTTTTCCATTAACTCATGCACTGCTTGTAGAAATTGGAAGAAGAAACATTGTTTCCCTCACATAAATTAGAATGTGTTTGCCCTTTCTCTTATATATCACTACATCATATAACACTCATGTATTACATAGATTAGAAGTGTAGTAGATTAAAAGGAGTATAAATAGTCTGCCACTGTTGTTAGGGATATTGTCAATTCCTTAGATGCTGAATGTTAGCTAGAAATTAACTTTACGACCCACCGTCTATTGCGAAAACTATTACTGCTTGTTACAAGTCAGTAGCTTAGTGTTAACTGGAACTGACTAGAACAATGGTTCCCAACCTTTTTCAGGCTGGGGACCCTTTTTAACAAAAAAAAAAGTCTTTGCGGCCCCCTCTAGCTGATTATGTAATCTGGCCCATGTGCGCAGACTCTGGCCTGCACCACTCTGGAACAGCCGACGAGCAGCACTGCCACCACGATTTCCCACACCGCTTGGGAGCGAAGTCGAGCCGCAGCAGCTATGGTGCCCTTCCCTTGCTCTGGCCGGGGAGCTGCTGTGGGGAAAGGCAGCCCCGGCAGGGATCATCGGGGATGTAGCTGTATTCTGGCGCTTGTAGGGGTAGGCTCCACGGACCCCCTGCAACATGTCTGCAGACCCCTGGGGGTCACTGGACCACAGGTTGGCAACCATTGCCCTAAAGCACTTGTGAGCAGTCAGGCTTATCCTGTGAAATTCAGCTGTGGAATATTATTACACTTCAGTTAGGCATACAAAACTGATGCTGAACTCAACACTGTAGGATAATTACAAGTCTTTGAAACCCACTCAGACATCATCCTTGTACTATCTCGCAGGCATATTCCTGCCATCAGTAGGTTAAGATGGCTTCAGTATCAAGAAGAGACAAAACACAGGGGTTCTCTAAACTGATGGTGAGCTGGTGTGTGGCAAAGACTGATGATAAACATAGCCAAGTGGAAGCAGAGGAATGAACCCAAATGTGAATATGATGAGCTTAGACAAATGCTTGCCTAGTACAGTGCACTTATGATGAGGACATCACTGATTATCTTAACTTGTTTACTTTGGGTACTTCTTCAGGAGAAAAGTGAAAACTTGTCTGGTGTTTTTTTTTTTTTCTTTTTTAAGGCACACACATGGAAAGTAGAATGAGCACAGACTAACTTTACTTGGGAAAGAGACGAACAATTAATACATTAATCAACTGAATTGTACCATGCCTGTTTGCAACATGTTATAAAGTGCTTTATTCTGCAACAATTATTCCTAAATTGACTGATGTCTAAAATAAAATGCAACTGCCTTTCATTTACCAAAACAACCTTCAATAAGATATTGTTACCAAAGCAGAAAAATATTTAGGACCAAAAGGTGCTTGAGCTTAGCAAGGATGGGAAAGTAGGGAGGGCAAAAGTGACACTGTGTACTGAAGATAAAAACTAAGCAAAATAGCAGCCATTACCCTCGTGGCAAGGCAGAAACTGATCCCAGTTGTAGGAAGCAGGATGCAGGCCATCTCCTTTCTAGGTAGTTGACTGGCTGCTCTGGGGAATGGGCTGCAGCATTCCCATCCCATATTATGGAGCTGCAGGAAGAAATGTATGTCCTGATATACAGTGTCTGCCTTTCAGAGGGCATGACTCTGCTTCTTCTGGTGTTGGTGCAACTCCATACCACCTCCAGTGTTGTAAGGTAAATAATCTAGATCTTGGATATCTGATAATGTCAGAACACAACTGTAGTTGTTGGGAGGGAAGATGGGGAGTGTTTGTTTTTTTTTTCCAAAAAAAATATTGAATTGTGTTACTCATTAAAACGAAGCACACGCAAACAAAAGCAGGTTAGAAGACAAATACAGGGCAGGTCAGCATTCTCTGCATTTCACACAGCATCATCAACATGTCTTACCCCAGACTTGTAACACCCAAGGACAGCTCTTGAGAGGAATCTACTATTTATTATAACAAAGCATGTAATGTCAACAGGGTTTTACAATATGATTGCAAAATTCATCTGCACTGGGATCCAAATAAGCCTTCACTACAAAACTTCACAGGTGATTTGCACCAATAGAAAGTATCATCCCTTTTGATGAGGAAAAAGTAATGGCAAATTGGTTTTTATTTAACAATTATTTTATGACAACACAAAGATTTCAGATAACTGGTCCGAAAGGGGACATAAACCCAGCATTTTAATGCCTAACTTTCAGATGCCCTTATAATTACTGGAATTCTCACCCCTGATTTTTGTGCCCAGGCTTTGTATACACAATTTGGCACCTAGGGGATAAGATTGGATACACAAAACCAGCAAACAGAGCTGGGAGCTGCCTAAACTAGTTAATAAAAAATATTGGAGAGGACTGAGCCTGTTCCCCTTTTCTTAAGGGGACTGAGTTCAGAGGGAGGTGCCTCCTGCTCAGAATTCACAGCCATGAGCTCTGTTTTCAGTTTTTGCAGGAGGACTTAGGCATTTCTCTTCCCTTCTGAGTTATAACCCAATAGTTAGCACACTCCCCCAGGATAGGATTGTCTTGGTTCAGTTTCTCCATTTTTGTGATACAGAAGAGGGATGTAAAATAATTTGTCATCTGGTAAAGTGCCCTAACCATTGGGATACAGGGCACACTTCTGTGGAGTTCTCTGGCTCTTTCGCAAACTGTTCCTCTGAGTAAAAGATCATTACTTATTATCTGGGTCAGTAAGCATATGAGAATGACTCTATAGCCCAGTGGTTGGGATGTCCTGCTCTGCTCTACTCTATGTTAAGTTATCTATGTTAAGTTATCCTGCTTTGCTCCACTCTATGTTAAATTATAAACAGTAGAGAGCTCCAACTATAGAGATTAAGCCCCACCTTGATACACTCTGAACAATAAGCTCTAGGGCAGTGGTTAGGGTACTGTTGTAGAAGACTCAGTTTCAAATCCCTTCTCCACGTCATACGGAAGAAGGAATTGAAGCCAGAGGCCCCAGTTCACAAGTGAATGTTCTAACCACTAGCTAAAAATTATAAAAGGGGCTTATATGCCAATCGTATTTTGTTAGGGCCTGATCCTCTTGATAGCTCTCAAAAAAGTTATGGGATTGGTTCCTGCAAGTAAGAGATGCAAGGAAAGAAAGGTTACTGAGTAAGGTCTAGATCTTAAATTAGAACTGTCTGACTGTAACACAATTCAAAGACTTCGTTTGGCTAATTATTAGCATTTTCTTTCTTGGATATATCAGACTGTTCAGTACTGGGTTTATGGTTTTTTTTTTTTATATTGACATTTACTGATGTGCTCTTATTGTGGCATTGATATTATCCAACATATTCTGGTATTTAGAAGAACAAGCATGACTAAAGCTCAATTTTCAACCCACAGGAAATCCTGAAGATAAAATAATTTCTTTGACTCAAGCTGCATAACAGTCAACCAGCCATTCTGCTATTTATACCATCACTCATTTCACCTATAGCAATAAAACATTGATTAACTGTAGCCCTAGAAACCCGCCTACATCTCCCCTGTTAGAGCTACCCACAGACACAAATAGATTACACATAGTTCCAAAATTCAGAAATTTTAATGAGCAACACTGAATATATTTTGCACCCTGTCACCTCCTCCAACTTCTGTCTTCTCTTTGATCGTTAGATTTCTCCTTTACGTCCATGTTATCCCAATCCCTTTGAAGACTCTTTTGGGAGACAATTTCTTTGTCAGTGCTCTTTTGACTGCAACCTGTGATTTGGGCCATGATACAAAGTTCTTCTGAGGATTGGATTCCTCCTTAATTTATCCAGTATCTCTCAGCCTTTCCATATTGCTGTACGCCTTTCAGAAATTTGATTTGCCTGGTGTACCCCAAATTTTACATCATTCAAAAGCTATTTGCTTACAAAATCACACATAAAAATGCAAGTGTCACAGCACAGTATTACTCAAAAATGGCTTACTTTTTCATTTTTAAAATTTAAACATGAAACAATTGTAATATAACTATTATACTTATATTTGTGTACAGTATATAGAGCAGTATAAGCAAGTAATTGTATGTATGAAATTTTAGTTTGTACTGATTGCTTGTTCCCTTTAATGTAGCATATTATATTATTACACAAATGTCTAGATGAGTTGATGCACCCCGTAGAAGATCTCTGCATACTCCCAGGCATATACATATCTCTGGTTGAGAGCCACTATTTAATACTGTATACAACCATACTTAAATGCCAAAGTGGAGAGGATGTAAATCAGAACAGAATGAAGTCTTAATTTTTTTTTCCTAAGTATATATTTTCTTTGGCTGTATGCCTAGTTCCTTTTCTTTCTACATTTTATCTCAAGAGGGCTTCAGTGACCTGTGACCAGTTTCAAGAGTTACAAAAGCACTCATATGTCTCCCTCAATTACTCCCTCTGTGAATATGCATATTCTGTTTAATTTTCATTGAACTTTTGCCTAATTCAATGTATTTTTCTGTATGAATGAATCTTGTCTTGCCTGACTGGTTACTCACAAGTCATGCTAGTAATTTACTATTTTTAATAACAGCAAGACAATATCTGGATACATTTTTTACTTTGCTTGTCATGCCCATCAAAACAGGATCTGGGAAACCCAAGTCTCTGGAAATGGCATCCTTCTCCAGTCATCTATACTATACTTTGATGGCAGCATTGCCAATCCATTTCACTCATGCAAGAATACTACAGAAAGAAAGTAGCTGTTGAAGCTCTGTACATGGGAAATAATCTATAAGAAAGTTTTCAAGGGATATCTCTAAATACACATCATATCACAAATGAGGTGAGAGACTGGGTAAATTCACATCGGTTTAAACATACTTCATTTGGTTCCTTGTCACATTTTATCCTCCTTTGGTGCTTTTGCAAACTGGGAGACTTTCTTCCAATTTCCCTAGAAGAATCCCATCCTGAACAAAGCTCCAATCTTATAGACATAGCTCTGTGATCTCAGTCACTAGGCATGGGGGGAAAGTGGGGATGAGGAAGAGGTTTTTTTTTTTCTCCCTTGGTCCTGAAACTATGCAGTTAGCTACACACACTACCTTATCTAAAGCTTTGGTTTAAGCCAGCCTAACTGTGAAAGTGTACACACTGCACTGCTCCTCTGACTAATTTAAACCCCTGCTATGGTAACATGATAAATCACCTGGCTGAGAGGTGTAGCACTTAGGGTAACATAATTAGAGTGATTCAGCAGTGGCTTAGGGACTACATTGCTGATATTGTCCTGAGTGGCCTCTAGAAGGTATTTCCCAGCACCCATTGAGACTGGTTTGAACTCTGCTGTCCCGGAGCTAGGTACACAGACATGTGCCCCTACCCCTTCAAATCCAAGGGAAGTTTGTAAATAATTCTTCCTGTTTGCTTGACACAAAGAACTCACATAGCATCTGCCCAGATGACCGCACCCATTCTCCACAGCAAATGCACTCCTGCCTGTAATGCACCAGAGATGGTGAATCTGCTGAGTTTGTGGAGAGAGTAAGCCATACAGCCACAACTTTGTCCCAGCTTCAGGAACTTTGAAGCCTCTGGGCAGATTACTCATGGCATAAACAAGAAGGAATATGATAGAAACACACAGCTGTGCTGTGCAAAGATCAAGGAATTAGTCAGGCAGAGGTTAAAGTGCGCTGGAACACAGTGGTACGCTGTTCCAGAGCCCACTATTTTATTTTTAGGGGCTCAGAATTCCAAGCACCCTAAAAATAGAAAATGGAGGCAGAATGCTGTGTTCTGGACCCCACCATTTAAAAATAGCAGGTCCTAGAATGTAGAGTTCCAGTTCCATTTCCTATTTTTAGGGGGCTCCTAAAAAATAGCAAGCCCCGGAACGGTATTGTGCAGCAGTCTGGCAGACAGGGGCAGAGCGGAGGGGGCATTTCCAGCTCTCCTGCACATGTTCAGACTGTGCTTGGAGGCAGAAGCCTGCAAGCACGGCCTACAGGCTGCATTGTCTCCCGGCCGAGTGTGCGGCTTGCCAGTAAGTGCTGAGGGGGGGCCAGGTATTGATGGCACGTGAACTGGGGGAGTATCGGGGACAGGGAAATGGATATTGGAGGTAGTAGCTGGGGTACATGAGGGGGGGCTGGAAATTTAGGAGGGTTCCAGGGCCCCCAAATTATACTTTAACCCCTAGAGAGGCAGGTGTACCAGAAGGTGAGGGAGGCAAAGAGTTGGTCCAGTACTTCACTGATGAGGTGTTTCTAACTTGTTTGGATTAAGGCTATGAGCACATTCAGAACAGTGCCTTTGTCTATTGTTTCTTTAGAAGATGCAGATATGCCCTGGAATATTCCTCCTGCACACTGACTGAGCAACTCCATCTGATAAAGAGATGAAACAAGAGGAGTAAGAAATAGATGTTCTGGGAGATACTGCAATCTTCCAGTGTTTTGGATTGTGAACAGAAAGCATGGAGGGAGGCTTCCAGGAGGTCATCTAGTCCAGACCCCCGTTGGGGGCAGGACAAACCCCAAGTAATTCATCTCAGCCAGGACTTTGTCAAGCTGAAGCTCAAAAACCTCTAAGAATGGAGATTCCACCACCTCCCTATGTAACTTATTTCCACATTTCACCACATTTTTCTTAATACCAAATCTAGATCTCCCCAGTGCAAATTGAGACCATTGCTCCTATTTCTGCCATCTACTACCATTAACCCCTCCCAGTTTTGAATAGCTACCCACTGAGTCCCTCTAACAACCCTGTTAACTGGCTGTTCAATAGCAACAGTCATCTGATCCACTTCAACACTGTAACCCTGAGGAATCCCCCACCCCTTAACTTCACAAAACTTAGGCAGAGAACAGTAGGCTGGTATGTCCATGGGAGTATTTTCTTCATTGAGGTCCAACCTGCCAAAAAGGGAACACCAAAACCCCAATGTGGCCAAGACACATTCAGTCAGTCACTCTACACCTGTTGAGCTTGTTGTTGAAGCATTCCTTACTGCTTTCAAGATTGCCAATTTACTGCTTCTTGAATCCTGGAAGCAATAGGTTCTGCTCTGGAAAGAAAGTCTTTGCCTACTGCTTTCTCTACAGGCCAGTGCTCCTGAAGACTCATGAACCATGCATCTTCCCCAACCACTTCATGCTCATGTCAATGACACAGCAATATCATAGAAAAATAGCCCTTTCTGTCACAAGATGGTCTGAGGCCAAAATAGGAAAATTCTGGATGTATTCTGTCACAAGATGGTCTGAGGCCAAAATAGGAATAAGTATACCAGCTGTTGCCCGACAGCAGTTAGGGAATCCCATTGCCTCAAGACCATTAACTATTTCACTCATATTACCTAGACTCACAGTCCTTCATAGCAGAGGACAATCAATGGCCCCACAAACTTGCATCACTGCAACCTCCACAGTGGCCTCATACACTTCAAACTGATTAATATCAGTCAGGTGTTGCTAGCTTCCATGCAATGATTACCACTTGTTTCTCCAACATTATGGCAGGTCTCATTTTGATGTCCTTGCACCAGAAGGCTGGGCCATACTTCACATACAGGTCCAGGAACAAAGCTTTGAGCATCCAAAAGTTGTGCAACAGCTGCTTGTCAGTTCATGTTTACATAATAACATGATCCTACCACTCAGTAATTCTTTCTTGTGCCCAGACCTGATGATCTACTGTGAAGTGCTGCTCTGCGAATGCCAAAAGCAATGTTCAATTATTTTTGTCCATGGTGTGCAGCAGGGCAGACATCATGGTATCAACATCAGATTAACAGCTCTTGAAATACACCAGGATCAGATGTATTATGTTGATAAGGCTCATGACATTACTAGAGAGTTGTGCAAGATCCATGTTTTCAGACAGACGTGGGGCACATACAATTTGTGTGAGCTGTGGAAAAGGAATACAAAATGTAGCAGGAAGCTTATGAAATGCTTGGATGAATAAAATTGGTTAATGGGTTGCTGAGTGTACCGCTATGAGGCACTTGGATCCCTTCCCAGACCATACAGAGGCAGGTGGTGGTAAGTTGCACAGTGGGATAGCTACCCAGAGTGCACTGCTCTCTCAGTCAGTGCAAGAGTACAAACTGTGGACACACTCTGTCATCACAAGGAGCATTGGGTAGATGCACAAAGGTAGTTTAATTACATACTGGTGTATGAACATCAACATAACTTTAGCTGGCAACTTTGGAGTGTAGACATAGCATCAGTTTTTACATTTGTTAATTAGGAATGTGATTTTTACCAATACAATTATACCAATGTAACCACTAGTGTGACTCAAATGTACCAGTACATAAGCTGTTTACACAGGTGTAATTTATTCTCCCTCCCTTATGGTAATCAACTCTGCCAATACAAACACCTTTGCACTGGAGACAAGAGTCAGGGAGGTGGGGATGGAGGTTTACAACTTTAATTTCATCAGCATAGTTAAAGGACTATCACTCTTATGTATAGTGAAGTCCTTTGTCAAATTAAAGCAACAGCCCATCTTATATCATTTACCGGTAGGTTAAACTTTTTGGGGTAGGGATCATTTTTGTTCTCTGTTTATACAGTATATAATGCAATAGGGTCTTTGGACAAGACTGCAGTTGTTACTGAAGTAAAGTGGCTTACATGCATACCTTCATTGTGGAAAAATGGTGGAAATCTGTGCACAGAGAAGACCTAGGAAGATGACTTACAATTAGCAAAATAAAAACTTCCCAAATATGGCTTTTTGTAGCGTAAGAAGTGACAATATGAAAATAAGAATACACTATTTAAAAAGATGTTCTCTTTCAGTGGAAAAGGATTTTCCATCAGTGCAACCCTACCGAGCACAGCAGAGGTGGGGACTTTGAACCTGACAAGCCATCATCAGCAGACACTTTAGTACACTAAGGAGGCTAACTGTCACATGAACATTCTTTTATGCTGCAAAATAGCAAAACCTTCAGTTCCATTTTGACTTTGTTTCCCAGTCCATCAATTTAGAAGATTGTTGTCTTCATTTTCATGAGTGTGTTAGAGGGAAGTACAAGACAATAGAAACATTTCTTGAAAGGAAAAAAGTAGGTTTGTTTCTACCAAAAAACTCCCTTCCCTCCCCACAACTTAGAGGATATCTTCATTATAACTGCGCAGTTCTGGTGAGACCATTCTACATTCATGCAGAGAGCTCTCCTGTTGGCTTAGTCACCCATCTCCATAAGAACTATTAAGCCCTATATTGGTGGGAGAAACTTTCCTGCTGATATAATAATGTCTACATGTGGAGGTAAGATCATTATAACCACGTCACTAGGTGTGGATTTTTCATGTCCCTGAGCAATGTGGTTCTGCAGGAGTAAGTATGTAGAGCAGACCCGGGTCTTAGAGAAAGAAAGCAAAACAAAACAAAAAAACAAAACAAAAAAATCCCCTCGCTCCTGAACAGTGTTCACCTCCTCTCTTTTCAGAGCAAATGGTCAGCAGAAAAGATAGTATGGATTTACATACAAACTTACCTGGTTGTTCAGGAGCTTACAAATGATCAAGGTGAGGTCTGGGATGTGTTATCAAATATATGTATTAAGAAACATCATGACATTCACCATGGATATTTATGCTATAACTATGTCCTTATGGTTTCTGATCAATAAAGTCTTCAAGACCTGCCCATTTGATGGGAAATTATGTATAATATCCAAAAGCTTGATCTTAGGACAACATTCTTGAACTTCCTTTTTGCCTTGTCTTGTGGCTACCATAGGACAAGAAAGAATAATTGGTTATGGCATTTCTGACTGCTCATGAATAAGATCCCTACTGAAGCATCACACTACCTAGGTTGCAGGGCTGCTACTCCCCCGCCCCCCCGTTTCCCTCCCCTAATATTTTTCATCTTATTAATTTAGCAACTTTCCAAGTGTGCCAAGTAGTTTAAGTGATTTGCTGTACTTAGCAACACAAAAGCTTCATAAACATTGAATAAGTACTATTATTTCCATAAGTGCTGCACCTTAATGCTAAGTCTTTCTGTCAAAATTCAAATTAAGTGACAGAGAAATTTTTTTGAGCACCTGTAACATTCATTTGAATTTTTATTGCATCTTTAGAGTCATATTTAATTTTTAAACAGTTAAACAAATCAGACAAACATTGTATTTGAATTGCAATAGCCATGAAAGAACAGGAGAAATCAGTGATAAACATTTTGGTTTTGATAATGTATGATGTCTAATAGCTTCTCTGCTTTACAGCACTTCCTGAGACATGGCTGGTTTCAGTGCAGCACTCATCATGGAGTTAGCTATTCACATAACAACAGCGAAGCCATGTTAAATGTGTAAAATGAGATTAAACTTAATTGTTCTCAAAGTGACAATGAAACACAATATTAGCTTTAATGCACTCAGAAAATTTGATGAATAGGGTAGGGCAACAGCCTGGATTGAGTCCAGAGATTTCATAGGATTTTTTTTTCAGAAGAAGTTCTTGCTTTTGACCTAACTCTATCCACACTGAGGTCCAAAGCAATGCTGAACCCTTTTGAAAACAATGTTGAAAATGGTCCACAAACAGGGCACCTCTGAGTGTGGCTAATGTGTGAGATTGTGCATATCTTCCTAAAATGTTGTGGGAGACATTGTGGTCCCACTGAAGTCAAAAGAAGTTATGCCATTGACCTCAGTGGAACTATGAATTTACTCTGTGCCACAATGGAATAATCACTTGGTTTTCATCAGTGCTATAGTATTTCTTGGCTAAAAGACATAGGCTGAGATTATTGAGCTGTTTTCCTGAGAGTCCCAAAAGCAGATATTAGTAGATAAAAGCAGTTCTGCTAGAGAGGCAATAGCTTTGGTTAAGTCTGCAAGAAAAAAAAAGCAGAAGATTACTGTACTAGTGCTGACTTCCTTTCCTATTATCATGTTCCACTTGTTCATAGTAGATGGAAGTACACAGATGTGGTAAAAGCCTATTTGCTTTCATTTGCTGACAGCAAAAGAAAACTGCATGAGTTACACCTTTCACTGTACAGCATTTTCACAAAGTGTCCTATTGTCATCATTTTGAATGTTTATGGTGCCCTTTGACTTCTGAGTAAAAAAAAAATAAAAAAGCTGTAGCTGCAACTGAAAACAGAGTAACAAAACCATACCTTAGCTGAAAAAAATGCAGGTGGGTGTTGCGAGATTCTTTTTTGATCGAAATGTGCACCATTTTACAGCTACTGTTGATTGGTGTCACATACTTGCTACTGTTCAGCATTGTGCTATCCACAGGATTGATGCTGCAAATTGCAAGGGTGTCATCAACTGCAAAACAAACAAGGATTCCTGTGGCACTTTTGAAGACTAAGACATTTATTTCTAAATAAATAATAGATAAAGTTCTGAATCTTTAAAAGCGCCACAGGAATCCTTGTTTGTTTTGCTGAATTAGACTACCACCACTACCCTGGAACCTATCAACTGGAAAGGCTCAGCCCAGTGACTATCTGAACGATGGTACTTGTATGGCTACTGAGGGGGCTTTTGCCTGGGTTACTCTCTCCAAGACTTCCTGGAACTCTAACTGAAGATATGACAGTGACTAATGCTGATACTACCACCACTGTTTTTGACTCTCTTGTGACTTTCCCCATTATGTCAGAAAGTCTAAGTACTTCCTGTGTGCTGTTAAATTCTCTCTCATGTGTATATAAAATTATGGTAGCCCTCAAAAGTCACAAGCAATATACACAATGTGCAAATAAACTTTCATAATCCCTACCCCCAAAAAGTTTATATCATGATTAAGACATAACTCATGAATATTACAAACAGTTGGGTGAAGTGGGAGGTGGGATAAGGATAACAGTGACCACACAGAATTCATTTCAAAATTTTACCAAATGTTCACAGAATATTTGAATAACTTACACAGCTAAATATTCTTAAAATAGGAACACTGCTAAAATAGCATTGCAAATAACATTGCTCAAATAGGAAAAAAAAAAAGACCTATGTTCAGCTCTCATACATAACATTGTTAAAGTAAGATCAAAACCTATATCACAGAAGCTAGACCATCTTTTCATGCACTTTGGAATGCCACACACTCTCTGTAGTATAAACTCTTTCTAAAAAACACACACACAATTTTGAATAATCTGACCCTCTGAAAAGCTTTAAACAGGTGGCATTTTGATGTGTGAATCTACCTTCTCTTTAAATCTGTCATTGTTTTGCCCATTTCAACTCAAATTGTACTTGCCTAAAGAGATTTAAAATCTGTTTGCATCCAGAAACAAGAATTAGAAATTCTTGTATTAGCACTATAGACGTAAGAACTTCATCACAATATTGGAAAAGGGGGGGGGGTATAACTGCCTGTAAGGTTCCAGTCAGTCCTGAGATAACAGACCAAAGAGGTTGCATTATTCTGCATGGGCAAATGGGTTTAGTTTACTCATGGATCTTCTAAAATGAGTGATAATTTTTTCTCTCCCCCCTATTTGTACATAGTAGAACCTGATTTTAGCAGGGAGGGATGTTTTCTGTAGAATAAATAAAGATTTAAAATTCCTTTTTTATTATTATTATTTTTAAGTTGTGACTTATACAGAATCCATGGTACAATACATAGTATTGTATTAGTATTTTATTAGTATTCATTTGGGATGACTGGAGCAGATCACTAGAGATATCATGCCTTGTGGGCATGACAGACTCATTCCTGTAAAAACATCCTGAATTGGCTGTATACAGAATATACAAATCAACAGTCTAATTGATGAAAGACAAATGCATTCTAGAACTTATTATTATATTTAAGGAAAGATTAGAAACCACCAAGAAAAAAGTGGCATGCCTAGTAAGATAGGCTTCCATGCACAGTTTATGGATCCTCACTGAAACGTAGTGAAGAATAAATTGCACATTATGAAATAAAATGAAAATAAATACGGACAAAATGAGGCAAAAACTCTTTTGAAGTGAAATTGGGAGCAAGTTGGACAACATCCAAAACATTGCTTTGCATGTGTATAAATGATTGTAGGAAATATCCTTATTCACTCTCAGAAACAATTTATTAATATATTAACTAGGTTGGCAGTATTGATTAAAAGTACATCTGCCTATAGGATTTAGAATAAAAATATACAAAATTGCTTGAAAATAATCTTGATAGTCAGTGAACTGGGGTATTGCCTCTTTAGCATTTTGCAATGGTACATTAGTGCTCCCATGGTTTCCATCCAGCATAATAAATATGCATTAAGCACTTAGTATTTGCTTTTATTATCTTGCACCTTTGCAATAACTCAAAAAAAATTACTTAATTAATGGGGGAATTTCAAGTGTTTGTGGTGCTGTTGCTAGGGAAACTAACTCACTGGCACCCGCATGATCAATAGGTCTGTCATTTTTGTTTTGTTCTCAGAAAGAAGAACAGAAAAAATGGGACATAAGTCTCCCTGGATTAATCCATATGGTTGTTACATGTGTCTCCTTCTAGTTTTCCTCACCACTGGTGATTAGGTAGAAAGACTGGTGGAAGGACAGACACACACATACACACCCACAGGCTACTGATTTGATATTTTCATCCCTCTTGCCTCTATTTTATGTTGCCTGTTTACCAGGTTGTACACTCTTTGTGGGAGTTACAGCAGGGATCAGTTAATGCACAGATGTCAGGAGACAAGCTGCCGCAATCACACGTAAAACAGACTGCGTGTAAATGGGAGCATGGTGAAATGTCCTAAGATATAGTATTTTTTAAAGTAAATCCATACACAGTGCAGTTGGTATACCTTAACATGGGCTACAAGACAATCAAAATTTGATTCTGTTTAGCAAAATCAAAAATATAAATTTTAATTCATGATTGATTTTTAAAAATCACAAAACATACACACAGAAATCACCAATACATAATTAAACAAATTTAAGAATTCATAACTATTTAACCATGAAAACAGTGATGAGAAATACTGTACATATCGATGTCTGAAAATACCAATAGAGTGAATCCATTTTGAATATTTACAGTACAGCATTACCATAGGTGATGTATTACATACATACATGATTCCTCATTGAGTAAACAGAGTTCAGAATCCAAGAAGAGTGCTTATATAAAGTTTGTGCAGTCTGCAGTTTCATCTTGCTGGGATGAAGGTTTTTTAAACTACAATGTTATTTTCTGCTGTTTCCCATGCTTGGCTTTCTTTTTCTTCACAAAAATTGATCATCCTGCATAGGTGTAAAATTTGGATATTCTCCACATCTTGCTCCTCCATATATCGTGCAAGAGTTTTGGCAGCATTTAGCGCTTCAAAATGGGAATTTTTGGCTTTTTTCAACATAATTCTCATCATCGTCGTCATCTACTCCTTCTTCCTAGAACCATTGCTCATCACTTTTGTAGTCTGACCCTGCCTCATAACCTGCAATTACTTCTTCTTCTGTCAGATCTTCTGTAGTTGTGCCATTCTCATCTCCTTCTAGCCACTCATTTATGAATTCAGGAGATGTCTCTAATTTAAAGTCTTTAATTAATTGAAAAAGAAATGTAGCTTTGTCTTCTTTTGTTTGTGTTTTTGTTAGCAGGACGTCGTCTTCTGTAAGCCCTTCAAATTCTGATTCTGAATCACTAGAGCTTAGGTTTTCAGAGGCTGAACTGTCAACAGAAAAAGCCTGCCGAGAGCCTTCATCCAGCAGTTTTCAATAGATTTTTGTTTTACGCCATCCCAAGCTTTTTTCACCATATAAATTATATCTTTTATGTTTAAATCTTTTAGGAATTCAGAAATGCTTGATGACTCACACAAAATCATTTCTGAGACCAACTTGCTTTGATATTTTATTTTTAAATTTTGAATAATGCCTTGATCCAAGGGTTGGATTTTTGATGTTGTGTTACATGGGAGATATAGCACATGGATTTGTCCATCATTTGATACCAATATTTCAGAAGGAGGATGGGCTGGACAATTGTCAAGGAGCAACAGTGCTTTAGGCCTGAGTTTCTTCTTGTGGCGATGTTTATGAACAGGTGCAACAAAAGTGTTGTGGAACCATTCTTCAAAAAATGTTCCTAGTCATCCAAGCATTTTTACTGTTGGCATATATGACAGGTAGCTTGGCTTTGCTAAGATGCTTAAAGCATGGAGGGTTGTTGAACTGACCAACAAGAAGTGGTGTGAGCTTGTGATTGCCTGTCTTATTCATATGAAATAGAAGGGTGATCCCATTTTTTTTAAGCCTGCTGTTTTTTGGGTTTCATATTTCAAAGCTAAAGTTTTGTCTGGCAAAAGCTTTGCAAATAAATCTATTTCATCACAGTTGTATTTGTTCATCACTATAATTTTCAGTTTCTATTATAGTTTTTAATTTGGTGGGAAACTTGTTGGCAACAGTCTCATCGGATTTCTCCAGAAATGTGAAAATATGCTCCATTCTTCTCTTTTGGTATGTCTCCTTTTATAATGTATAAAATAATTCTCTACACCACCACACAATGTAATCATTTGATTCCCTGGACATTTCAGTCTTACAAAACCAAGAAGCTTCAGTTTACCTTGCAATTAATCTCAGCACTACTCATTAACTACAGGGATTGTAGCTTCATCAAATAATTGGAAAGTAGATTCTATGGGGTTAAATCTTCCTGACTGTGCTTTAACATGAGTGGGAGTAACAACAGACTGGTTCTATATGTGTTCACAGTTAGCCATCTGAAGAATATACACAATTCATTTTTAATTTTCCCCTACTAAAAGTTACCTAACAGTAGTATTTTACAGAATAATGCACTGCATTCCCAAATCAGTCACATTAGTAACTCCACAGAGTCAGTGAGGTCAGAATCCATCTGTATGTAGCATTAGTGTGCTAGGACCGCTTTTCTTGCAATTTGTTGTTTTTTTTTTTAATGTCTGTTTGATTTCTCTTCTTCTCCAAGCTGATTCTATATATTCATCATCAGTTATGATAAAGGTTAAAGATCTGAGAGCAATATTCTCTCTGAAGATGCAATTAATGGAAAAAGTGACTACACCTAGCAGTATGTCAGTTGCTCTTGGGGCTGTACAAGAATCTCTTTGCCTGGCTGCCTATAGATTGAATGACAATAAAGAGAAATCCAAGTTTAAAGCATGTCCCATCATGATGCTGCTTTGTTCCCTCTACATAAAGGAGTAGAGGAGGATCTCTTACACCTGGGCTCAAGGACTTCCCCAGGAGTTTGTACTCACCCTTCTATTATTCAGGAGTGGCATAAAGGAGATTTGAATCAAAGAAATATAGGACTGCAAGGCACCTTGTTAAGTCTCCTAGTCCAGTGCCCTCTACTGAGAGAGGACTAAGTGTTGTCTAAATCAGTGTTTATAATCTTTTTGTTACTAGGGCTGGCTTTCTGCCCTCCTAAGTTGTGCCTGGGAAATCTCAGGGCCTGGCACCTGTCTGTGGACCAAGTTCCAGAGGGGTAGCTATGTTAGTCTGTTTCAGCAAAAACAAACAAGTAGTCTTATTATAGGGCTAAAGATGATTTTATGCCATAAAATTGCTTCCAAACAAGAATTTCTATCTGGAATAATATATATTATTTATTAATACAGTGGGGACCTGTTAACATGTAGGTGTCAGGGGACAAGCTCGGGCGACCGTGCGTTAAATGGACTGTGCATAAATGGGACCACGACAAAACAAATAAATAAAATACAGTGCAGCACTGTAGCAGAGGGGAGCAGTTACCTCACAACCAAGGGATAGCTGAGCGCCCGCATGCCTCCTACTGGCCAGAGGAGGGCTGGCAGACTGACCAGAGCCGGAACCAACCAGAGGGTTACAGGGAACAGGACTATAAAAGAGGGCAGACACGGCAGCCCTGGAGGGAGCCTAGAGGGAAGCGGCTGCCACTCCCGGCAGACCTCCCTCCCCAGGGAGCAGAGGGGACTGACAAGCAATCTGCCTTCCTACCCCAGAAGGGCCAGGGGGAGCAACCTTGGTCAGCTGCACCCCTGGAGGAAACTCCTCCAGGGGAGGATCTTGATGAGCTTCCCTCTGCCGAGAGCCTGGGCCCTGGAGACCAGCCAGAAGCTGGGGAGGACAGCGAACCAGCTCTTCCAGACTCATGCAACCTGGAGGAGCTGCCGTTGGCCGAGGAGGCTGAGTTCCCTGCCTTGCTGCCCGAGGACAGTGAGGGCCTGATGGGGATGCCATGGGGATTCTAACCAGAGGACTGCGAGGACGGCATACCCCAGGCCTCATCAGGGAAAGGGAAGGAAGTAGCTCAGGGGCAATCATGAGTCAGTGCATTTCGGCGGGAGCCCCGCTGACACAGTGGCCCTCCGTGTGGCCAGTGCTAGGGCCCTGGGCTGGAACGCAGTGGAGCAGGCGGGCCTGCATTCCCTTTCCCTTCCCTGCTACCAGCCGAGCTACCTGCTGGTTTGCCTTGCCCCTGCTGGGGCTGAAGGCCTGAATTCTATATAACTGTGTGTCTGCCTTGCCCCTGCTGGGGCTGAAGGCCTGAACTACTTACCTGTTTGCTTACCTCACCCTGACGAGGGGAAGACCCCACCACAAGCACTTATAAGGCTCACTCCACTCATTTCTGTGCCCACACCAACTTCTGCTGCTAGATAGCATGCGGGACTCATTAAGTTGGTAGCTCACTCCAAGTGCTTCCCTGCCCAAGCCAACTTCCACTTTTACCTACCATGCATTACTGAGTCCCAAATTTTAACTTGGTGGCTTCAGGGGACGTGATCAGAGTGCACATTAACCGGATCTGTGCGCAAACTGATCATGCATTAACGGTTCCCCACTTTAATGCTATGCTCGTTCATTCATGTTTTCTTCGACATCATAACTGAAGTCTGATGTACAGGGGTGTTGCTGTCCCAGGGAATGACCTGGGGCATGGGCCCAGGCCCTGCCCCTTGCCTGCAGGCCACTCCCCCTGTCCGCAGGACACGCCCCCACCCAGGGACACGGCCGGGAGTGGCAGCCACAGCTGCAGGTGGCTGGGCCTTGGATCCCTGGCCAGGGATGGGGCTGGAGCGGCTGCCGTGGTCATGGGCAGCTGGGCCCTGAATCTCTGGCCCAATCAGGCTGGAGACTGGGAGAGGCAGGGCCCCACCAGACTTGGGGCACTGGCACCAGGATTTTGGGCATGGGGCCCATGTGCCCAGTACCAGCGGTGCCCTGCTGATGTAGCTGCAAAACTCCATTTTGAATTGTTTACTTCATTTGGTATTACCCAGCCCAGGTTTTGCTGTGACTTAGTTTGTGTGTGTGAATGAAGGGTTGGTGTGATGGGATCAGTTTCCAATTCCAGCTTGTCCTGATGAAGCTGCTGGCACCACCTTAATGGCAGAAGAGAAGCGCAGACAAAGCCTGAAAAAAATCCAAGGAGAATCCACCCTAGAGAGAAAGAAATAAAAAGCCCCATCAAGAACAAGTCATATCTGCCATAAACTGATGATTTATGGTCATATGGCACCCTGAGGCAGTGTGACACAGCAAGATCCATGGACTAAGACATTAAAAATGGGTGAGACTGCATAGCTTTGGGTAATATTCTGCACAGCATCCAAGAGCATCAGTGCACAGATACGTGCCTGATAGACACACCACACTTCCTCATGCTTGGCTTCCCTGGCCAGGTAGCCACCATGAGTTGTGAACAGCAGCCACAAACCCAAGCTACAACCACAGGCAACAATCAGGACTGGTAACAATACACAACTAACAGCAGAACATCTGGGGAATGTGTGTGTGTACTAGAGCAGAACGTCTGGGGGGGGGTGCGTTATAAATTAGCTATTAACTATGTTAATGATGCATCTGACAAAGTGGATTGGAGCCCATGAAAGCTTATGCTTGAAGAAATCTGTTAGTCTACTCTATGAGGTGCCACAGGACTCTTTGTTTTTGCTGTACACAGACTCACACAGCTATCCTGCTGCAAATTCCTGCTAATACAGTCCAGAATGTTTTGTTTGTTTGTTTTTATTTTATGGGGTGGGGGCAGGATCATTGTGTCATTAACTTATATTTAGTTTGGATTTCCTAAACAGTATTTCCCAGTTTCTATTTGTCTAATTGATTATTCATTTGTTATTTGCATTCCTACTCCTCATTCTTAAGTGCAATACTTTGCATTTTTCTTTAGTGAATTTAATCCTATTTATGATTTCAGACCTATTCTTCAATAAGTCAAGACCATTTTGATTTCTATTCCTGTTCCCCCAAGGGCCTACAACTCCTCCCCTCTTAATATCTTCTACAAAACTTTATAATTGTGTTCATTACACACTTATCAAAAACATATACAAGGACATTGAGTATAACTTGAACCAGGACAGACCCTTGAGTGACCCTACTCATTATGCCCTTCTAGGTTGACTGTGAACCATTGGTAACTATTCTGTGAATATGGTTTTCCAACCAGTTTGCGCCCACCTTGTAATAGGCTTATCTACATGATAGTTTCCTAGGTTGCTTATATAAAAAATTCTATCAAAATCCATATTGAAGTTGAGATATGTGCACTTTACTGCTTCCTTCTATAGCCACAAAGAAGGATGTTAGGTTGGTCTGAAAAGAATGGTTAACTCTTACTTATCTTCTAGGTGATCAAGGTTAATTTTTTGATTATTTGTTCTATTATCTTTCTGGCTGCAGAAATTAAAATGATTGACTATACCCTGGGTTGTCCTTATTCCCTTTTTTATAGATAAGTCTACACTTAAAACACAACATTGACACAAGTGCATCAATGTAGCTGAGGAGGCACTGTATTGTAAAAGGAAAGATTCCTATAGAAGAGCTTCTGTCAGTATAGTTAATTCACCTCCATGACAGTCAGTAAAATTGTCAATAAGAGAAGCTCTCTCATTGACATGGTGCTGCCTACATAGACAGTTAGGTCAGTATGATTGTGTTGATCAAGACTGTGAAAAAAATTCATACTCCAAAGCAATGCAGTTACACCAATATAAGTATGTACTGTAGAGTATATTTGCCCTTTTCCAGTTCTCTAGGGTTCCTCACATACTCCCATTCTCACAGACAAATCACTGATGACTCACATCCAGCTTCCCACCTTTGAGACAACAATGTGCTCTTGTTCCCAAAAAGGCCAATGGCATATTGGGCTGCATCAATAGGAGTGTTGTCAGCAGATCAAGGGATGTGATTTTTCCCCTTTATTTGGCACTGGTGAGGCCGCACCTGAAATATTGTGTCCAGTTTTGGGCTCCAGACTACAGAAAGGATGTTGACAAATTAGAAGGAGTCCAACAGAGGGCAACAGAAGTGATTAGGGGGTTGAGGCACATGATTTACAAGGAGAGACTGAAGGAACTAGGATTATTCATAAAAAGCCCCAGATAAGGGTCCTTTGGATACAGTATGAGGAGGAGAAGACACCAAGACCGCCACTGGGTACAACCAAACATTTTTATAGAGAAAAAAGGAAAATTAATTAAGACAAATCATCCTCCTTTATTCTTTCAAGGACCCTAACACAGAAAATAAACAGACAAAAAAATAAACACAACAAAAGTCCTAATCCTATTCCTATAGTTAGTCCCTTAATCAAAACTAAGTTACAATCTGTACTATTAAGCATTGTTTAATGCACTTACAAAACCACAGCTTCTTTCATTCAAGTGTTCTTTGATTTAGTTTTGGGTGCACCAGTGCTACCCCACTTGGAATGTTTTGCTCTCGACCAGTGAGCTTATTGGTGAGGAGGTTTGCCAGCGGGGAGGGAATCTCCGGTGATCAGTCCTCAGTTTGGCAGTAGATTTGTGCCTCTGCAGACCTCCGCCTTTTGTGGGCTTCTTCAGTGGTTTTATGATATTCCACAACCCCACTTCCAGTTTCCAGAAGGTGCCATTGCTCTGTTTTACCATATTTGGCACCCTTTGAGAAGCTACACCCCCACCTCATTGGTCCTTTGGCTTAAATAATAAGTGACAGTGATCTGTCAGCAAAAAACTGCAACCAGCCTATCAGAATTTGTTGCTAGGTAGATAGTTTTAAGTTTCTTTACAATTAAAGTACCTTTATAACTACTTCTGCAAACTATTTATGCATACCAATTTCCTTGGACAACAATTTTTCCAGACAAGGAACAAGCCAGAGTCTGCAGCAGGACTGTGATAACTAAAAAATAGAAATAGGGTAAAAAGTATAATAACAAAACTAGAAAGCTATTATTTATCAAGCCTTATTTTGTAATTTCAGATGGGTTTTATAAACTGTACCCCCCATTGAAAATTCAGTTTGAAGAGGAGGAGATTGAGGGGGGATTTGATAGCAGCCTTCAACTACCTGTAGGAGTGCTCCAAAGAGGAGAGAGCTAGGCTGTTCTCAGTAGTAACGGAAGACAGAACAAGGAGCGATGGTTTCAAGCTGCAGATGGTGTGGTCGAGGTTGGATATTAGGAAGAAAAAAATTCTGACAAGGATGATGGTGAAGCATTAGAATGGGCTATCTAGGGAGGTGGTGGCATCTTTGGAAACACATGAGGCTGGGTTAGACAAAACCCTGGGTGAGATGATTTAGTGGGAGTGCTCCTGCCTTTAGCAGGGGGTTGGACTAGATGACCTCATAAGGTGCCTTCCAACCCTATGATTCTAAGATACACCCTGGTAACTGTTGCTCTATAAATCAAACTCTCATAAGCATAGCTGCAGAAAAAGAAGCTTGTTTTGGCATTGCTTATTTTTCCTTTAAGTAAAAGACAAAGGCTGACGTGAATGAGTTTGTATAGTTTTATTTGATATATTATGTTTCCCTCTAGTTGCCCTGTGTTAAGTTACCCTGTCTGAATGCATAGAGTTAAATCAAACTAAGGGAGAAACCAATGAGAAAGGAAACAAACAGAGACAAATGTTATGACAGAGTACACCTTGAGTCCTTGAGGGAACAGTGGGAAACTATTAACTAGGAAAGACTCCTTGATGGGATCCAGCTAGTCTGGTGAAGTGTATCATTCCCAAACCAAGACCCCAGGATCAAAAGGAAATAGTAAAATCTTAAAGATTCTGTTCTAAAGAAGAATGATACAAGTGGGGGGACCAGCTTATTAGTTCATAGAAACTGACACAAAAACAGTGCATGCTGTAAGCAGAGCAGTCTGCTTCTCCCAACCAGAGATAAGGTTTATTCTTCTTGAGAGGAATTTAGTGTTAACAAGGAAATATTAAGGTGCTGGGAAGGATAACTGTGGGTAATGAACTGTGTTCTCTGTACCTCAGGTTGGAAGATTAGGGGCTCATGTACATGGAAATTTGTTTGCTGCAAACTTGGATGAAAAATCAATTAGTGTGTAAAGTCTGTTAGTGACTCACAAATTACAGCATAATGTAAACCCTACTGTTGTGGCCAAAAAGTTCTGAAGTTCCAGGGAAGTGTGTCTTTCCTTGCTCTGGAAGAAAATGAAATGGGAGGTAATAGAAACACCAGTAAGAAGAGAGGAGGTGCTTCTGTAATTTCCTGTATGACAACATTTTCTTTTTAAATTTTCTAGGGTGTTTTTGGAATTAAAAAACAAAAACCAGAAATGTTTCAGGAAAATTCAGAATGAACTAACAAAATCAGGATTTTTGTTTTACAGGGGAAATTGTGCTAAAATAAATTTTGGAGGAAAAAAAATGTGTAGATATTGTCACTGGCATTTTTGACCAGTTCTACCATTAAGTTAAAATGATTATTTACTTGCAGTGTTATACAATGATGCTTCTGTAAGCAGGCACCAAGGATAGCTAGCATAACAATCCTCAGCTAATACCTATAGCAGTTGCCTTAGCCTAAGCGAAGCCGTTTTGTTGTTTATCAGCTAGATACCAGTTGGAAATCCCCTAACTTCTCCTTTCAAAATCCCCTAACTTCCCTGTCTCCAAAAACCCTTAACCTCCCACACCTGAGATCATTTTCAACCAATTATGTATCACTGTTTTACTTGTAACCATATAAGACACAGCGGAACTAACCAGACACCAGGGGTATATAAACTGACCATTTGATGTAATCGGGGTCTCTCTGCCACTTAAGCAGGAGGCCCATTTGTGATCACAAATGCAATAAAGAAAATACCTTTCCACTCTTGGTGTGTTTATTGGCTCTGACAGCACCAAGACAATCCTGGTACCTGAATTCTGGTAACACTTCTACAGTTTTCCACTCTCACCCAATACTAATTCAGGTTTAATATGAATTGGATTTTTTAAAAAGAAATTGTGAGTGTCAATTGAGGAGCAATTGTCAATATTAATTGGATATTAGTAGCGTATAGCCTTGAGAATGAAGTATTGTACAGGTACCTTTAGCTTTACCCTTTTTTCCCTATACAGTATAAAAATCAGAAGGCAAGAGTGGGAGCTGGAGTGAGAGAAACCATTTTGCAGCATCCAGTGAACTTACATAATGCATAATTAAACATTTTGGGTGCTACAGATCAAGGGACTGATGGTTTGTTTTATGAAACGAAGTCATATGCGTACATGCATGCTCCTGCAATTGTCAATGAAGTTGTAGGTCATTACTTTCACTGTGAATAGCACTGACCCTCAGTCAAAAATTCTGGAGAACTCCAGATATAGCAGTCTAACACAAAATTATAATTGTTTCCATCAAAAGCTAAATATAAGTAGTTAGAGATACAAACATTTAGCTACGAGGCAACTTAAAAGCCCAGACAATGACAAAAGACTTTAAAAATTTAGTTAAAACACTAAATAAAAGGTTCCAGAGCAGCATAATTTGTATTTTTGAGTTCAGTTTGCAGTGAATCTGTACACTGAACTTGTGCATTTTCAGAGCTGACTGGAAGTAATAAAAGTCAATCTGATAATTGTAAGGTGTTTGATAACACATCATAAATCATCTTTATGAGCAATAGACTCCAGTATCTGAAGAGGGACATTATTTCTTATAACATTTTGTATTTTATGATTGTTAAGGTGAATAACTTTGGCTCACCTCCATGCAGTTGGAACTATTCACTATCCAGAAGTCTGCTGGACAGTGATACAAATCAGAGGCTTGCTGAAAGCATAATGGCAAACTAGAGTTAAAATACAACTCTTCATATATTTAGTTCAATAAGGTTGGATATCTGGTTTGCTGTGGACACTATTTCCATCTATAAACAGACTAAAAGAACATTTCCCACCAGTATACTCTTGTGTGACACTGTGATCATACAAGCCTCGAGTTAGTAGCTTAATTGTATAATTGAAAAAAAATAGTTATTTGCTTGTGCAAGTTATTGTATAAGCACCTTTGTAGTCTCTTAGCACCTTCCAAGTCTGATAAAAGTGTGTTGTCTATAATATATCCAGAGTCAACTTGGATGATCAGACTAGATGCATCCGATTCCCTAGGCTGTCTCCTGGAGGATATGATGACTGGGGGGAGGGGGTAGGAGGGATGCAATTTAATAGTATTAGTATGGTAATGAAGGCTGGACATTAGAAAGATGTTCTGGAGGTCTGTTTTAAAAATTTGTTTAGTGCATTTTACTAAAGCATGTAGTTTTAAGAAAGAAGAGAAGAGTGCTTAGAGCACAAGACACATAGTAAATGTCAAAATAAATCAATAATATTGCATATTCTCTTGACAAAGAAGGTCATGGGATTTCAGATTAAGGGAACAAACAAAAATTTGGAGGTGCCTTAGCCACTATGTATTTCCAGTTTAAACTGCTTTCACTCTATTTCAAAAGATGAGGAATTAGAGTAAGCTACCCATCAGTTTACTCATAGAATTTTATTAAAATATTAGCTGTAGTAATAGTAGTTCAACTAAATTCTTTAAAGGGAAATCTGGTTGGCAAATTTTATAGGCACTTCGGACACCAATAAGGTTTTCAGCTCTTACCATTAAATAATCAAATCACTGGCACTGAACCCTATAGAGCTCTAAGGCCCATATTCATAAAGTACTAGGGTCTGTAAGTGACATTTTCAGGTGACTTTATGATCCACAAAACATCCACTTAGTTGCTGCCTAACCTTTCAGGCACATAAACGTCCACCCTGAAAGTTCCTTAGGCACCCATGTTCTGACTGAGCATGCCCTTTTAGGCATTCAGGCACCTAGGCTCGACAGCAATCCATGAACCCAGGGAAGACTGATGCTCACCCATTTAACTTGCATGCCAATCTGATCCATTAGGTGTGCTTAGAGGTTATTTTACTGCATACGTGGCAGCCATGTGTGAGGAGGAAAAGAAAGAAATATATTAATTATAAGCTTTAGCCCATTGGGTAGAGTACTCCTTTGGGGTCTGAGGACTTGCCAATTCAATTCTACTTTCTGCTAGTGGAGACAAGAGATGTGAACAGGAATCTGCATTGCTCAGGTGAGTGCTCTAACCATTGGGCTATGAATTTAATTTTTTTCACCCCTGGTTAATATTTAATCACTCATTTAAAGTTGAGCAGCCTCAGTGGGAGAGATTAAGAGGGACTCACCTTAGAATATCCTATAGTGCAGTGTTTAGAGCAAACTCTTTTTCTTCATCCAGAGGGAGAACTTTAGCTAGAGGTCTCCCACATCACAACAGAGAACCCAAGCAGACTAAAGATTAAGGGAATCTCTGTTTCCCTCCTCCATGTGTGGCATTAGGTCTTTGAGCACACTAAAAAAAAAATAATAATAAAATAAATAATAATAAATAATAATAATAATAATAATCAGGCCCTGTATGTGAGTTAGGTTGGTATACACCTTTCTTCCCCATATATCATCACCAAAGAGAGGTGTCTCCCTATTGCCTGGACACAAGTACACAGCTGTGAAGGAGTGGGGCTTGTGACACATGATGCTCACTGACATCTCCCATTGAGCATTGTAGGTAGTTCAGCATCCAATGTGTCACCTTTTGTGGCTTTTCTAAAGGTGCCTCTCACTCTCTATTCATAGGAGCCTATGAAACAGACTCATGCTCTGTGGATAGCAATGTTATTCCTGTGATTTTCTATACACCTAAAAAAGTTAAGTCTTGCAATGTTCAGTGTCAAAAGACTGAAGCCCTTCTATGGATTTGGTCCTGAGTGTTTCCAAAGTAATCTATGTTGGTGCTGCTCTTACTATGTATTGCCCACTCAAGGATTGCTGGAGTTCTCTACTTTTAGGGAAGCAACACATTACAAAGAAACAAACACAAATCTCAATTCTTTTTGCTCTGATGCCATCACCTGCTTATTTCTAGACATACTTGTTTGCTATTACTACCATATCCCACTCATCACAGGGCTTCTATCGCTAGCAGTACAAAGGAATTAGATACACTCAGTAAAGAGATAAGAGTGGCTTGGAAAGTTTCAAAGTTTTCCTAACTTCTAAAACTGCTTTCACTCTCTCTCAGAGAAACTCAAGGGTCCAGGGACTTGATCACATCCTGTCCTTTACTATAGCAATGGTCATCCAGACAGACAACTGAAATAGTAATGCATGACTAAAGAGTCACAATGCTATTGAAAAGTGAGTAAAAGTGAAAGTAGATTATGTATTTGTCTGATTTGCCTGAAACCTTTATAGAATAATTTAAGATTACAAACTAGTAAATATCAAAGTGTTTTGATAACAGAACAAAAGTCTAATTAAACTGTCCTTTTTGCCCAAACTAATACAGTATGTGAACAATGAGCTTGAAAAGATAATGATTTGGGTGTTTAAGGCAGTATCAAACTAAACTAAACACAAAAAATGTGTATAATATGCTATATTTATTATATCAGTTTGAAAGCTTGGTAGACTGCAGTGGGTGAGTATGACTGAAAAACATGGACATATTTTCCCATTTTTATAAATAGATTGCAAGTGAGTTGTAAGTTGTGCACAACTGTTATCTAAAAATGTTCTTATTCATTCTGCTGGGGAGGCACTGGCATTAAAACTTACAGCCCCAACAGACAATATAGAGAGTAATGGATAAACAAGAGCCAACCCTTGCAATCACAAGGAAACAGTAGCATGTAATATTCTCAGCTACGTCCAGAGCCACAGCTGAGGTAAAGCAGCTTAGTTCCATTGATGTCACTGGATTTGGCCAGTTTTCCCCATCTGAGGCTCTGGTTCCAGATGGCCTAAACAAAAATGACTCCTACTCAATTCCCCAGAGAGAGTGAAAACCTACTGAACTTCCTATGAATATTAACTAAGGGAATATTCTTTCCCTTCTTTAAATGTAATTGTTAGTTTGATCTTTATCAGTTTATCAAGACACTCTTCTGCCTTTGGGATCTGCACCAGTTTGTGAAGTGATCAAGTTCCCCACAGTAATGACAGAATTTCCCATAGGCAATACACTGTTTGGAACCATGCCATGATCCACAGGACCATCTGGACTGTCTTCCCTATAGCATGGGCTCTTTCCACATTATGATTTGAGCCACTCTGGCTATATGCTGTTTTTCTGAGAGCATGGACAATCCCATCTGGTGAATTCAGATCTTTTGTGTTTTTACCATTGCAATAGTCCTACATATTAGGAAGCTTTATTCAAAGATATCTCCCTCACTCTGACCAGTCTCTCTTAACACATTGTCTGTAATGCAACAAATGACTCTGTCTTTGATCAGCAACTCTGTTAAGTCAAAGTTACAGCTTTTACTGAGCTTCCTTAATTCTGTGATATACTGCTCTATGGTGTTATCTGGTTTTTGCATGAATGTTAAAAACTCAAAAGCCACATTCATTTTTGGCATACGATATTCCTCAAATTTAGCCAATACTATATTTAAATCCATGGTTTAACCATCTTGAAAATCAGTTATTATAAACCCCCAATACCTTCTCCCCAACAACATGTAAAAATATAGATTCCTGGTTTTTATCTTTGTTCTGTATCTCAACAGCAAACAAATACAACAGAAATCATTGCTTAAACTGTTATCCAGTTCTCTATAACACTGCCAGACATGTGCAGAGGGCAAGGGGCTCCTAAAGCACCTATTCTTAGAGCTTTCACTCACCTTCTGAAGACTTCCTTTGTTTGCAGAGATTCCCTGTGTTTGTTTTTAGTTGCAAACACAGGAGTCTTCCTTCAACTCATTCACCACTTTCTAACACCATATAATGACCTTGAGGATTCATTAAAAACTACATTATTGAATGAGGTAGGAACAGAACTTTACCACTACCACAGGAGTGATTCCCATATGTTAGATCACCTGTTTGGCAAATCTCCCCATTCACACAACACTGTCCCATGCATGTCTCTAAAACCACAGCCTTCTATAAGCATATCTCTACAATGAATAATTTGGAATTTTTCCACTTGGTTTTAGCCCTGTGTCATGAAGAACTTGCTAAGTTATAAGGAACTCATTTACAAGATGGGCTGGAAATCTTACAGAGTGCATATGTTTAAGGTCTTTAATGGAGCTTTACTTGCAGCTGTTGCTTATACAATCATTGTTTTGTGGGTTTGCAGCTCTATAATATAGGCAAAAGGCTGATTAGAGCTTGGCATGGCTCCTAATGGTTTAACCATGGCTCACCTGGTAGATAGATTACTAGTAAACCAAAATGTGTCAGTGTAAGCTACAATAGTATGTACTCAGAAATTCCAGCTAGGGAATAGGAGACTACTAATTGGCCACCAGTTGGCAAAAGCAACTGGCAAGAGGATGAGCAAAATACAGGTAAAAGGACTCTTTTTGTTCTTTTACATGTACCACATTGCAAGTCTGAATGTACTGATCATAGGATACAGGCAAGTGAGAAAGGTAGAGCTTGCAAGGCTCTCCCTGCTCAATAATTCCCCACCTTTGGTCCTTGTAGTGTTCCTCACATGTAGCACATCTATTTCCTGGACTCCAAATGGCAGATCAGAAAAGAGCTTAATTCCAGAGTGTCTAACCAGTTGTCTTCCCTTTTTTACCCCTCTTAGAGGTAAGTTATATAATCTTCCTCCAGGATATCCCATTAGCTGAGAGCTGTGGGAATCCAATTCTGAGCTGATAGCTCCACTTCCTCCATTGAATAGCAACCTCTTCTACATCAACATTTATTACCACAAAACAGGGTTCCTACTAACAAAACATTCATGATTTCTGGAAATTAATATTTAAATATTACTTATGTGAACTCCTGGATCTGATTTTTCCAAGCATGCTGGTCTTCCTTTGACTTCAGCACAATTTGTGGGTGCTCAATGTCTCTGCAAATTAGGGTCCACTTTATAATTTAATTATCTAGAGTTTTTCAGGTTTTTAATTGTGTAGTTTGCAAGCACCAAGTCCCCAAACCAGCAAGTTTTCCTATGAATAATACAAAGTTTCACTGGTAATAAGAGATGTTTTTATTCTTCTCTGCATAAAGGTTTATTTCAAGTCTTTGAATTCTTTGCTTTTGGTCTGCATCTCAGGGCTAAGGTTGGAGAGACAAAAATTCTCTCCTTGTTTCCTGCTTTGATATTGAATACATTTCTTTTACCTAGCAACCCCACAACTTCTTCAGTCTCTTGCATTGATTTAAAAGCTTCCAAGTTCCTCAAAATCATCATGAGAAAGAAGAGAAGCAAGTCTTATCACTCAAAGGTGTGGAGGAAGAGCATGGAGAGAGGTCTAGCTCTTGCTGCCTAGAGACTGTTTACAGACACACAAGGCGAAAACTAAAAAAAAAAAAAAATAGGTAATTTAGAGACACTTTTTTTTTCTTTTTTCTCCCCAAAAGAGTTTTGTTAAATTAATATAAATACAACTGACAAAAGGCGGTTGAATTACTGCATATAGTATCTATTGTGGATTTAGTACCCTTTTCTGTCTCATTCATATTCAGTTATGTTTTTAGGACTATGGTAAAGTGCTTCTGTAGTGTGAGAGGGGAGCTCATAAAGAAACTCCTCCTCATTTGTGTGGCTGTACAACAGAGTTCCATAACAGTAATCCTTATGCTCTGTAGATCTCAGAGATTGTTCATTGTTGTACCTCACTAAATGCTGATAAAAGGCAAGGAGAAGACTAAATATGATGTCTTAGTTTCACCACCCTCTGCTATCACCTTGTTGGTAAGGGTGTGGGGAGAAACTTGCTTTAGATATTAAGATAGAGCAGACCACTAACCTCACAACTACACAGAACGGCTTCTCCACCTGAAGCAAATCATCTCTGATGGCACTCCATGGTGTGATATAATCAGGGGCAGATTACTACATGGGCCAATGGGGCCTATGCCCAGGGGCCCACCAAAATGTAGAGAATGCCCCTCCATGCCAGCAGTCCAACACTGGGGAGGTGAGTAGGATGGGCTGACTGAGAGGCCAGGCTCTGAGCTCCTGCCTCACATCTGGGTGAGCCGAGCCACTCCGCCCCACCAGGTGGGGCAGGCTAGCATGGCCTGATGTGTGAGCCCCCAGGAATGGCCAGGCTGATTTGTGTATGTGTGGAGGGGACCAAAACACACCATGTGTGCTGGTTGACCTTGGCACCCCTGGGGGCTGACTGGGTAGGTTGTACTCAAGTTCTGGCCCCAGCCTCCCCCACAGTGCTGGCCTACTGATGAGGAAAGGAAGGGGAGGCCCAGAGGTCCTGTGCCTCTGATCTACCAGTTGGTACAGTTCCACATATCTAATACACAGTCTAGCCCTATACTAAAATTTTAGTTTTGCCTGATAGTTGTGCCAACAATTTTAAGTTTACAGGTTGTCTGTGATATGTGCTTAGTAACCTAACTCTCATGGCATGGTTTCTTCTGCTTGATTTGAGCTTTTTTCCATCAAAAAATGAATAAGAATTAATGGACTTTTACAAAATTTTAACCTACTGCTAAATGTGTGTTACAGGATTCTTGCTACTGCATCTGATTTATAAAAGAGATACCTACCAAAGCAGAGCATGAGAAAGTTGAGATTCTTTAGTTCCAGCTGTAGCAGTTGATTCTTAAGTCCCTGGCTCAGTCCCTGTGACGTTAACTATCATATGATCATTCTTGCCAAGATTAATGAAGTTTCATGAATTGCCACCATTTTTGTACATACCAGACAACTCTCTGAATGTTCATGACCATCCAAACACTGAACTGAATTTTTCTTGTATTTGCAAAAAAAAAAACAAAAAAAAACCTTAGACCTCATTAAATACTAAGAATAAACTTTTGTAGAAAGAGCATAGTAATGAAGTGTGAAAACTAAATACTTTAAGAGACACAACTTATGGAAAATATCTTGATGTTTGGTCTTTTAAATGCACTGGTATGGAACTGAGGTGATTTAAGCATCAATGCCCATGTCTGGTCCTATAAAGCTGTATCCTCTAGATCACCACAAAACAGATACTTTAGAAATGCTTACTGATGAATGTATCACTTCTATGGCTCTTATGCATTAGGGGGAGAAGGTTCTTGCTTCTGAACACAAAATGTCAGTTAAGAAAATGTCTAAGGGATTTAGATGCTCAGTTCTGAGTGAAATTCAAACTGTTAGGCATCTTAATTTCATAGAATACTTAAATTATTCCATACAATTCTTCTTAAAAATCCTAATGTCTCCTAAATCTTTTCTTCTTTGTTTTTCATTTTTATTTTTTTAACTCAAGAACTAGACCATTATTCATAAAATATATGACCTGCCCTAATGTTTCATGAAGTCTGGACAATAATGGAATAACCTATTAGGATGGGAAGAAGAAAAAGTTTGGGGTTAGAAGTTTTATGCCATGAAGCATAGAGGGTTATATATGCTCGTCTGTAACTCACTTTGTGTCAAGATTTGGAATTGTTTTACCTTATTATTTTACTTGAATTTTAATTTGTAACAATTTGTAAATTGCAAGTGTAAAACTATTTGATAAAATAACTGGATTCTTAAACTCAGGGACACTCAGAATAAAAAGTGAATTGAGCAGCTAGTCACTCCACCTTCCTCAGCTAATTTTAGCACACTAGCTAAAGTGTGGCTGTTTAAATACACAGGATCTGAGAACAACCCCTTAACCAGGTGCAGTGTAGGCATGCCTGAAATGTGCTGAATGCTGCATTTCCCTCAGATTTATCACTCTGCTATACAAATTCACTCTTGGCTGAAGTGTGGCCTAAAAAGGTCTACTATGCCTTCGAGTAAATTTATTGTAACAACTTCAGCATAAAATCATTTTGTTCATTTTTTTTAAATCAGCAGGGTACCAAAAGTATGTGTTTTATAGTTCAGACACCTTTATGTGCTACTAATTCCTACCCCTTTGATTAAAGTGAAATTTTGAAGGTTATTAATGTAAAATGTCAACTACCTCTGGCTATGTTGGAATATGAAGATAAAAATATATGCTGAAACAACTTTGAAAATGGGCATGAAGACCTGGATACACAAAATGATTTAGATAAGGCAGTGCTGAGTGATTCAGTGCCTAGTTTATGAGCACCTAGTATAATCACTTAAGTCACAGTACCTGAGGTAGGTGCCTAGGCTACTGCACAATTAATAGAAAGGAACAGGTCCCACAGACTGATTCACTGAAGACATCATGTGATAGAGGGAGTTACTGAAGGGGAGGCAGATGCCTAAGTTCAGTCAAAGATGCATCTCTTTCATCACTGGCTGTCTCCCTTTGGCTCTCAGCAGTGAACTACATTCTGGAGTTAGGTGCTTACGCTGTTTTATCAAGAAGCCGGGAAGAGGCGATTATCACCTCTCCCATAACTTTTATTCTGGTGGCTAGGATACTCACCTGGGGCTTCTCCACTTGCAGAGGAGAACAAATATATGAACTGGGGACAATCACTGGAGCAGGGAGACTAGCTCCTAGTATACTGTTACTGCCATACTCATGATGATACTCTTGTTCTCACTGTGGTCTGAATGATTTGTCAGTAGCACAAACAGGACAGGTTGAAGGTACACTTTTTAGCTCCACCTCATTCCCTTCAAGTGTCCTATAGACCAGCAGTTAGGGCACTTAGCTGGAAGCTGACAGATTCCATTCAAATTCTTCATCCTTCTCAAGCAGAGTGGGAATTGAACTGGAGTGGTCTCCTTCAGCCAGGTTAGCACATTAAACCACTGGAGTAAAAGTTATGAGAGAGGGCTTTGTGCCACAATCTATTTTGGGTGAAGTAACCCAAAGCATCTTCTCAACATATCACCAGGAATGGGTCCTCTGTGTAACTTATGCATCTTCTCCCAGGTTGTTAATTGGTTCGGCATATAGGTGGAAGAAAGGTGTCCAGCCTCCTCGAGGGGAATTCCAGTGTGCATGCTCAATAGTGGAAATATAGGCATCTTGGTGATTAAATAAAAAACACACCCCCACACACCTTAGGGGTCACATGAATTTAGTAGAAGTTTTATGAATCACATTGGTCCCCAAACCAAGATTTAGGTACCTTTTGTGCATTCAGACCACATTGCCTACCTTTGAAGTTAATTACATAATATATTATATGCACATATATCAAATCATCTGTTTATCATAGATACTGCTATTGTTTCATTTTCTTAAAAAATGCATTCTTAAGTTGGCTATATTCCTATTTACAAAGGTCAGAAGAATTAAGTACGATCTGTCAAGTCCAACCTCCTGCATAACTCTGGTGGTTGAACTTCTCAGTGTTTCTGGTAACAAATCCATTACATGGTTAAGCTAGAGCACATCTTTCTGAAAGACATCCACTCTGAGTTATAATGTTTCACATGATAGAAAAATCTACCACATGCCTTGGTAAAATTTGAAGTGTTAATTGTTTAATGTGAAAAATGTGTGCCTTACATCCAGTTCAAATTTTTCTTCTTTTAGCTTCTAGATCTTTGACCTACTTACACCTTTCTCTGCCAGATTTGAAATCTTTCTGAGAGGGAAATGTTCTCTTTGTGTAGTTACATATATGCTACGATCAAATCTCCCCAACCTTTTCTTTGATAAGCTAAATAGATGGAGCAGTTTAAGTCTCCTGTGTCTGCTAACAATCAGTTACACATGAGCATGATTCACTACTGTATTATTCCAGTTTTATATCTGTGTAAGTATTATAGGTAATGCAGTTATCAAACTGGAGTAATACAGCAGTCAGATAGACCTAAGATAACTTGTTCTCTTCCACCTGGTGTGCATTCGGTTCTGCAGTCATATTCTTGCTGATGCCATTCAACACTTCCAAACCTGTATTTCTCTTCTCTGGAAGCTGTTCATTTTTGTTTGGAAAGGAGAGGGTTATATACTCTGAAGTTCCATTTATTTCACTCTGTGAGTGAGGTTCAATTATTAATGTAACAAAATTGATTTTTTTTGTTGAATTTCAGTTTTGATTAATATCCACCAAATTTTCTAAATTATTCGTTCTGCTTACAGCTACTCACACGCTTGAAAGAACACTATGCATTACCAAACTGTCCATCATTATAATACCTCATTAGAAGACAGCAGATTGTGTTAAAATGGCACTGCTATATTTGTTAGGAAGCTGTCTGTGTGCAGATCTTCATGACGACAAAATCTGCTTTCCACACACATGACCATTAAATATTTTTTATTCAGGAGGAGTTCAAAAAGGACCACTTTTTGTATATTGAGACTGGTTGATTGAGCTTGAAATGGGCACACTTTTACATTGAAAACCTTATTTCCAGTTTGGGGAAAATTACCTTCCCAGTGATAGAGAGAACTTCAGTTATCACTTTGCATAACAATTTCTGGAGGTCCCACAGTATATTGGTTCCAATATTGTTACACTGTACATACAACAGTAATATCTGAATTGTGTTGCTGATGATCTTGACAGCTAAGACTTCAAGGAACTGAACATGAATGGACCCTTGGGCCCATGAAGAGTTCTGTTCAATAAGTAGAGTACAATGTGTGAACAGGGATCAACCTTTTCAACTCAGGGCCAAAATTGAAAGGGCAGTGTGTATGTAAGAGAAAGGAAGTATTTTATCCACATTTCACCAGTGCAGCACAATCTTACATTACTAGTATTCTAAGAAGATTTAATATATCAGGTCATACGTAGAGTGAGACTATTCATATACAGATATCAGACAGGTACAACTGAGGGAAGTACAGAACTCTAACTAGTGGCTGAAATTAGTTCAGAAGTTAGCATCCTACATACTCCATTATTCTAGGCCAAACCCAGACAGCTGTTGAGTCCTTGAAACTCATTCTCTTCTGGATTTGACCCATTGTCACCTTCCTTAGATATTTATTAAAGATTAAAAATATCATTTTTTAAATTAGTATTTTAATTAGCATACAGTTGCATTTAAATTACTTATTTGCTAGTATTACACCAGCTTTTATAGTGAAAGGAACACTTCTACTGAGGTATTTATTTAATGAAACAAGATTACTTGAAGAATCAACTCTATCATTATAGTTTTAGCCAGGTCTTGCTGTGTGGAGGAAGTACAAGTATAGTTGAGTATTCTCCCTGAGATTTTGTCCAGGAAGAGATTTTCATCTTTGGAGAGACTATGCTCTTTCAGAAGATTTTCTTCTGGTCTACCTTTGAAGGTAATCCCCATAAGGAGGAAAAAAGGAAACATTTATAAGCTGGAGTTTGAACTATACTGTCCCCCCCCCCCATCATGGAACTCCAGTCCCCTTAGACACAGTATTGCCTTTTGTAGCTGAAAACCAGTCCAGATCGCCTTGCATCTCAAGCAGATTATGTTCAGATACAGAGGCACAATGAATCTCAGCAGTCATCATAAAGTAGTAGAATTGGACCAAAGAGAACACAAACATTTCAGGCAGAGATTCTTGACAGTGCTAATCGTCTATTAACTGTTAGATTCCTGGTTGAACGGAGGAGATGGCTTAAAAAATTTAAATCCTCTGACCCCTGGAGTATGGAGAGTACAAATACCATAATGCACTATCAGTTGCAAGAAGCAGACTGTGAAGTAGTCTGGCTCAAGTCCAGTGAAAGCTGAATTATTTGCACAGGTGGCTCAGTCTGTCTCTTGAAACACACACAGGCTGTCTAAGGGCAGTCCTATTGGCTGATCCATCAGGTAGAATAGCTGTTGATTCACCTGACATTTTTAGCTATAGGCAAGGTTACATGGTGGCAGATAGTAGCAACTGGGAATAAAGACAATTTAATCCATCTGATTCAAATCCTTTCAATGTCTGTATGTGGAATGCCTCCAACCACACCCATGTAATCTGAAGTCGGTTGATAATTCTAATTATTGCTTAAATAGGCGAAGTGATACTTAAATGCCATCCAGCTAAAGAGAAAATGTTTCTGTATCTGTATATAGGGAATCCAGTTTTTTTAAATCAAAAGATCATTAGTGTAAAGCTTTATTTATTTATTTATTTATTTTTAATAAACACACAAACTGGTCAAGCCTACACAATAAATGGTGCATTAGGAAGGTTCTAACATTTTGGCATTATTTCATTGTATTATCTTCCTTTTATTCTTATAATAGCATGACACCATCTCTCTAGCACCAACCCCTGGCACAAGGTCATTCTGCAGCACCATGCCACTCCCCCCCCCCCCCCCGGGCCCCTTAGGGGGCTCAGAGTTCAAAGGTAGTTCAAACAATCCCAAGAAGGGGCCCAATTTGTTTATATTCTTCTCATACATATTGGCCCTTCAGGCTCTGTCACCCCCTCAATGCAGTTTAAACCAAACAACAAAACACAAACTCACAAAGTCTTCATCACAGCTTGTCTTCACAATCTTCTCCTTGCTTTAACAGAATTACTCACATACCACCCTGCAGGGAGGCATTTTTCTCCCTGTTGACTCCCAGTACTATAGGAGCACTCTCAGTCCCTGTGGTGCTAATAGTCATAAATACAGTCTCATAGGCTTTCCTCTTTTATTGTAACTTCCTGCTCTTTTTATCCTGAGGGGGGACGGTCACCTGATGCAACCACACATGATTCATCCTGTAATCAAAGCAGGCTTATTCCTAGCTCTGTGGTCCAATGGGCAAACCACTCTGTTAAAATTCCTTTTCAATTTACTTGCACTCATTTAAGTCTACTTTCTTTTCCTTGGAGGGCAAATTCACATGCAGGTTCTGTCAACACAGTCTGTTAACCAGGAAGATGAAAATGCAATTTAACATTGTGAGGCATTTGGTTGAGTTATATAAAGGGATTGATGGAGCAACAACAATTTAGACCAACAACAGAATTCAGTGTGGATGTCTAAGGGTTGGACGCTTAAAAAAAAAATCACAAATTCACACACTAGAATAGCTATACTAAAACAAATTAGTTCCCTTGGACGACTCACAGGTGCATGAGTGTTACAAGCTCAAGCCCTAAGCCACTAAAGTGGCTTATAAAAGGTGCTATTGCAAGGAAAGGAAGTGAATTATCTGCCTTCCTTAATACCACAACCAATAGTTTACTGGTGTCCAAACTAATTCACAATTACTGTCCACAGCACAGTGCATTCTGAACTGTTCTGGACAATGTTGGTACATTTTTCTTTTTGATGAATATCTAAACTTTCAAAATGTGACAAATTACTAAAGCTAAATTTCTTCTGTGAAATATGCACTGTTCTCCCGAGTTGCATATAATCTGCCATAACATGACAGAGAATTTTAGTTAACAGGACCACACAGCAGCCTCCCCCAAAAACAGAGTAAAGCTCTGTGGGAATAAAGAGAAAGATTAATTTTAAAAACTTTGATGTTCTAAGGGGTCATAAAGTATCTGTGATTCAAGTTTGTGAAACTAGATTTTTCCCAGATGATGGATGCTGTGGAACCTTCAGCTACTTGAAGGGATGCTCCAGAGAGGAGGCAGATAGACTTTTCTCAGTAGTAACAGAGGACAGAACAAGGAGCAATGGTTTCAAGTTACAGCTGGGGAGGTCAAGGCTGGATATTAGGAAAAATTTCTCATTAGGAGGGTGGTGAAGCATTGGAATGGGTTGCCTACGGAAGTGGTGGTGGAAACAACAGAGGTTGTTTCAAAATAAGAATTCTGCTGTTCACACGACACACAGTTGTTTTGAAACAAGCTTAACCTAGTTTCTAGGCAAAACAACGTTGTTTCATAACTGTTGTTTTAAAACAAGGCAGTGTGAACATGTTGTTTTGGAACAAAGTGTTCCAAAACAACATTGGATCCTCAGCACCCTGGCCAGGGAACCCTCAGGGCCTTGGCCAGGGTGCTGAGGGCTGTCCCTCAGCCCCAGAAAGGGAGTTGCAGCCCCAGAAAGGGGGCTGCAGCCTCCGGTGGGGTGGGGGGGTGAACCCCTGCCAGGCTGCTCAGCCTGCAGCCCAGGCTGCCCCCAGGACACCGCCAGCAGATCTGGTGCGCTGGGCTCAGTCTGCAGCCCGGGCTGAGTCTGGCGCCCCTGACCCACTGGCAGTGTCTGGGGGCAGCCCAGGCTTCGAGCTGAGCCACCCAGCAGCAGCTCACCCCCCTGCCGGTGGCCGCAGCAGTGGCTCACCCCCAGGGGGGTGCAGCCCCCTGCAGCAGGTAACGAAATAGCATGTTCGCAGTGTGAACATGTTATTTTGTTTCCCGCTTTTTTCCTTATTTCGAATTAACATTTTGTTAATTTGAAATAAGGTATTTCAAAATAAGGTGTTATTTCGATAGAAGTTGTTTCAGAACAACTTTATCAAAATAACCCTCCGTGTGTGAACGTAGCCTATGATTCTAACTCTTTTGTACAGAGCATCCCTAGAGGAGCACACAATGTGTACTGTCCTTTCTCAGAATGTAGGATGTCCTGTCACTTCTATGAATATCCAGTTTTGCTGACTGGTGGGGAGGGAAATGTTGTCTCACTCTACCTGTAGTGTCTGGGTCCCCAGAGGAGTACAAGGACTCCCAGTGTGATCACTGCATAGTTCAGAGTTAAGGAAGGAGTTCTTTGCAACCCACATCTGAGCTAATAAAAATGCTGTCTTTATCAAATACAAGGAATAGTATGGTACAAATGTAGATTTTTTTCTTTGCATCATAAAGCTTTAAAGAAAAAAGTTTTATTAAGAAATGTTATGAAATTTTGTTAATAGGTTGACAAATGAGTTACAGTGAAGCAAAACATAAGGTTGGGTTTGTGCTTTTTGGAAAAGATTAAAAAAAAAAAAAGAACAGTTGAACAGGCTTTGCAGTTACTTTGGAGTATTTTGACATTTGCTGAAAGAAAATAACACCACACTATTGTCTTGAAATTAGAGGAGATCGGTGGAAAGAACTGAGAAGCAATAAGATGCTCCAAAACAGCAGCAGTAACAATCACAACAACAAATGATGTTCTTAAATCAGTGCCCACTCTTTCAGTTTTATCACAAGACTTGTGATAATTATTATTATTTATTATTATTTTCCCTAAGAGCCCAGGTCCTGGAGACATATGATGATGTAAGACTACTAGCTGTATTATTATTACTTCTTAAAGTAAGTTTCTAACCTAAATGATTGTGGAGAAAAAAGTTCAATAATGTGATTGAAGTACACCCTGAAAGCTCAGAAACCAGAACACAAATAAAATTAACTGCAAAGTTTATCTACAACCCTGTAAAACTAAATGAAATAAAACAACCACAACAAAAAGTTTTTGTTTGTTTGCTTGCTTGCTTGTTTGTTTAGACCTGCGTTATGATTCCTGAATGCTTTGGGTTGAAAACATAGATAAATACTGTTGCTTGGAGAGGTCAGCCCTTAAAACAAATTAAAGAAGTAATGTATAATAATCTTCCATAGCACATTGTTGACCAGTATTTTGGGCAATTAGTGGAGGGGTGTCTTTTAAAAGGGAGAATCAGAAAGCTTAAACTTTTGATTTTATATCACATTATATATAACAATTGGACAAAATTTACCACCTTCATTGGATTTACATGAGGGATGAATTTTTTATTTCAGATTCAAAGTAATGTCCTTTATAGATGCAGAACAAAGAATTAGTGATGAAAATATGAGTCATATTTTAAAGTTATATTTTTATTAATAACAATTAAAGGGGACATATCTTGTGGTCAAGCTACCCATTACATGCATTAAAATCCAAAGATTTCTACATGTTGATGAAGATCTTTGCAAATCCCCGAAGTTTGAATGTCCATACCTAAGTACCACCGTACTTGGGTACTGAAAAATAAAATTAAAAAGTAAAATTTATGCATAGTGTGTGGTATTGATTATCCTATTGTCTATTAGTTAGTTCTGAACATCAGCAGCAGTAGATGTAATACTATGTGACCTAGGTGACAGATCACACAAGATGAACTATGAATCGGAAATAGTCATAAAAAATTTGTGAAGACTCAAAATGATTCATTACAACTATTTTGGGAAAACTGGTAAAGAACACATTTAGTCACAGATATCAGGATTCAATGCCAATGATTTTCTAATGACAAAAAAAAATTACAACGCATCACAAATCTTATGTTAAATGAAGAGCCTGACTAGCAGCCCTTCAGTATAGCCTTCTCTCTTATCTCCCAAACAGACACTTTTCCTGAGTTTCCTTTTGTCGCGTTGGGGACCAGGACTGGCTTCCGATATCCTCACCTGTTTCATTATCTTGTGCAGATCATCTGTGCAAGGGGAAGTGGATTCAAACTGGAGTAACCCTTGATTGCTACTGACAGCTGCATACAGTAGAGTCTGTACATATGTCTGTGCTTGCTTATTTTCAGACACTGGGATGCCCATGGCTTCAGGGGAGTGTTGCCAAGCAGGAGGTTAGAGGGTGTGTGCGTGAAAGAATGCTGCTTGTTGCCATAGAAACAGTAACTGTAGCACAGTAATGTGGAGTAGAGAAGGAAGGAGAACTGGAAAAAAAATATTCTGAGCTTATTTTAAAAGAGACATTAATAGTGATTTTCCCCTCCCCACAGTGAATATTTGCAAATATTCAGGATTTTCCCCCACATTTACCTCTTTTACTTATTATATTAAAAAAAGTAAATGCCTTTCATGACTGCTGTTAATTTCCTTTCATAACCTGTGGGTTTTTTTAGATGTTCCTTCTCCTTTGCTGTTTTTCACAGACTTGATTTCAATATATATACAGTGTCTTTTTATTCATACTATTTGTGATGGGAAGATAAGCTTTCCCACAAGATCCTGTAACCCAAAGGCTGACAGAAATCTAGAGAAGATGCTAAAAAAGGATAGGCTGCCTATAAAGAGATATTGGGGATTCCCAGGATTCTTAATTCAGAGGTCTACATCTTTAATGCCTTATCCACAATGTGACACCCAGTCATGCATTATGCAGTGCACCACTCTGCCCATGTTTAATCTTCAGTGGGATCTAGCATCAGAATAGTGTGTTGTAAAATCGGGTGCCAGGTTTGGATAGCCATCAAGAGAAATTTATATTTGTAACCATCTGCATTGCCAGGAGAGCCTTAATGATGTATTTGAATAAGGAATCACAGCCATGCGAAAAAGAATCTATTCATGGCTTGCACACATTCCTAGCTCTGGAAGAATAATCCATAAAATGAGATATTCACCCAGGACTTTTGATCAAATAAATTCACTCCTAATTTTCTATTGCTAATAATTAGAGTCATAATCTACATCAAAGATGACCCTTGAACATTCAGGCTGAATTGTGGAATTAGTCTTTACTTTGCTTTTGAGACAGAATCCTGGTCATGGAATATACTTGCAATTTAATTGCATACTCCTTTTATATTTTTTTTATTTTTATTTTTTTTAACATTCTCTGCAAGTCTGTTTGTGAATATGTACTATAAAAAAGGAAAAAAAAAATGTAACAGCTAATTTCTGCCTATCACCTGAAATGACATTACATGGCTTCAATAATAATTCAGTTATTTGTGTTTCTTAAGTTTGCTATTCTTCAACTAATATCACTTCTTTCCATGTTTACAAGATTATATATATTATACATCTATAGGTAGATATAGAGATGAGGATCATTAGCTGAGATAGTTAAACATAACATTCATTCTGATGCACTGCATTTTCCATTCTTTAATACACATTAGAGAATCTGCATTGAAATATCAAAGCGTCTGAACGCATTTTACTTTTTCTTTGAGGTAGGTCTAGCAACAGACTGTGGCTTGCAGTGATAAGCTAACTCTGCTGGAGCACATCAATCCAGTACAGAAAAACCATTGAAAGAATTAAACATTTAAGTCAGCAAGATGAAATGCAAGCCATCTAACAGAAAGCATGTTAAATAATTTCCAAGGACACTGACCCTTGCCTCTGTTAGGGAAGCACTTTGTTTTTCCTGCTAAAGGACATTAAATTAGATGTTTTGAAGTGGCCTGTCACTATCCCGTAGGGTGAGGGGGTTTGCACTGTCTGTAAATAGGTAAATATTTTTTGATTCAAAGCATTTAAAATTTGTGAGAACTTTTTTTTTTCTTTTTAAAGATGGAAATGCTAATAAGGCAAAAATGGGGTTAGATGGAAGTAAAATAAAATATTACTGGCCAGAGATAAGGAATTGATTTGATATTACATCTTTCATAATTATCTCTATTATAAAGTGCACACAGATTGCTCAAGAGCAATAACCAAGTAACGAGCCAAGTCTTCACAGACCATTAACGAATCTGTCTGAAAACATTTTGCAAAGTTTGCAGAGATAATGATATTACAAATGTTGTAGTGTTAGTGCCAGGGTTCTGAACCACATCTGCAGTATATGTTACATCTTAATTAAGAAATGGTCTTGGTGAACTCTTTCCACTCACATTAGCAGTCACAATGTCAACTAGCTCATGGGTGACGTGGCCTAGGGTTAACGTCAGAAATTGGCCAAGTAGTCAGGAGCCAATTATTAATAATCAGGTCTGGTTGGAACATCAGGGGATCAGAGTTAAGACACACGGACAGGGATCAATAGTTACCAAAGGTCAGGCCTGTTGTAGGGGAGTGGGTGCAGAGGGCATGATCCCCACACTGCAAGAGGGAGTCCCAACTGAGAGGCAAGAGACCAAACCACAATTTTTGGTTTAACCACTTTTTATGTAACTTTTATTAAGGTAAATAGAATTACAAAAAAGAAAAAAGAAATAAAAAGAGAGGTTAATATTATTTGAATGCTAATATTCCTATTACTAAAATTTAAAAAGAAAAAACCTTGCAATTCCTATTAGATTACACTTATCAAAACTCATATGAACTGCGGTTTTAAAACTCTATTTCTTTAAGGCATTTAAAGATCTTCTAAGTACAAATTAATATCCAGTAAGAGAAAATAGAGCATGAATACCACTACAATGCTTATCACAATCATTGTGCTTAACCCTGAATTAAAACCCCCAGTGCCAGTCCTGGTTGGTATAATTCAGCAGAGTGGGGTGTATGGGAGACAGAGAGAGAGCACACAATTTGTGGGCAAAAGAGCATTGCTATTTACCACACGCACGCTCAGCTCAGCTCAGCTCAGCTCAGGACAGCACAAACACCTTGCTTCTCCCCCTTGCTCTCCAGACACCATGGGTCATGGCCCAGTGAAGCTAGCCCTGGGCTGTTTGTAGCTAGGAGTTACAAGGGTCAGCTGGGGTGCCTGGTGGGGAATACAAGTGGATTTATTCTTTCATCACACTCTTTTACACTGATGTTTCCCAATTTGATTGTGGAATACCAGTTTGATTCTGATCTGTGAAGTTAATAGATTCAGAGCAGTAATAATACACATACACAGAACCCCAAAAAGCATCTCCAATTTAAATCCCAAATTTGACCAGGATATATTTACCACATCTGGATGTTATCTCTGGAGTGACAGACAGCAGACCTGTTTCTTTGAGAGAGAGAGAGAGAGAGAGAAAGAGAGCAAAACGTGATAGAACAGCCTGGTGTTAAAACAGCTGCGACCAACAGTGCAGCTTACAAGTTTTGCTTGTGGCCATCAAATCAGCAGCCCACCAGACTGGTGTCCACCAACTGCGTGCTTCTTAAAATCCTGCACTTAACCAGGATCGAACCAACAGTGCAGCCTATGGGCTTTGCCTATGGCTTTAAAAATCAGAGCCCACCACAACCAGTTGCAGCAGTTGAATACACCCTGCCAGCCCCTTTGGATGTGCCAAGGGCCACGGCCCCCCACTCCAGGGTGAACAGGTGAAAACTGAATACTGAGTAAAAGAATCCAAAAAGAAAAAGATCTGCCAAATGGAGAAAAAGAAAAAAAAAAAAAAAAACTGCAGGCTCCCTTGGTGATCAGTCAAGGGGTTTAATACACTTCCTTGTGAAGAGTGGAGAGGTACCTAGGGGGTGGCCAGATCTCCTGGCGACACGAGAGGCTCCTAACCTATCACTTCTCCAACATGCATAGATCGGCACCCCAGCTTTACGGCTGAGACCTCAAAAATTAGCATATCACTTATTGGCATGGAAACTTACTGACCTTGGTCAGTAGATCTTTCTTATGAGTTCATGGGCTCTGCAGGTGTATGTTATCACTTTCTAGAGTTTGGTTTGAACTGGTCTGGGATTGCTTGCAGTCAGTTTTCTTTAAAAAAGTGTTACTGTCTGTGGTTTTCTGACTTTGGAAGATAACACCACATAATTGTTTCTTTTCCCAATTAGAGGCCTAACAAGCTATGTTCCATAAGCCAGGCTGGAGTTTAGCCATAGCAAAATTCAGGTGGAAAAGCCCACCTTTCACAAGGCCAAGTCAGCATGCTGAGAGGTCTGGCTCAGAAGACAAAAACAAGTAAACACCAGGCCAGCAGTTCACAGTAGGTTGAAGCACAGTCATATGGAAAAGTTCCTGATTCCTCCTCTGACTTAAATAGGAGCTGTGCCTTATCAGGAAACATGTTGCTCACCAATTACTGCATGCAGTGGGGCTCATGACCCAGACAGCTCTCACAGACCCAAGACCCACCAGGGTGATCTGTGAATTGCATGACTGAGGACTGGAGTTTGATGATACCCAGAACCTTCTACAGAGCTGCATTTTAAACCCTGCACATGCACAAACCTCTTATTCATTCATATTTTCTCATCATGTAACCAGTCAGGTGTCCACAGACCATTAGCAAGTTTGCTGCCGTGTTAATATACATCCCAGTAATAGAAACACCTGTCTTCTGTGAAATTATACTTTATCCAAACATTCAAAATGCATGCAAGTACCAATTTAGAGTCCAGATTAATAATTACCAGTGTCCACAAATGAATACATGTATTTTGTTGTCAATTCTCATGTCTTTATTACTTACAAAAGTCGACTTCCACATACTACACATTAGTAGTGTCTTTGCCAGTGTAGTTTCACTGTTTATTCCTCTTATGATAGCCATCCACATTATAAATATGGTGATTTTTTGATAGATTCATTTTTTTATCCACTCTGGGTTTTTTTTGTCCTTCATCACAAGTCACCTGTTCTACTGAGGTTTTTGACCATTCTGATTGCAATACTAGTTGATTGAAGGCCATCCTATTAACCACATTGAAAAATGAGTATCAGGTAGTATTTATTAGACTATTAGTCTTGTATTAATCATATCCCTCTCTCCCACACAGACAAAGATAGATTGAGATTTATGGTTGTTGTGGCACTATTGAAGAGATCTCTCTCTCTCTGTCTCTCTCCCCCCACACTAATGCTGCAACACTATATATATAAAATATCATTACTACTACAGTACTGTGGGAGAATTTTGAAGTACTATCATGAAAGTATAAGTGGCAGAACTTTTATGTTAGGTTGTGTGATTATGTAATTCTACTGTGTATAACATTTAAAAAAAAATATGTTAATAGTTATGCTAGCTGCATATAGATTTATAACCAAAAATAGAGGAAAAGTTCTCTTTATATTGTTTTGCTGAAGTTTATGGAATGCTGCATACACGTAGACCATTATATAGACTGAAGAAAAAACAGGCACTGTTGCAGGAAAAATCTTCATTTAGAGGTTGAGTTGCATGAACATAAATAATTTCTCTTCATGCAATGTTATACAGGGTAAGTATTAACTAGCTCTCAGAAGTGTGTGTGTGTGTGTACACACTAGCTGTAGCCATCAAAAATGGGGGGGGGGAATAATCATTTCTTCCCTGAGGGAGCACCATATACAATTGTCTGAAGAGTCAGCATGAAATATTGGAAAAGCTGAAAGCTGTGAAGGGGGGCAAGGGCAGCAGATGCGAGCAGAGAAGGGGCAGGTGGCAGCAGGAGGTGGGGGTGCAACCACTTGTCAGTACCATATACATTGGAGGGATAAGGAAGGATGGGTGGGGAGTAGCAGAAGTGAAGGTGAGGGGTGGTGACGTGGGGGGAAAGATGAGGGCACAGGATGTGGAGGGAGGGATGAGGAACAATGGAGCATGAGCAGGAGGTGGGTGTATTGAAGTGGTGGATGGGGGCAGAGGCAGGAGACAGAGGCAGTGAATGGGGAGAGCTGGAGCCAGGATGTGCCAGGGTGGTAAAAGGGGCCATGGGCAGCAGATGAGGACAGAGAAGGGGTGGGTGGTGGTAGGGGTGGGTGTCAGAGGCAAGAGCTAGGGTGGTGAATGGGGAAATATATCTATTTTTTCTCCAATGTCATAAGTGTGTGTATGTGTGTGTGTGCTAGTTCCTTGCACTACCTACTTTAGAACCATTCATCCAACTTCAAAATTAACATCATATTGAGAAATATTTGGAAAGTTCAGAGCTTTTTTGCTACTATTGCTTAGCTGGATATAGTATTCTGAAAGAGCGGGAGAGCAGAAGAAGACCCTAGGTGATCATGATGTCAGGGACAAAGTATTGCAAGGGAACAGAAATGGGCTAAAAGGCAGAAAAGAAAGTATAAATAAGTAATGTTTTTCCCCAATAGGAAAAGCTGGGCAGCAGGGTATCCCAAAGGTTCCATTTGAGAATCTATTGATGAATATATTTATTAATGATCAGGAAGGGGGAGCCAGTAATGAGGTAGAAAGCTGTGCAGTTGACACAAAGTTATGTAGGTTAGGTAAATCCAGAAAGCACTGTGTAGAACTTTAGAGCAGTGTTTCCAAACCAGTGTGCCATGGAATTTTTTGAAAAAACTACTAAAAGAGGGCTGGATTGGCTCATGAATATTCATAAGTTCATTTGGCACCTGTATGGTGGTGTGCCTCAAAATAATTAAATGTTCAAGGTGTGCAATGGCAGAGAAAAGATTGGGAACCACTGCTTTAGAGAGACCTAGCCATGCTAAGAGAATGGATAACACAATGGTTAAATTAAATTCAAGGGTAAATCAATGTAAATTAATGTTCATTGGAAGAAAATAAAAATTAATTATTCACACACTTCACAAGGCTTTAAAGTGTGTCACTGTGGAGAGCACAGTGACAATCTCTGCTCAGTGTGCAACTGTGTTTCAAAATGGTAACAAGTTGCATAAAGAGTAGCATGGAGAAAATATGGAAATATATAATAGCATTATATAAATCAATGGTACAACACATACCCAAATATGTATTTTAGAATATATGGAACAGAAAGTTTCAGAATAGGACAAAATATGAATAGTGGGATGGAAAAACTCTTGTAGGAAAAGAAAATGAAAGAGTGAGCATTGCTGCCTGTAGAACGGAGACAAAGGTGTGTAAAAATAAAAGAATGGTTTCAAGAAGGTACATCAGAAGTGCCTGTTCTCCCTTTCTGAGAACAAAGTAACAAGAAGATACTCAAACTAAAAAGTAATAAATGAGAGCAAGGGGGACTTGTAAAAAGGGAATGACACATTTCTACAAGCCACTGTTGAAATGTGCTTACACTGTGGAACTCACTGCTATGAGAAGTTATTGAGGCCAAAAGCTTAGCAAATTCAGAAAATGGTTTGGTAGTTATTTGTCTGTTAAGAATATCCACAAATTAATGCTCACATAGTTTTTAGAGGAGATTCTAGACTTCATATTTAAATTAGTTTCTAACAAGTAAGGATTGTGAGGAGATCTAATATGTATGGCAAGTTTTCCCTTACCTACCTACTCTGAGCTTTTGCTGCTGGAGACATGATCTGGGACAAAGTAAGCCACAGGGTTGATCGCACATAATTTTTATTATGGTCATATGTAGCAGGATAACAGTGCATTGGGCTACATTCAGAAAACTATCTTTTATTTTTTTCAACAATTAGGAAATAACTAACATTTCAAGAATATCCCAAAATTCTGAGGTTTGTTTGTTTGTTTTTGCTTTATTTTGTGTCATTTCTGATTGTTACCCTTATACTTACATAGCATAATTTATTTATCTGAACTACAAAAAAAAGGAAGCATGCCAGTTAAGTAATCATCCCAATTATCAGATGCTTTAGACATACACTCTATTATATTCACTTTTCTTTTTAACAGATTTACAAATGAAAAATGCACCAGGTATTCAAACATTTAAAAATCTATATTACATGAGTTATTTACTGGCAACAGTAGCACAGGAAACACAACCACCGGTATACACAACCATCACTGTGGTTTCTGTTTGTTTCCACTAGCAAATACCCATTCATACTGTACCTGGTAGAACAACATAAAACAACAGCAGATGTCTATTTAAATAGATGCTATCTGTGACCATTTTTATTTGGATTTAAACAAAAAACTACAGAAATGTTTCCAAATAACTTTCAGACCAAAGAGAAAAGCACTATAAAAACAACAATTGAAAAAAAGTCCACTTTCCAGCAAATCAGATACAAAGATATTGCCTCCATATCATCTCATGTTTAGATTGGAATGGCATGGCATGTATTAGAATTACTGTAGTTGCTTGGCCAAATAATGTACTTTTTTGATGAGATATAATATGTACCTCTGGGGCCTATTAATCCATAGAAGGACTTTTTTTGTGTCACCCTCCAGCTCCTTAACTTGCTCACTTCCCCATTTGTCTTTCCTCTCTAGCGGTATGTCTTTCAGAATTTTCCACAGAAAAGGTAGTGCTGCTCCCATGTTGCTTTCCTGGAAAAGACAGACTGAAAGTGGAAGAGAACAAGTCAAGTGCTTCATTTCACAGAAGGCATATGTTCTTATGAGCTCTGAAAGACTGGTTCCACAATCCAAAGATTGAAACTACAGAGATTGTTCTCCATTGTTTAATTAAAATCATAATTATAGCTGATGACAGGGGCATTGCTGCCCCAGGGAATGACCCGGGGCATGAGCCCAGGCTCCGCCCCCTGCCTGCAGGCCCTGCCCCTGCCCCTGGCCAGAGACAGAGCAGGGAGCGGCAGCCACAGCCGCTGGGTTGCCTGGCCTTTGAAGGGGTCAGAAGTGGCTGCTGCTGCTGCAGGCGGCTGGGCCCTGGGTCCCCAGCCAGGGACAGGGCTGGGAGCAGCAGCAGCCGCCACCACTGGCTGCTGGCACCCGTATCTCCAGCCCGATCCAGCCAGAGACTGGGAGAGGCGGGGCCCCGCCAGGGCCTCGGGCACTGGCGCTGGCATTCAGGGCACGGGCCCCGTGTGCCAGGTGCCAGCGACGCCCCTGGATGATGATAAATTTCTTCTGCAACCTGAAAGATGGCTGCTTTGTTTTGTCAGTGTCCCCTGAGCCTAAATAGATGTTCTTGGTATTACTGCTGCCCTCCTATTCATAAATCCATTAAGTCTCCTTTCTTTTGTAAGCTACCCAGTATAAAAAACTGATAGTTTTTGTACTGTATTATGAATCAGTAGTAGAAGTAAACTATACCTTTTGACTGCTGGAGTACCTGAAGAGAAGTTGAAGAGATCCTAAAGTAGCCCATTCTAGTGGTTCTTACTCCCCTCAGGGATCTCTACACTATGGGCTTAAGGGGTATGTCTACACTGTGAGTTTAAGTCGACTTAAAGCCCTTTAAGTCAACTTAAACAAAGCCCTGGCCACACTGAGAAGCTATTAAGTTGACTTAAGAATTGCTTAAGTTGACTTAATAACTCTCAATTGTAAAGTCAACTTAGCAGTTAAGTTGACTTTACTAAGTCGACTTAAAGCAATGCGGGCCAAGAGTTGGCTTAAGTTGACTTAATTGGCCTCCTAGCTATTTGAAATATGGGGCTGGGGGCTAGAGAGAAGGCATAACACAGTTGGAAGCATTCTCAGCTGTCTGAAAGGCATCCAAACTCCCCATGTCTTAGCCCCGGCCCCACAGCCCTGCATCCTAGGACAAAAGCCCAGGTTGCCTTCCCTTGACCTGAACAGTTTTTCTCCTTCTCAGCCCAACCCACATCCCCCCACTCACACTTCTCAGCCTGACTTGATCTGTTATCTTTCCCCTTCTCAGCCTTACCCTGCTGTCTCCGCTTCTCAGCCCATTCTGGTGTGTCTCCCCCATTTTCAGCCTGACCCCACATCTCTCCTGTTCTCAGCCTGACCCCACATCTCTCTCCAATCACAGCCTGACCTCACATCTCTCACAGCCTGACCTCACATCTCTCCCCCTTCTCTGCCCGACACCTCATGGTTCCCCTTCTCCAGTCCAACATGATTGTGTCTTCCCCCTTCTCGAGCCCAACCCTGTATATCTCCCATTCTCAGCCCGACTCCACCTCTCCTGTTCTCTGCCCCAAACACCTCTCCCCTTTCTCAGCCCAACCCCATGTGTCTCCCCTTCTCAGCCTGACCCTGCTTTTCTCTCCCCTTGCCTTTTTCAGCCTGACCCTGCCTGTCTTTCCCCTTCTCTGTCCAACCCCATGTGTCTCCCCCTCTCAGCCTGACCCTGTGTGTCTCCCCCTCTCAGACAGACTCCCCTGATATTGTTGTAAAACAGAGTCCAGAGGCATTGTTTAAGACTAAAAGAAATTATTTATCGGATGAGCTTTCATAGAAGAAAATCCCACTTCTTCAGACAGTTTGAAGATGGGGGAATTTACAGAATGGTAGGAAATAAATGCAGGGGAGTGTAAGACATAGGATCAGGTCACAGTGTAACAGCAAATCAAAACAGTAGATAAGATTCAAACACTGGGAAACAGCACATAGAAAGTTGTGATTTCTTTTAGATTAGATTGTGTGAAAGCAGGATTAAATCTTGACTATGGATTTTTTTTACCCATTACATCATGTGATTTGACTTCACCTTCTTCAATGCACTGTGTCCTGGTGTTTGAGTCTTAACAACTGCTGCGCCCTGCCCATGTGGTGGCAGTTGCCCTGTGGCGCCTGGTCCAGAGCTGGAGGAGTCTGGCCAATGTGCGAAGAGTGTGGAGTGTTGTGCTGGCACATTGCTCTGCTACGTCAGGCTTCCTGTCTTCCCTGGGCTCCCTGTTGTCACACACAGTATGGAGGGTGGTGTAGTCACTCACTGCCAGTAGTAATTGAGTGGCTGGGAGAGCTGGGAACTTTTGCTGTGGTGCACTGTGGGCCAGCTACCCACAATTCACCACTCCTAGGGAAACCTAGCAGCTGTCAGTGTGGACATAGGCAGTCTCCTGGCATTTTTAGGCAGTCTCCTGGCATTTTGAGTGTGAAAGCTCTAAGATGACTTAATAAGTTCTTCCTTAAGCTGACTTTAAAGTAGAATTTATGAATCCAGCTTAACTGAGCCCTTAAGTGCTTTCTTAAGTCGACTTAATAACTCACCCTTTAAGTTGACTTAAGCATTAAATTGACTTTATTAAGTCATCTTAATGTAATGTGGCCAGTTAAGTTGACTTTACTTGTCTCTAGGCCATCCCCCACTCCCCACCAGAAAGAGCTTGTCCTGGTGAACCAGGGCAAGGCACAGCTCTAGCTAATGATAGGACAGGAGGAAGTCCTGTCCTGTCTGCTGGGCAGAACTGACATCTGCAGACGTGCAGAGCCAGAGCCAGAGGCAGAATGAATGCCAGGGCAGAAGGGAGGCCATTTCCCATTTTGCCCAGCACCTGGGGAAATTAATCCATAAACAATGGAATTATGCCAGTACTTATTTGTACCCATGCAGATACAAAGCCCAAGCAAATGATACCCCCTTTTAGCTGACTGAGCAGGGGGAATGCCTTCAGACACTGAGATCTTGGTTACACTTCTCCTGCTCTCTCTCTGCCCTTTGGCTCCTGCCCCCCACTTACCCCCCCCTCACCCCACCCTTTGCCAACCTGAAGCCTGACTCTTCCCTCACTCCCCTCTAGCCTCCTTGTGCCAGCCCATCCTTTCATTAGTGTTGCCCCTTTTCTTACCCCACCTATATGCCCAGTACCTTCCCTTCTCTCACTCCACTTTGGCCTCCAGCACCTCCCTCTCACCTTTCCCTGCTCTGCACTCCAGACACCTCCCCAGCTCTAACCACCCCTTCTGCCACCAACCACCTTCCTCACTCTCTCCTTCTGGTGCTTGCCCCACTCCTCATACCTGTACCATTTGCAGCTGACACTCCCCATGACCCTCTGCCACTGAAGCCCAGCCCTCTACTCCTTTCCCTGGATCCCCTGGAACCATTCTATTCTGTCATACCTCTCTGCTTTCTGGTGCCCATCCTTTCTCTTTGCTCTTGAGTCTGCTCCCTTCTTCCCAGGAACTCACCCCACCCCTCATCCTCCAGAAATCAGTGGAACCTGCTCCCCCCTTCACACCCCTCTGTCCTGGTGCCTACTCCTTCTTTTGTCCCCCTGTAGTGGAGTGAGGCTGCTATGGCCTCAGAGGCTACCACGCTCAGTGCAGGGCACCAAAAACTCACACACTCCCCCTGCTAAGCAGAGAAGCCACCTGCACGGGTTCTGGCCTGGGAACTTAAGGGAGGAGCCAGGGAAAAGGGGAACTGGATAAAAAGGTGGACCAGGGACTCACAGGGGGAGATTTTTAGGAGATGGACAGACTGGGCACCAGAGCTCCAGCTGGCAGAGAGGCTGGAGCCTCCTCCCGCAGGGCCTGAGGAATGCTGGGGAAATCAGGAGACCAGCTCAGACCTCTAATTTCCCCAAGGTGAAGACTTGGAGGAGTTACCCTCTGCTGAGGAGTTGGAGGACCAGACTTGGGCCCAGACCACAGAGGGCCCCTGTGACCTTGAGGACTTGCCCTCTGCTGAGGCCCTTGAGGATCCAGCAGAGTACAGCCCCTGTGACTCAGAAGAATTACCACTAGCGGATGGACCCAAGGGGCTGCCAGACCTTCTACCCATAGATAGTGAAGGCTTGACTGAACTACCACTGTCTGTGTACCTGGAGGAAGAAGAGGGCTACAGGACACAGGGAACTGGGAGGAAGTAGCCCAGGGGCAGCGGCCACTTGCCCAGCTATTTGGGGTCAGCATGATTCAGCAGGAGCCCCATTGACATAGTGGCAGGCTGTCCTGCCACTTCTAGGGCCCTGGGCTGGAATGCAGTGGAGTGGGTGAGCCTGTTTTCCCCTCACTTCCTCCATCGCCGTCCAGCCTATTGTTTGTGCAGCCTTGCCCTGCCCGAGGGGCTGAGTGGCCAAAAACTTCCACTGTTTGTGCCTTACCCTGCCTGAGGGGCTGAAGGCCCTGAACTCTGTGACTTTGCCCTGCCTAAGGGGTTGAAGGCTCTGAACTTTGCATCTGTGCTTTGCCTTACCCAGCTCAAGGGGTTGGAAGGCCAAAGAATCTGGAGACTACAGACTGACTTGGCATGGCCTCACCTGGTTTGAGGCCTTGGAGGCCACAGAGTGTCCTGCCTCACCCTACCTGAGGGGCTGGAAGGCAGTGGATGCTAGGGGCGTTTCTTAACCTGGGTAGAGGCTGACTCCACCCCCTGAGGGGCTCAGTCTTGCCACACACCCCTTGATCTTGTGCCTGCTAATCCTTTCTGCTCCTCGTCTTTCTTGGTAGCATCAGCGTGCCCCCACCATCTGATTCTGCCAAGCCCCCTCAGCTCCCTACACTCCCTCTCTCCTCCAAAACTCCCTCATTCTGCCCAAACCCCTTAATTCTCCCCAAATCCCTCAGCTCCCCACCAGTTCCCGCAGTGGGAAAAAAAAAAAAAAGAGAGAGAGAAGAAAAACCCTCATCCACACCATCATTCTGTGTGCAGTGCATCTTCATTATATTGGGGGCAGAGGGGAAATGGGTGGGAGGGCTTGGGGGACAGGAATGGGTGGGAGGGGGTGGTGACAGCAGCTGGAGGAAGGTGCTTTATCTCATCTGCAGGTTCTGCAGCCAATGGCTATCTTCTCAGGTGATAAGAATGATCCTGTGCCACCCGTCACTGGTGGTTTCCCATGCCTAAGTGCATGGAGGGCACCCTGTCTGCACCAGCTCCCAGGGAGAGCGAAGGGGTTGGCCTGCTGTGACCTGCCCCCATGCTGGCAGTTGCCCTGAGATGACTAGTCCGGGGCTGGAGGGGTATGGCCACTGCATGGGGGAAGTGGAGTGCTATGGTGGCACATTGCTGGAGCACATTGGGGTCCCGGATCTCCTCAGGCTCCATGTTGCCACACACAGTATGGAGGGAGGTGTGGTCACTCACGTCCTGTTGTAAAGGAGTGGCTGGGTGAGAGAAGCACTTCTGCTGCAATGCACTGTGGACCAGCTACCCATAATGCATCACTCCAAGAGTGAGCTAGCAACTACTAGTGCAGACATGGGCAGTCTCCTGGCATTTTGAGTGTGGCTGCTCTAAGGTGGCTTAGTGAGGTCTACTTTAACCCATGTTAAAGTAGATCTTATTAAGCCAGCTTAATAAAAGCCTGTAGTGTAGACATAGCCTTCAGGTGACCTTTTCCTTCCCTTCCCTAAACTAGCAGTTGATTTTCTTTCTTTTGAATGTGTTTTGCTAGGTACCAACCACTGCTGAATCATATTTTTTTTTTCTCTCCTGTAAGGTACAAGGTACACTCATGGATGTATCATTACTTGAGTAGACAGCATTTATTTTCAGCAGCAACAGAATTTAAGATTTAATAGAAATATCTCCCAAAATTCATGGTCCATCCACTACTGTTAAAACAAGATTGGGGGAGTCTTCAGGCTTCCCCTTGAAGAATAGCTGCTTATGTAACCTGCTAGGGTGGGCTCAAATGCATCTACTTGCCCCTCTCCAGTGCCTCACAGTGAAAACCCCTGCAGAAAGCAACTGGAGAGCCAGGATCCAGTTGTTAAAAGGACTCACAGCGAAGACTGCTCAGAGTTCCCATCCCACGTTAAACTATTACTCAGCATAAACATAACAATGAACTTCATTAACTAACTAAACAAACCTTATCCTAAGAAACCATAATAAATTTAAACAAAACAGTAAGAAACCCAGGAGTCCCAATGTTCAGATGGAGTCACCCTTATCTCAGTTGTAGTCTTTTAAGTTCGTGAGGCTTAAATGCAGAATGTAAGCAATCCTCATCCTCTCTAGCTTCAGGAATCTTCAGGCAGATGCCATGCAGTCCTTTCTTCCTCCTGTGTAGCCAGCACCATGCAGTCAGGTCACTGGCCATCCAGCTCTCAGTTCCACTGCAGACAACTCCCCTGCAAAGCAGTCCAAAGCAGGGAGAAAACATCCTGCAGTCCTCTCCTGCTCAGCTCCTTTCACTGAGTCCCTTAGCCCATGTACTCTGCAGCTCTCTGTTTGCTTCTCTCCAGGCTGCTCTTCTCAGGCTTCTTCCTGGGCATGTAATTCCAGCTCAACAATAAAACTTGTGGAGCATGCTCAGTGTGATCCCACACTCTTACCAGAAGTTTCTGGTTTCGGGGCTACAAAATCTGCCCAGCAACATAACCCAGCCACAAAGGATCCCTGAAAGAGAGTGCACCGTTATGCACATGGGTTACACTTACACATATAGAATGAAGGCACGAAGGCTGACTTTGGAAACATGCTATCCACAAGAGAAGAAGTAGAGGGAAAGAGGCTGTTTCCCCATAATGTGCTCCCACATGAGATACAGAGCAGAACTGATGAGAATTGCACTAAGTTTGAATTTTACAGCATTTCAATATCAGACAATTCTAAACATAGCTTCTGAATTTTTTGGAATCTGTCCATTGATATTACAAAGGTGGCCCTAATGGTCAGTGCTTCAGTTCAGGCTTATTTGTGTTTTCAGGGGTGTCAAACTCATTCAGTCTGGAGGCCACATTAGAAGGCAGGACACCTGATGAGGGCCCAGGGCTGGTCCATCCACGGAGGCAACCTAGGTGGTTGCTGGGGCACTCTTGCACGGCTGTCCTTTTGGAGGGATGAGAGGGGCAATTGCTCCTGGTCCTGTGGTTCCCTAGGCCCTGCTCTGCCTTGCCATGAGCAGAGCAGCATAGGGTCCAAACTGCTGCCCTCCATGGCTGCACTGTCCACCACCACCTCCCTGCTGCTTTGGTACACAGCTGAAGGCAGTGGGGAAAAGGGGGTGGAGCTGGGAGTGCACATCCAGCCTCCATGCTGGGCCAGCTCAACTTGCTCCCAGTGTGGGGAACAGCTGGGTCAGGGACAGATTGGGCCAGCCCTGAGGCTGGGCTCTGCTGTCCTGCCCCTCCCCTGGGCTAGCTGTTCCTCCATAGGGGCAGGGTGGGCCAGCCCAGAGATGGGGTGGGTGAGCAGAGCCCAGCCCCCTGCATTGGCATGCTCTGTCAGCGGCTCAGGGGAAGGACAGTAATGTGGGGCTGGCCCATGCCCGCCCCAGCACCAGGGGGTGCCCACACAGGCCAACTGCCCCAGACCCACATACTGCCCCCAGCTGGGCACTGAAATTACAGATGCCTAGGGTGTTAGAAAACCTTGGGCCAGCCCTGCAAGGGCCATGCATCTGCATAAGCTCCCCAACACTTTCCCTTGCCACGTTCAGAGCAGCATGGGATCCCCCTTTCCAACCCCATAGCTTCAAACACCTTACCTTTCCCCTGCCCTGTGGGCTCACTTTCCACACAATGGTTCCCAGACCCCTTTGCCTTCCCTTTCCACTTCACCTACCACATGGTGGCAGGCAATCAGTCTGTCAGTCACAGCCACAGGCTGCCTCCTCCCACCCCCAACCCACTCACTGTCAGTCATTCAGAATGGTGGCCTTTGGTTGGGCTCAGTCCTGGCTGGCCTTTTATTGACTCATTTTCATGTGGGTCCATGATACTTTTTTCCATTCTTATTTGTAATTTGTGCAATGTGCTGTCAATCTAACTAACATGATGGCTGACTGACTGACTGAGTGAACAGTTGGGGAAGAGGGCGGTGCGGGGGCTCTTCGGGAGCCTGGCCGAGCCTGCTGTGACTGAGACTCTTATTAGTTGGCAGACAACAGCAGAGCCAAGCTGGGATTCACTGGAGTTTTTCCTTTGCTCCCTGTGCTGTGACTGAGATCCTGTGAGTGAGTCAGAAGCACACTTAGCACTACTCTGCTACAGCAGCTTGCATTTGCTGTTTGCTGCTGCTACAGAGAGCTCCCAGGCACAGTCCAGGCAGCAGCTCCACAGGCTGGATCAGCACCCTTGGTGGGCTGGATCAGATCCGCAGGCCATAACTTTGGCACCCCTGCTTTATATCTTTCTTCCTACATTATTTTATCCTTTTCTTTTGTGATCACTTTACTTGCAAGCAAATGTCATTGCTGGAGTTCTTTCAGTAAGAGGTTTTTATTTTTTTTTGAATATCACCTTAAGAGCTAATCACCAAATCCTATACTGATATTATAATCAAGGTTGCTACTGATGCTCTGTATTTCTCTATGAAAATGTGCCTAGTCATTTTATTTTTTATTTTCTAATTTTATTCTAATACCATTTTTCTTCTAAAGGGTACATCTAGGGATTCATTTTCAAAACATTGCAGAAAAAGTTATGGGTTTATATTCCATCATCAAGAACAAGGTTAGGGATTGCATTCTCCAGGAACTCTGTTGAAAATATAGATCTTACTGTGAAACTATAAAGATTTTCTAATTATGTGATTGAAAATGAAATGACTTCTTTTTACAACCAGGCACTCAGAACAAGCTAAATAAAAACACAGGAGTTTATACTGCTACATTGATTACTTTAAAGATGCCTGACTGACAAAAAGTCACATCTGTTAATGCTGTGACAATGAAAAGAATAAATTAAGAGACAGCAAGATATGTAGGCCAAATATTGTAAATCATTCTAAAGCTCTGAACAGAGCAGATGGAGAAGAAGAAGAAGGGGGGGGGGGGAACCTGAGCAATCAGGCCAGGTTTGGTCTGGTCTTAGAATTGAATTGAGATAGTATTACATTGTTCCAGTAGTTCATGGAACTGCTTACATTCAGGGACATAAACCAGGTCATGAGCTGCATGTGGCTCTTTTACCTTTAAAGTGTGATTTACAGAGGTGCCCTGTGTTTGGAGCTTCTGCCCTGCAACAGGGTGGTGGGAGCTAGAGGACTGTGCCCAGCAGGAAGGAAGGCTTCAAGGGGGTAGATAAATTTTCCCACTCCTGTATACACTTAATAACAACCACAATGAACTTCTGAAATAAAAACCTGTTTTCTACTTAAAAGGAAAAAAAATCTGTGAAAGGTATTTGTACACCTTTTCTCCTCTAACTAGTTTACCTTTTCCCTCTTTTTCTTCACTGATATCTACCATCTTGCCATCTGATCCTACACCCACGGTCAGCAGGAGTTTCAATATTTTAGCACCTAGTTTCACTCAACTGGGAAATCATCACTGTGACAGGTACAAGCAACCTGTTCCACTTTAATTTTACTGATCTGTTTTTATTGCTGATTTCAAATCCTCTATTGTATCGCATCCCCAAATTATATTAAATAAGTCTACTCTGAGAAAGTCTAGTCTGAGTCTCATTGTAAGCAATTTTAAATCAGCCAAGAGAATGCTCAGTATAAAATACTGGAAGAATGTTTGAGCATTTGGAGAGTGACTTCAGTTCTATGTCAAAGTTTACAGAACTTTTTGACTATTTGAACATTTTTTGTCTAAATGGGCAAGGACAATGCAGAGACTTGTATATATGTTTATGCATACCAGGAAAAAATAATTATAATTGTGTTCAAAGATGAGATATTTTGCATTATTGAGATTTGAATCTGAACCCAATGTTAACAAAAGTTGGAATTCAGTATTCAGATTGTTATCTGCTCTTTAACTGGCCTAGATCCATTTTTGGATCTCTAATCTGAATCACATGCCTACACACTTTCTGCACCCATCTGTCAAAGAACATATTGTGTGCCCCCTCATGAATACTCACTAGAATTGCTGTGAAGGGGAATCCAAGCCTCCATGAACTTGAACCCCTGGGCATTTTAAGCCCCCAGACAGTAAATGAAATCCAGTCACTGCCCCAAACTCTGGACCTGGAGCTGTACTTTTATAGGGTGACCAGATGTCCCTGATTTTATGAGAACAGTACCAATATTCTGCACTTCGTCTTATATAGATTCCTATTCTCCAACCCCCATCCCTGTCCTGATTTTTCACACTAGTTACCTGGTCACCCTACATTCTTTAAGTGTAGGTCTAGAATCTGACTACTGCCTAGCCCATCTGGATGCAGTGCTGGTCTTTCAGATTCCCCCATACTTAAACACAAACCCCTAAAACACATCATCAAGGATCTATAGCTTATTGTATGAGACAATAGCTCATTCTCTAAGGCCTTGGGTGGCTGACCTCTTCTCACTTGCAGACACCCCCCAACACTAAGCAGATACCCCCTAGCAATTACAACAAAAACATTAAAGTGGGCACATACCACATTGCCAACAGGCACATACCATAAACCACATTGCCAACTTTGCCCACATATTTGAATAAAAGACACCATCATAAGACCTAACCAAGTCAGCCACTACATCAAGGGCTCATTCACCTGCTCATCCACCAATGTGGTTTAGGCCATCATGTGCCAGAAATTGCCTCCCACATGAATACATGCACTTTATACACTGGACAAATAAATGAACACTGAGCACAATAAGAAGTAACAAACAAAAATCAATATGGGAACACTTTCATTTCCCTGCTCACTCCATTGATGATTTATTAATAGCTGTGCTCAAACAAATGGAAAACAAGTTGAAGCTTCAAAGGGAAACAGCAGAATTTTAATTCATATGCAAATATGACTCCGTGAACTTAGAACTAAATAAGAACTATGGCTTCTTCTCCTATTACACTAGGTAATTTTGCTTTCCTGGTCTACCACCTACTTCCCTATTAATTGATGTATTCCACTGTTTGAATGCTGACAACTGCTTTTATTTGCTGTTACACCCTGACCAGATCCTATGATTTACATGTCCCTGTGTTTATCTTGCTCCCATTCTGTAAGTTTCCACTCTTCAGGCATCTGACTAAATGGTATTTTCTCCTATGAAAGCTCATGAGATAAATACTTGTTAAAATCTTTATAACTGCCACAAGACTCCTTTTTTGCTTTACTGGACTAGACTAACACAGCTAACCCTTTGGAACCTCCCAAATATGTGACAATTCTGGTTTGCAGCTTAACTCTCAAAAAAAAAAAAGCAATTGTTGGAGAGATGCATAGGGAGACAATTTTCATAGATGACTAACACACTTGCTCTTTGACTTAGCACAAGACAAAGTACAAGTCATATGAAATATTAAACTGTACAAACATTTCCTTGCTTCAGTTTCCTCACCACTCCAGGCATTCTTTGGGTTGGGTTCAGAGTCAGAGAGTTTTTGGTCATGAGGGCTTCATGATCATATAGTCTGACCTCCTGCACAAGGGAAGCCACAGAAACTCCACCATTCATTCCTGTAATATACTTATAACCTTGAGAAAGTTATTGAAGTGCTCAAATTATGATTTAAAGTCTTCAAGTTTCAGAGAACTGATCATTTACGTTAGTTTAAAAAGGCAAGTAACTTATGTCCCATGCTGCAGAGGAAGGCAAAGCAAAATCATGGGAATTTCTTTCCAACCCCATATCTGGTGACAGGGGCATCACTGGTGCCTGGCACACGGGGCCCGTGCTCTGAATCCCGGCACCTGTGCCCCGGGTGCTGGAGAGGCCCCTGCCTCTCCCAGTCTCCGGCTGGATCAAGCCAGAGATCTGGGGCCTGGCTGCCCGTGGTGGTGGCAGCTGCTTCCGGCGGCCACAGCTGCCACTGCCTGTCCTATCCCTGGCTGGGGCCATGTCCTGTGGTCAGGGGGTGGGGCCTGGCCAGTGCCCTGGGTCCTTCCCCAGCACAGCGATGCTCCTGTCTGGTGATCAGTTAGAACTTGAGCATCTGGGCAAGACCCACCAATGGGACAGTCAGGTAAGAATGCTCTGTACTAACTCAGAGATCTCTTCATCTTGTATCCTATCTCCAACCATTGGAGATATTTGCTGCTGCTAATAATCACAAGTCAGATACCTACCACTGTAAGCAATCTTGTCATACTCTCTCCTCCATAAATTTATCAAGCTGAGTCTTGCAAACAGTTAGGATCCCCACCACCACCACCACCACCACTGATCCTTTTAGAAGTCTATTCCAGAACTTTAGTTCTCTCATGGTTAGAAATCTAAATTTAATTGTAAGCCTCAACTTTCTTTTTCTCTTTTTCTGGTTTGTTTGTGGCCAGTATATATCCATTTGTTCTTGTATGTCCATTGGCATTTAATTTAAAGAACCCTTCTCCCTCCCTGATATTTATCCCTCTGATGGATTTATAAGCTATATCTACACTTAGACTATTACATCAATTTAATGTAAATCAATCTAATTGAATCAAAATAAAATTCATCAAATTGATTTAACATATCCCCATGAGAAACCCAAATTAAACTAGCATGCCCATGGACAGGACTTGCTGGTTTGATTTAGTAGAAGGGAGCCATGGGAGGTATGGCAAGATGGCCCCCAAGAAGAGCCCATGCCCCCAGCTAATACATAGAAAGAGGAAGGCACCCTGGGAAGGAAAAGGGAAAAAATGTGTTAAATCAAAATAACAGTTAATTTGAAATAATGTAGCTACACTACATTATTTTGAAATAATGATTTTGATTTAACAATCATTTTGATATAAAACAAAGTTTCATTATATCAAAATGACCATCCCTTATTTCAAAATGACCATTCCTAATTTCAATATTTTGATTTAAAGTGTTAAGTGTGGACATACCTATAGAGACAAATTATATTTCTACTCAGCTTCCTAAATGAACTAATCTCTGAACAAAGATAAGTTTTCCATTTCTCAAATTCTTTGTAGTCCTTCTCCACATATCTAGAAATATGAGTTTTTCTCCTCCTCTGTCACTTTAAACTGATAAATCCCCAGTTTATAGCAAATATTCTTACTGTTAGCCCCGAAGTACCTGACCTAGTACATTGGACTCTTAAATTTCAACCGATTTCCATTGTTCCAGTCTTCAAAGTCATCCATATTAACATTACCTCCCAACTTTGTGTCATTCACAAATTTTATTAGCACAGTACCACTTTTTCTGCCAACATTATGAATAAAAACGTTAAGTAAGATTGGTCACAAGATGGATCCCTGAAGATTCTACTACTAACCTTCCTCCAGCCTGACAGCTCACTTTTCAATAGGACCTGCTGGGTTCTTCCCTTTTAACTAGTTCCTAATTCACCTTTCAATTCGCATTAATCTCTATGTTCTCCAATGTGACTTAAAATTTATCATGTGGAGTGGTATCAAATGCCTTACTGGAATCCAGACTGATTGAGCAACTGGATTTCTGTGTCTAAAAAATCAATGATCTTTTCAAAGAAAGAAATTAGGTTCATGTGGCATGACCTATATTTTCTAAAACCATATTATATTTTTCTCCAAATTATTGCTTACCTCCATTACTTTAAGTACATTCATTTTCAAAATGTATTCCAAGACTGCTTACAATTTAGGTCAAATTAACAGGCCTGTAGTTTTCAGGATCACTTCTTATTTATTTATTTATTTAAAATAGGAACTGTAATAGCAATATCTACAGTAACAGGTCTGAGCCCCCCACAAGTTTAAAATTAAATAAAAATCCTTGCTATGGCATACAGTGTCATGTGTCAGTTCCTTTAATATTGATGGTTGGAAATTATCTAGACTGCCCCCCCCCACACTTTTGTCACTTTAAGCTATTTGCATTTGATTTCCATCTCTGGTGTGGTAATATTTATTTCTAGAGCCTCATTCCTATTAGACACACTGACATTACCCCCACATCTTCAATAGCCTTATTAAAAACTGAGGTACAGTATTTGCTTAGGTGTTGGACCATGACTAGATTATCCTGAACCTCAACTCCTTTGTCACTGCTTAGTGGTTGCACTGCTTTTTTTCTTTGTCTCTTCCTATTAATATATGGATATAGAAACTTTCACTACTTGTTTAGTTCTTTTTGCAAGGTCCAACCCTACAAGTTCTTCTCCAAATGTAACTTTCCTTGTTGATCCATCCCTCCAATCTTCCACTCCTTGTAGGCTTTCTGCTTTCTCTTAATATTCAGTCTGAGATGCTTGCTCATCTCTCTTGGTCTACAACTCTTGCCTATGATTGTTTTCCCCTTTCTTGGATTTTAGGCTTCAGCTATTTCCTGAAACTTTGATGTGAATTCCTACACTATTCCACCTTTAGTTACATGAGTTCTTCAGTCCAATTCACTTCCCTATTTCTTTTTTTTTTAATGTTAGCTCTTTTCAAATCAAAGATGCTAGCAAAAGATGTATTTTTCTTTATCCTTCCATTTAGTCTGAACTGAATTAGCTCATGGTAACTCACACCAAGTTTATCTCCCACAACCAATATTTCTACGAAGTCTTTGCAACTCACGTATACCAAATATAAAATGGCATCCCTGCTTATTAGTTCAGTAACTGTTTGGAAAAGGAATCTATCAGCTATCACATCAAGGGAAATCTGGGTCCTATAATTATTGTTATCAGTCTATTTTAGGAAATCAAATTTTCCCTAAATTGCATAATTCACAGTGGTATTTACAGAATTAAAAAGGTCTCTATCCATATCCAGACTGGACCTTAGTGGGCTGTAGCATACCCAAGCACCATCTCAGGGGAAGTGCTAGAAGTTTTCTTCCCCAATGTGATTTTCACAAACGTTAGACTCTTGTCTTATGAGTTCCATCATTTATATTTTCTTTGCAGTCTATCTCATCATTGATATACAATATTACTCCACCAACTTTTTTTCCTGGTCTTCCCTAAACAGAACATACCCTTCAATGCATGTACTTTAGTCATGACTACTATTCCACCGTGCTTTGCTTAACTCTATAATAACTTGTTTCACTGCCTGTACCAGTAGCTCTAGCTCCTCCATTTGGTTACCCAGGCTCTTTACCAGGTGTGGCCAAACTGTGGCTCAGGAACCACGTGAGGCTCTTGAATGAAAGAGTGCGGCTCATGGAAGAACATCAGAAAATCAGTTTAGGAAAGCAGCCCCAGCCTAGGAGTTTTAAATCTCCTACCCTGAGCATGCTCTGAACATGTGCTTGTGCCTAGCTGCCAGAGCAGCCAGGGAAGGGAGACCTGGGGAGGTGGGAGGTCAGCCTGGGTGAGCCAGCATCAGGGTCTGGGGGTTTGGGAGGGGGTCAGGGATGGCTGGAAGAAGTGGTGGCATGGTTGGGAATGGCAGGGAGAAGTGGTGGCATGGTTGGGATTTTAAAGAACTCACCACAAGCCTGCAGTCTTCTACATCAAACAACAACTAAGTTTTTACTATATAGATCTAGTTTTCATGCTAATCTTAAGTAATTATTAGAATCGCACATTAGTAGAGTCAATATTAGCCCTCTTTTTACATAAAATTAGAGTGTGTGATGAATTTTAAACTCAGTAGTTTCGGAGTAGGTAAAAGTATATGGCTATACACCTCAATGCGCTCTCGAAGGTTTAATAATCGACAGTGTGGATCTTGAGTTCCATAAGTTTGGTCTACCCTTTTCTTTACATTGGTGTTTGGTGTTATGTCATACCTAGATTATCTGTAATTTCCACTCCATCCTTTGTGCTTTTTTCCACACTTGTTTTGTTTTAATTTGCATGTCTTTGGACTGTTTACTATTGGTTTAAATTTCCTTTGCAAGATCCGTCTCTCATTGACTTTTGGCAGCTCTCACTTTGTCCCTACGCTTTTTGACCACCAGCAAGTATCTTTATCAGTTGATCCATCCCATCTTCCATTCCTTGTAGACATTTGCTTTCCCCTAGTCACCTGTCTGCACTGTTTGCTCATTGAGTTAGGTCTACAGCCCAGGATGTGGATGTAAGTTTAACTAGCTTCTCCAATTTTTATTTAAGTCAATTCCAAGACTCCTCCAAGTTCAGATTCTTCAGTTTTTTCATTTCAGCCAGCTTTCCTAATTAATTCTCTTAATTTTTTTTAAACTCACCCTTTGAAATCAAATACTCTAGTAACAGCTGCATTTTTGTTTATCTTTCTATTTAAATTAAGATGGTTTATCTCATGATCTCTTGAGAAAAGGTTGTCTTCTACAATAATTCCTATACAGTGAATTCTTCTAACAAGTTCTTGTATAAAGTCCTCATTATTCACCAAATTGAAAACAGGATCACTTCTTGAAAAACTGGTGACTGACTATTTGGTGAAGAAGTCTGTCATCTATCCTAGAACTGATCAGTGTCCTTCTCGTTCAGTGTATGGATTGTGGACTAGACAATCGAGCCATCTTTCCTGTAGGTCAAAGCTGCTTTCCTGCCACTTGACTAATCTGATCACTGCTTTCTTCTTGCTGGCCTCCTTTGTTTTTCTGTGTTCCCTTATTCAAACACATCTGGCCATCTGACCGTATTAGTTCTGCTCCTGGTGAAATTCTCCTGGTTTTACTTCAAGAATGTTAAGGAAACAATGGTTTTCAAAGGATGCAGGTGCTGTTTTAGCATAACTTTTGCAACGTCAAAATTAACTTTGAATATTCCCCATTGTCTCTGTCATGTAGGTAGCTACTAGAGGTCTTGTCAGCAGCAGTGAGTCCATAGGTACTTAATATATAACAGTATTCATAATAACACTTTATATTATCACCAAGAATTCATAAATTTGTAGAGATTCACAAATCCTCACAGTATCTGTCTTATTTCCTACAATAGTACCATTCACCATGATTGTTTGTTTTTTGGAAATTTTCACACGTTTTTGCTTCCTGTTGCCAACAGCAGGCATGCAGCTGGTCAATCTCTTCTGCATTATATTCAATGGGACTTCCAGGTTACCCTCAGTATTCCAAATCAAGATTTAGTGGTAGGAAGTGGCATCAAATTCCCATTTGTGAATCCCAGAATGGAAAACAAGACATTTTCCAGGCCTGAGATTCAAATGAAACTGGCAGATGGAAGGCAAATCTAGACATAGCACTCTATAGATACATGTTCTCACATGCTAGAGTGTTTGAATCAGTTGTTCTGATGTAAGACCATCAGGAATTTACTAGATTCCAAGCTGCAAAGCTAAATGTCAGCATTTTGAATAAGTCTAATTAAATCAATATAACGTGTAATCAAAAATGTAAACAATAAAAGCTTTTTTTGGGAATGTTCCAAAGTGAAAAGGGAAAATGCTGATTAAAATGAACATGTATTTCTTTTTTATTCACTTAGAAGAATTTAGAATATTAGATAATTTATATAATCTCATGGGATCAAAAAAACAGAACACTATGTCTATGTTTACACCAGGAAGCTTTGTTTGGACTTCCCTAGTTTGAACTAAGCAGTTCCTGGTTAGTTTGAAGTAACCATGGGTCAGTTTGGACTAAATGCCATTTTTTAGTTCAAACTTGGTGCGTTTTTTAGTTCAAACTAACTGTTTAGTTCAAACTAAAAAAGCACAGCTAGTTTGAACTAAAAGTTAGTTTGAACTAAAAAATGCAGCTAGTTTGACTCACTGCTTAATTCTAACTTGTTGAGTTTGACCTAGCACAGCTATATTGTGCTAGTTCAAACTCAAATTCAAACTAAAAAGCTAGTTGAAAATTACTGTTCAAACTAACAAATTCAAATTAAGATTTTTTTTTTAGTTATTTTTGTTTGTTTGTTTGTTTGTTTGTTTGTTTGTTTCAAAGTAGGCAAAGCCTAGTGTAGACAGGGACCAAATTAGTCTGGTTTAAGCCTCCTTAATCTTGAGTAATTTGCTGGTGACATAGCCTATGACTTGAGCACAGGAAAAAGTGGTAGGTCATTGTATCCCAAGAAGAATCCCTAGGGACTGCTTTCGACCACTGTGTTCACTGGATTTTTTTCCACAGGAAAGTAACTTCAAGCTGAGGTCAGAGACCCACAGAAGACCTGCCAAGATAGGCTAAACAGAATATTCACTGAGAACATGTTCTTAACTTTGCAATTTCTGAGATACAAAAGGAAAACTTAATCATGATAGAATTTGTTATATAACCTGGTTTTACTTTAATCTATTTCCTGCGTAACTGAACTCTAGAGCCACTTGAGATAACTTCCTATAGAGCCTACTCTCATGTATTTAATAGTGAACTGGCTTTATTTTCTGTTTCTCTTTCTACTCTTCAAAAGTCAATAAATACTTATTTTTATTAATCTATGATAAATTGGGTTTTGACTTTTTAGCTTGAAATAAATTGAAATCTATTGTCATGAAAGGCAGGAAAAAAAAGAATTGTACAATGCAAACCATAGACTTCATCTGAAGCAGTACTAGAGAAGATTCTGAGGGTATCATTGGGAGCACAGGAAAAGCCAAATAACTTGAGGATATCATCAGAGATTTCTGTGGAGATAATTTCTGCTCTTTGAATCTGCTTTTACATGATGAAGAAAATAAACCTGATAGCCCTCCAGCAGCTGTAAGGATCCTTCCTGCAGTGAGTTTAACTTTAATTGTTGCAAACAAACAGCTTCACTGATCTATGATGAACACGCATTTATTTGCAGTATTAAACATTTTAAAAAAATAATCTAACAGGAAAAAAATATGCATGCAGCTTTTTTTCCCAGTTAGTATGTAGTAGAATTCTGTAATGTAGGTAAAAACAAAATTGATCTGATGGAAGCACTAATTCTTCTTTGCAGAACTTTTGTCAGCTGTATTAAATTGTGACACTCAAGATTTTTCTCGAGACAGTAGCAATGTTAGTAGAGAGGAAGATACAGAAAGAACAGTGAAAAGAGTAGGGGAAAAAACATGGCAGTTGTAGATACAACCAGTCTTCTCTTTGAAGACTGAAAATTCCTGTGACATGAACGAAGAGGATGTGGGAACATCCTCCAGGGACTCTGTGCACACACTTGATTTGCTAGCCTATACTGAAGCCTATGCCACCATGTCTACACTGCTGTTATCATTTTTAGCTAGATTAAAGCTATCAAGGGTACTCTGCTAATTCTGCTATCCCATATCCCAGTTGTGGTGTAACCATACATGTCATATATGCAAAATAGGTCAAAGGTAGGAAGAGGTTAAGCAACAGAGTTCACCTATGATGGTGCTAAGTTTGTTTAAAGACAATTTCTTGCAGGGCTGAGTAAAGAGGGATATATATCATCAGGCTGGCAGCACAGAAAGCAAATGCAAACATTCTTCCAGCTCCTTTGTTAAAAGGTTTACAGAGTTTACTTTGCACTCTACATACAACACAGATATACTATTGTGTACTAAATTGCCAGCTCACTGGCTGCTGTAATAATATAGAATTAAAGTTAGAGTTTAGGCCAAACCGGTTTATGCTAATTTTAGTCATCTTCTGAATTAAGTCACTTAGGATAAATATATTCTGTCTGGTCCTCTGATACCTTTTCTGGCTACAAAGACCCAATGTAACAAACTGGCAAAGAGGGTGAGATTAAAGTGACTACAGTAGAAACAAACAAAAAGTAGAAGTCAGTGTAAGAGATAAAACATTTTTTACTACTGTTTGGAGGAGGGGGTCGGACTGTTGACTGGACTATTTACCTTGATGGTTCAAACTAAAGCTAAAACTGGCTCTGCTTGTCCTGACAAAGGCAGCAGACTGGGTAACACAAACAAGCTATGGAAGCTGGCTCTGCTTGTTCTGACAGAGGCAGTACAGATGAAGGAAAGCAACAAACAATCAAAAAATGGCTAGTGGAAGAAATCATGACTAATTGTGTGTGAATGATCACAGCCCACATTAATAAAAGAGACAGAGGCACTGAGAAAAAGAAAAATAAGGGGGCAGCAGTGACTACTCTTACAGGACCCCCCAGGACTTTTTGATAATACTCTAGAGCAATGTCACATATATATTGAGTGTTTTCAGAGTTTTGTTGTGACAAATGATACAACAGAAGCGAAAAAATACCAGTCTTCCTAAATGTTCTAGGAGCTAAAATTTATATATTACTGCAAAGTTTAGTATACCCTGAGAAGCCAGAAACAAAATCTTATGGTGACATAGTGGAAATCCTGGGCATACATTTTTTTTTCCCCTTGAAACCACTTGTAACTGCATATATATATAGCAATCTAGGAGAAAGTGAAATGATTTTGCAGTTAATGGCAGTTCTGAAGAAGCTTGCTAACCACTATGATTTCAATGGGATGTTTAATAAGGCTCTGCATCATAGGCTGGTGTATGGCCTGGACAGTGACACAATACAGAAGAACCTATTGAAAAAGGCTTAGCTCACCTTGCTAAAGGCCATTGATATTGTGTTCTCTATGTAACTGACCACACAAGAAATGCAGCAAATCATTTCTGGAGTGCATAAGGTATCCTTAGAACCTATCAATAATGTAGTGGGGAGGTGGGAATGTTACCCACAAGTTAGTGTGTGGGGCCAGGTCACCATGAATCAGACATTCTACCATTGGCTACTAGTCATATGCAACAATGAGCATTGCTGCTTTCCGCATACACCTATGAGATCAAATATGGGAACTTCTCTCTGCACTATAATGCAGATAGTCTTTCAAGGGTGCCCTTACCAGTTAAACATCAAGCTATTCGCCAGAAGGAAATATTCTACTTTGAACAAGTAGAGAACACACCTATCACTGTTACTCAAGTTAAGAGAACAACTCACGTTGAACCAGTGCCATCAAGTCATGGACCTAATGATGTGTGGAACATCGCTATAGGACTCTCAGGTCTCACCAGACCTCCTTCCCTGTATGTTCATGGGGATGGACTTATCAATCCACTCTGGTTGCTTGCTTTTTGGGAATGTGCATCATTGTTGCACCATTACTGAGATTACAATTTTTGGAACACTTACATTCAGGTCATTATGGCATAGTGCACATGAAGGAAATTGCATGTATCTATTTTTGTGGCCTCACCTGGACAGTGCCATTGACAAGAAGAAAAGAGCTTCGTAGAGTGTGAGGAATGCACCTAATGTTTGAGTGTGAGGAACACATCTCAGTTGACACCCCTAAAACCATGGGATTAACCTGAATATACATAACAGTGAATTCATGTTGATTTCAGTAGGCCTTTTGAAGGAAGCAAGTTTCTATTTGTTATAGATATCCATTATAAATGGCTGGAAATTTCACTAATGCCACCTAATACTGCTGAAAATACTATCCAGAAACTACATGGATTCTTTAGTTGTTAAGGTCTGCCAGAGCAACTTGTAAGCAACAACAGACCACAGTTCATTTCTCAGGAAATTTGAAAATGTTGTGAAAGCAAATTGAATACATAACATCATGTCACCACCATATCATCCATCCCCCAATGGATTAGCAGAAAGGTTTATGCAGACAATAAAATAAGCACTAAAATCTGCAAGGGGACATTAGTCCATTCAGAAGCATCTAGAAACCATCTTACTCCTACAGAAAAATAACTCTTTGTCCTCACCTGCAGCCCCCCAAAAAAGGATGATGGTGGATTCAGGTTGTCTGAGGATTCACAGAAAAGGGAGATGCACCCAGCCCAGACTCAAGGAAGAGACCTCTAGTTTGATGCAAAGCAATTTTATTGAGAGGGATTTTAGCAGCAATCAGGTTTAGCAGCAGTTCAGGTATAAGACTATCTAAACATGAATTGACAAACACTACGCTACAACATATGATGATAATTCCAGCCAATCCCTGCCTGTTCCCAAGTCAAATTTTGTTATAAACTTTTGATTCCACTGATTTTTTTTCTAAAGTTGAACCATTTGCCTTGATTGATTAACACAGTTCAATTTCCTAAGGCTCTACAATTCTGTCTCTATTTTCGTGGTTATTCCACTTCAATCTCCTAACATTTCTACTTACAGCAAGGCCTATGCACTACTTTGTCCAGGGATGCTGTGCCTGAGCTTACTGATCATTATATTTCACATTTCTTCCCACAGTTCTTGCCTCTTTCTTCCCTCAGTTGGCCTGCAGAGGTGCTTCTGCCCTTGTTCAGTGACCCAATGTGGCAGGGGAGTCCTTGGGTTGATCAGACTCTTGGCCTGATAGGAGGTATCCTATCAGCTCTGAGTTGCTGTGCTTAAATTGTGGACTTTTATACCTTTATTGGATGCTGAGTCATATTGCCCTTTGGAAATTCCCAGGTTTTTACTTTCCTTTTATTCTCATTTAGACAAGTTTTATCCAGTTTCACAACTTGCACCCTGCCCTTGGCTATGAGGGTCGAATTGCAGACCTGGGGTTATTATCCAATTAAATTATATCTTGGGCGCATGCACAATGTGGCTGGACTTATCAGATATTTATTGGGGTGCATGGGTCCTGCATGTTGCATGTTGAATAAAACTTAGGTGGAAAGCCCCACTGGACTTGCAACTGGAAAGTCCCTTTTATTTGCTGTGAAGATGGGGTAACTCGGGTTGCAGTTTGCCCTTCGAGGCCTAGGCCCAGCTGCAACCTCCTGTGTTAACAAAAGCTTATTGTTAGCACAACCTTATCCCACAGAAATACCCCTCATGCTATGACCTAAGCATCCCGAGTTTTCATACTGGTGGGATGAGAGTTGGGTACTTGCTTTGATTTGTTGAAACTGCCTGAAGCAAGTCTAATTAGAATTGGAGGAGGGGCACCATGGGAGGTGTGGCCACATGGTCCCCAAGAAGGGCCATGCCACCACCCAATCCCCTGCCAGGCTCCAGCCCTCCGAGCCCGGCACAGGGAAAAGCATTCCCTGCCCAGCTCTAGTTGCAGTGCAGCTAGAGCTGGGTAGGGGATGCTTTTCTCCATGCCAGGTTCAGAAGGCTAGAGCCTGGCAGGGGATGCTTTCCCCTGGCCATGCTGGTGTAAAGGATTCTCCCTGCCTGGCTCCAGCCCTGCTGGCCATGCACAGGGAAGGGACCCCTGTGCACGGCTACAGCTGAGCTCCCTCAGTGTGGGGATGGGATCCCTGCACTGGACTGGAGCCACGCTCCTGAGGTTGGGGACAGGGCCCCCCACAGGTGACTCCAGCTCCCCTTGCCGGCTGGGGAAGGAACCCCCATGTGCAGCTCCTTCCTTGCTGGCTGAGCATGGGGATGGGACCCCTATGCACAGTTGGAGCTCCACTGGCCACCTGCAGGGACAGCACCCCCAAGTGTGGCTCCAGTCCCCTCATGGAGTCAGTGGAATTCCAGGCACATGTGGAGGTTCCTTCTCCAGCCTAGGGAGCATGGCTCCAACAGGGCAGGGATCCACTCCCCAGCCAGCAGGCAGGGCTGGAGCCACCCGCAGGGGTCTCTGTCCCCAGCCATGGGACAGGAATCCCATTGCCCCCCAGCCCCATCTGTCTGGAGGGTGGTGGAGGCACCTTTGGATTTGCTGGCCCCAGGTACTGGAGGGCTGGTCTTCCTTCCAGAGTGCCATGCATCCTGGAGGAAGGTCAACCCATGTCTATTCGAACTACTAGTGAGTTCAAATTGACGTGGCCGCACTGGGTTAATTCTAACTACTGGGTTCCAATTGACCGGGATTTTGAAGTCAAACAAGGTTTGACTACTTCAAAGTCAGCTTTCATCAATTTGAACTAAGGAGTTTCTCAGTTTGAATTGAGGAAAGCAAGTGTGGCCATGCACTTAACTGAATTTGAATTGATTGTCATCGATTTGAATTCAATTCTAAGTGTAGACATACCCTTAGTGATTATCCTTTCTTTATTTTCATGGTGCGGTGGAAGAAATATGTTCTATATTGAACTGCAAACTCACTGATTGCCCTAATAATATAGTGTTTAGACCAAATCAATTTGTGTTGGTTTTAGTCTTCTTCTGACTAAAGCTACTTTGGATAAATATTTCCTGTCTGGGCCTCTGATACCTTTTCTGACTACAAAGACCCATTATAACATATACTGTCAAGGGAATGCAATCAGCTGCAGCTTGAATCTAGAGCACTATGAACTTCCTTTTTCTTGTAGCTTGGGCTGACCTCCAAATATGTTTCTGCTCATGACATGGTCTTCCAAACTTTATCACCCACTACAACAGCAGATGTTACCATGCATGCAACTGAGTCACAGGAACATTTTGCCTGAGCCACTAGCGAACATACCACAGAGGCAGTGAACAGTCAGTAACCCGTGGAGATCCCAAGCTTTAACTACCCCGGAATGTGTCCTGCGGTAGTATTGTTCTTGTTCTTTACAAACATTTATTCTGCATTAACTCATTAAAATAAATTCATGCCCCTGTCAGTGTTAGGAAGTCATGGGTTTTTTCTGTAAAAAGAACAAAAGTTTCCTAAACACCTCAGTCAAAAACAAACTAGTTAAGATAAAATATTAAAGAAGTTTAATTACAAAAGTAAACTTTAAGTGATTACATTATAAATGTAAAGAGATTAGAAATAGTTACCAAAATAAATAAAAATGAAAACACAAACTACATTTGAACAGGATTTGACTGTTGACATGTGTGACTCTGAGAGATCTTCAGTTCTTTCGCCACTTAGGCCCCCATCTCCCTATCCACAGTTCTTTGTGTTTCAGCCATTTCTTCAGGTGTTGAGTTGAGAGGGATGAAGAGAAGTGGTGATGTCACATCTGTTCTAGCTTGCTGGATCAATCCATGGTTGTGACATGGTGGGTCATCTTCATTGGTCAGTCAGTATCTCATTATGTATGTGCTTCTGTTTGTGAATGTCCTCTGTAGACAATCCCTGCTAGTGAATTCTATTCCTGAATGGGTGAGAGACAGCCATCAACACTGTCTGGCCACTCCATTGTTGTGCCTGAAAGGCTCTTTATAAGTATTTTCCACATTATAACATGTTCTAGTAGCACTTTTAGCAGTATATTATAACTTCACATATTTAGGTAGCAAATAGAAGCTAAAAAGATATTGATGTTCAGAAGATGAAGATTTGTATAATAACACCAAACAAGGTACGCTTTGCCCAAAAGATATAGTTAAATAAGAGTTGTAAGTATGAATGTCTGTGGTGTTCTTTCAGAAGCAGAGTCAGTCTCTCTCTCTCTCTCTCTCTCTCTCTCTCTCTCTCACACACACACACACACACACACACACACACACACACACACAAAGGGCACAGTATTGATCTTGTTTACATCTGTTTAACTCTACTGAGTTCTGAAGTTTGTTTTAGAGATAGATTCCCTAATCAGTTTCTGAACCTTGTATTCTAGGAAGCTGGATGCTTGAAAAGCATTGGTTAATAATTGTAAGTGGCATGTCAGAGGGGGAGTACCCGCTGGCATAGATGTGCCTTGTGTCTCTGATCCTATACCTTTCCAGTACATTGAGAAATAAAGGAAATGGAAAGAGACATAGTTAAGCAGAGAGAATCTAGTTCTTAGTTTACCTTGTTGTTACTGAGATCAGACTCAAGTCCAATGGAGTAGCACAAGTGTAAAGCAAGCAAAAGTGAGACCACATCCAGGCCTAAAAACATGGCTAGTGCATGCTGATAGACAAATCTTTACAATGTAGCTGTGAATATGAGATTTTTTTTCCCCATTTTCTTAACAGAGTAAAATTGTAAAAAATTAGCAGCATTAAACAGAATAAAATATTTGTACTATATGCAGAAATTAAAAAAAATGTTTTTGGATTTAAAGAATTGTCAGCTGCAACGTGTTATGCATCTGCTATATTTCCACTTCAAGGCTTTTGTGACAGATTTTGCATTAACAAACTAACCTAATAATAACCCTGGACCAAAGTGCCTTTGAAATTAATCATAGTTACACAGCATTCCACTCACTAAAATTGGCGTGAAACTACAGTACATTTTGGAAGTTTAAAAATGAACAATCAGGAGGGAGAGAAACTGCAAGAATGCTCACTCTGGCTATCATGTTCAATAAATGTATTTCATTTAAAAATATTCATATGTAACACCAGTTCTGTAATTTGTAATGGTGTTAAATATTCCATGCATTTTTTATATTTGGTCTGCTCAGCTGTGCATAAATGTATTGTATTTATCAGTAGTGGGAATTTCCCAATGTGTAACACAGTTGTTCAAAACAACATTCTGTAATAAATGCCTAATGTCCCACATTACATTCCCAGCACATTCTAATTAAATTCCTTTCCATTTCATTCTGTCTACCGTCTCAAAGGGTTATAGCAGCTCAAGAATATTTGACAAAAATCAGCCAAGCAAAGTACCTGAAGTTGAGACATTCATCTTGGCACTGAATGCTGCTTTATTCAATTCATGCATTTGAATGCCACTTTTAAACAATGACAAAAATATATTGCATTCCACTTGAAATAGAGGGGCTTTGAATCAATAATTATCATTCTCCATTGATTGCTTATAGAAAATTACTGTATTTAGTATGACTTATTGACAAAGAAATGTGACGAGAAAGAAACAACTGAATCACATCATTTTGTAACCCATAGTGGTGATTAGTAAGTTATTGGCTTTTAATTTATTAGTGCTGATGAGAAGGTTAAAAAAAAAATCAGCATTTGGTAAGCTGGCTCACTATAATGAGATGTGATATGTAAGACCAAGAGGTTTCAGTTCACATGAATTTCTTCAAGTCTCATTATCAAATTCCATTAATTTAGGTTTCAATCCACGAGTTTCACTCTAAGACTAAGGGTTGAAAAGATGCTAAACTACAAAGCAATGTTCAGCTAGAATTTTGACTGGTTTTGTGTAAATCTATCAAAAACCTCAGTTTTTAATTGTTTCCATCCAAACCCAAAGTTTGGCCAAGTAATTTTGGGTGTGATACACAGCACCGCCCTCCACCCCCCATGATCGCCCATATAGTATAATTGTGTATCATTTATGTTTGTCCTTATGGCACAATTTGTGTAGTATTTAATGCAAAGTATGTCAGGCAAGATGTTTTTGGAATGCTAATGGCATACTGAACGTTCTTGTAATAATCATATATTTGTTACAATGTCATGTATGGTTATAAGGCTTCATATATTTTCAGATATGTTTCACATGGCTTGAAACAGATCTAGGCCAAACTCTACAGAGTTGAGATACAATTCACATCTTATTAGGATTTGTATAGAGCTACCTGACTTAGTATTCCAGAACAAAGGACAGGCCCAGATATCAACAAATAAATTCATAAAGGACCACAGTGACTCAGGGCATGGAAGGAACCATATGCAAATATTGTTTATCACCTGCCCGTTCTTCCATCCAAGCCAGGGAGCTCAATTTGTATTGTTTTTGGCAGGTACCTCTCTAGCCTCTGTGCTGAGAGATAACCCTGATGGTCTGAGCCATATAACAGGCTTCACATCTGTACACATACATGATGCTGCAGGAAACATGACACCATAACAGTAAAGTAGAGCATTCAAAAGGGACTCTTACATGGCATAATTAGCATCAAACCATACAATTACATTGCAAGCATGCACAGACAATTTTCAATGATCATACCCTAGCAGTGCTCAGATGTACACCTCATGACACATCTATTGTAAGTAACTGAAGCTAATGGGCCTATGCACATGGCAAGGTGAGCAGGATTTTTCTTAATGTCATCCTTTATGTGTTCACTCATTAATTGGTTTCTAAAAAGAATAAATTAATTCATCATAGCATTTTCTGCAGCAGAACATAAAGTTCCTTCCAGTAAGGGGGAAAAAATAAGCTTCTCCTACCAGTTCATTTTAAAATTATCAGAGAAAAATGTACATTAATTTTAGCTTATTTTGATTCAATGAGTGGAGAAGCCTGAGGCAGTGTGTCAGAAGAACAGCACCACCTTTGGCCAAGTGTAGTTTTCATGTGTGGGCTTATATAACCTAAAGGGACTGTCAGTATATTTCTGAGGTTACAAGCCTTTGAAAATCCTTTCTTCACTTCCAGTCCATCAGGGAAGCCAGACCTGCCAATCTTTGCAGGCACTCCAGCAGGTCCATTAGTTCATCCCCTTCTGGGCATTTGTACCTTAGGAGGATTTTTTGTAGCTTGCTGGCAGGAGATAAAATCATAGGGTTGGAAGGGACCTCATGAGGTTACCCAGTCTAACTCCCTGCTAAAAGCAGGACTACTCCCACTAAATCATCCCAGCCAGGGTTTTATCTAACTGGGTCTTGTATGTTTCCAAAGACAGAGATTCCACCACATCCCTAGGTAACCTGTTCCAGTGCTTCACCACCATCCTAGTCAGGAAGATTTTCCTAATATTCAACCTTGACTGTGCCAGTTACAGCTTGAAACCATTGTTCCTTATTCTGTCCTTGGTTACTACTGAGAACCACCTAGCTCCCTCCCTTTGGTGTACCCCTTCAAGTAGTTGAAGGTTGTTATCAAATCCCCCCTCAGCCTTCTTTTCTGCAGACTGAATAAGTCTAGTTTCTTCAGTCTCTCCTTGTAAGTCTTATGCTCTGTAAGTGGGTGCTGTGGCCTCCCTCAGAGCTGGGGCTGAAGGAATACCCCAAAAGCCCTCTCTGGCCAGGCTTGGGAACTGCAGGACCTAGGCACTGGAAGCAAAGGGGCATGGCCAGGGCAGGAAGGAGAAGTAGAAAAGCCCAGGCTGGGAGCTCAGTTGGGGCCAAATGCTCAAAGGGGAAGGACACGCCTGCCTGGAGACAGCAAGCCAGAGGAGTCCAGGTCCAGCCCCACCAGCTGGCCCTGGCCTCTCCAGCCAGCCAACTCTATGGCCTGTCCAGCATCCCCAGCCCGAGTGACTGGGATGAGAACCCCATGGCAGCTGACTGGGAAGACCGCCCCAAAGCCTACTGAAACCTGGAGCTGCTGCCCTGCCCAGCGGCAGACCAGGAACCAGGGGAAGCCAAAGACCCTGTGATCTACTGGCCCCGTGATCTAGAGGAGCTCTTCTCAGTGGAGGAAGAGCTGCCAGCAGCATATGGACCCCAGAACCTGGAGGAGTTGCTCCTCATCAAGGAGCATGAGGTGTACTCTGACCTGCCACCCATGCACACAGAGGGGTTTGCTGGGATCCCACAGGCCTTCTACAGGAGAGAACCTGAGAACAGCTACCCCCTCTGGAGTTAGGTACCCAGGGCAGGGGAGGTGTCAGTGTTGGAGGAAGTAGCCCAGGGAGGCCCAAGTGCAGGGCCATGCTGCAGGGCAGCGTGTTTGGTGGGAGCCCCACTGACCTGGGGCTGAGCCCTTCCATCCCTGCCTAGGGCCCTGGGCTGAGATGCAATGGAGAAGGTGGGCCTGTGTCTTCCTCCTCAACCCCCTTCCTTGCCTAAAACCTCGAGTAGTCCCTGACCACCCAAGCTGTTTAGACTTTGTACTTGCCTGCCCCTCCTGGGGGGCTGGGACCATAAACTATATGAGTGCCTACCCGCTTGGAATCATGGCCATAGACTTGGTGATTATGTACCCTGAAGAAGATGTCCAGCATCCTGAAGGGATGTCCCCTCCCCCTAATTCCCTGGAACCACCAGTCAGGGCACCCTCCTCACAGGCCAGAGAGGGCTGGTGGCTTACACGCCCCAGCCCCCTAATCATTTTTTGTTGCCCTCCACGTTACTCTAATTTGTCAACATATTTTTTGTAGTGTAGAGCCCAAAACAGGACACAATATTCCAGATGTGGCCTCAGCAGTGCCAAATACAGGGAAATAATCACATCCCTCAATCTACTGGCAACACTCTTACTGATGCAGCCCAGTATGCCATTGGCCTTTTTGGCAGCAAGAGCACATTGTTGACTCATGTCCAGCTTCCAATTCACTACTACCCCCAGGTCCTTTTCTCCAGTGCTGCTACTTAGCTGATTGGTCCCCAGTGAGTAGCAGTACGTGGGATTTTTCCTTCCTAAGTGCAGGACTTTGAATTTCTCCTTGTTGAACCTCATGAGATTTCTATTGGCCCACTGCTCCAATTTTTCTTGGTCTCCTTGAATTCTACTCCTGCCCTCCAATGCATTTATTGTTCTCATCACCTTTGTGACACCTGCAAATTTACTGAGTGTACAATCTATCCCATCATCCAAATTGTTAATAAAAATGTTGAACAGAACCAGCCCCAGGACCGACCCCTGTGGCACTCCACATCCTTTCTGCAATCTCTTTTCTTCCGTGGTGGTCACCCAATCCTTTGGCTTCCCAGCCCCGTTAGTCCAGCAACTGTCAGTAAGCAGTGGCTGGCAGTGCCTGTATTAACTCTTTGGTTGCTGAGCTAAACTGGGATAAATCTTCTCCATGACAGACTGTCCACCTGCAGGCAGAAATGGGAAGGTTCTCTGTGTATGTGATGGCCCGCCCATCTTCTTGGAGAAGAATTCTGTATTCCCATTTTGGTGGCCAAGGTGATGCTCTACTGTGAAAGCATAAGGCTGTAGGCTAAAGTGTCATTTAATTACTCATACATGTGTTTTTCAAGTGGTTTACTGGGGCATGGCAAGTCACCAAAATGAAGTAATTACCTAGCAGACAAAACATGAGTGTCTTGATAGTCTGCTTCACTACAAGGCACTTCTTTTCAATTATTGCAAGGCATTCTCACAAACGAGCAACGTGCTGTTCAAATATAATTATTGGTGTTCTTTGCTATTATATTCCTGGTATTGTACTGTGTCTATAGTAACTTCCATGACAACTAGCTGGCACATGAAGATCCCCTCATAGTTGGAGGTTTGTAGTAGCAGATGGCTGCATAGGATCTCATTAGTTTCTTTGAAGGCCTCCTGACATTCAGTGATTCACCATATTTTCCAAGGACTTGACGAGCTTCATTAAGTCAGCCATTTGTAATGCCAGTTTTCTGCAATAACCAGCTAAGACCAAAAAAGACCCAACTTGTTGTGTGATCTCAGGGTTTGGCAGTTCTGCAAAGCTTGGAATTTTTCAGCTAAAGATTTGATTATGCTTCTCCTCCCAACAGGTATCCCAGACACAATTTTTCCTTTTTTCCCCACAGCATATTTGGTGGAATTTGCTGTTAACTCTGGGGACTTCAAGGAATGTGTACCACCAACTCTTGTATATATATGTCCCCCAATCCCAACCAAAGATCAACACACCATCCAGATAGGCAACCGTAAATATGATGTGGCTGCAGTATCTTGTCCATTATAAGGTGAAAGGTGGCTGCTGTCCCAAGAAAGCTGTAAGTCATGGAACTGAACACACAGAGTTACCATGGTGTGGACAAAATAAATAAATGTTTTCCTCAGTGTGCTTTTCTTATGGTTAGATTGAAGGTTGTTTTATACTATGCTTGTTGTAGATGCTTCAGAAGGTTGTTTCCTTGGGCATTGGGTAGATATTAAACTCTGAGATTTAGTTTAATTTGAGAAACCTGACGTAACCTTTGCGTTTGGGCACCAGTACTATCAGGCTGTGCCATACACTTTTGGCTAATGTAATGACCCTCAGCTTCTTCAGCCTCCATAACTGCTCCCTGGTTATCATTTGCATCTTCTTCAGTGTGGGCTGCATTTTTGTACCACATTTCTTCACTCAATCTTGATGTGATAGAACATTATGGCTGTTTCGACCAACACTTCTGAAAAGACATCCTTGAACTCCTCAACCATGAGTTTGGCTCATCTTCTTTGTCTGGGGGGTCCAAAGGTCCCCTGATGTACTTTTGAGTGGGCAACTAATACTCTTTTCTGTGGTCCTAACTGAGTCTTAAAGGGGCATACTGCTCTTTGGAGTCCCTCTCTGGCTGTTCATGGTTTCAATAAGTTGATGCGGTAGAGCTGATTTCCCTTTTGACCTTTGTTGGAGGGTTTCATAATTCATCAGTCTGACCTGGCAGATGATCTTACAAGGGCCCTATCATTTGGATGTGAGTTTTAACTAAGAGGTGGGAAATTATACCAGTACGCTGTTATAATGTTCTCCAAAATGTTAAAATTCCACTCCTCCAATGAGTTCTGTTGTTCTTACCATGCTTGTGGTGGTCCTCAAGAACGGCCTTGGGGCTGTGAGTAGCATAATCAACAAATACCAATATCTACTGGTAGCCAGCTGAGTTCTTTTCTAGGGCTGGACAAAGTCAACCCCTAACCATTTGAATTGGACTTCTACCAATGGAAGGGGAAGCCTAGGGGCTGGTTTCACCCGTTTAGGGGTATTAGTTGGCAGTCTGGGAAAGAATCACCAAAAAAAACCCCACCCCTTTGTGAATGCCTGGCAAATGAAGCAAGGCAATGGGGTTTTTAACCCCACCAAAGTGGCCTACTATTGGCACCTCAGGGAACAAATTGAATATTTCTCACTGGAATGTATGGAGTATGAGGAGTTAGGTATATTGTTCTCAGTCTAGGGTGACTTGTGCTAGGTCCCTCTGTAACTCAAAACAAGGTAGGTGGGTGGTTAGTTCAGGTCCCACTTCTCGCCATCTATGAAAGCTATGCCTTCTTCAGAGACCCCCTGAAAGGAATCCTTTTGTTGCTGTTCAGTCTGCAATCTGGATGACCCAATAGCTTCCCCACATCTATGAAGTCTTGTTCAGAATCTGGGACCTAGTGGCACCTCTTCTAGCAGGGCAGGGTTAAATTATAATTTGGCAGGGTCCAGAACCCTCCTAAATTGGCAGGCCCCCTCATGCTGGACCGGGCCCCCTTGCAGTGGTTTGCGGTCCCACTCACCACCCATCTACCACCCCCCAAACTCCTGTCTCCCACTCCAGCTACTGCCCCCTGCCCCAGCTACTTCCCCCCAAATGCCTGCCCCCACCCCAGCTACTGGTCCCCACATGCCTAGCTCCCAGCTACTGCTCCCCACATACCTATCTGCCACTCCAGCTATTGCCCCTGGCCCCCCGTCCCACTGCTGGTCCCCCAACCCCCTGCCAGTGCCATGGAGTCTTCCCCTACTGCCCCGGGCCAACCCCCTGCACTGTGCCCTTTCTCCACTGTGCCAGCTCATCTGTCCAGAAACCAGGGATTTCCCTAACACCCCCTACACCCGCCTTGTACCACCCCAAATTTCCCAACACCCCCCAGTTGTCTGCTAGTAACAGTGAGCATCCCTTACACCCCTCCTAAATCTCCCCCTACAACCCTCCATTTAAAGTCTTTGGGAGAATACTGTCCCAACACCCCTTCCCAGCACTCCCTTACCTGGCCATCATGTCACAGTAACTTGCCTGGCCTGGGCTGAGGCTCCAAACTGAGCCTGCTCTGACTGAGCCTGTTCAGAGACTCTGAACATGCTGAGTCAGAGCAGGTCAGGCCAGAGCCTCAGCCCAGGCTGGGGCAGCTCCCTGCCCACTTGGAACATGGCAGAACGGCATTCCAGGGCTTGCTATTTTTAGGGGCTCATTGTTGGGGCCCCTGAAAATAGAAAATGGAGCTGAAACACTGTGTTCTAGGGCCTGCTACTTTTAAATGATGTGCCCCAGAATGCAGCATTCTGGCTCTATTTTCTTTTTTGGGGGGCCCTGAAATGCTGAAACCCTAAAAATAGTGGGCCGTGGAATGGTGTTCCACTGTATTCTGGCTTACTTTAATCCCTGTGGCAAGATTCATCATTTCACCATGTATTTCACTGAGAGATTTCAATCCCCTCTTATGTAAATCTCACCTTCACATCAGGTAGCTCCTTTCTCACTTTCCCTTTAGCCTTTACACTCCATTTCCTTAAGAGATGGTCAACAATTTTTCAGTGGAAAAATTTTCCATTAGAAAATCCTGATTCAAGAAACTGAAGCACTTATAGGAATGTATATCTATTTTGTCATTTTTTAATGAGAGATTATTGAAATGTTTCGTTGGGTATGTCTACACTGGAGGTTTTAGTCTACTTAACCTGGCTTAAGTTGACTTAAGCAACTCCAGGGCTATATTTAGAATGTATTAAATTGACATAAGCAATTGCCTAGGTTGACTTAATAACTCTTGCCCTTAAAGTTGACTTAAGATTTAAGCTGAATTTACAGGGCAGGAAAAGTTGGGGCCCTATCCCAGGTGCCTCCTCATCAGACTCCCCCACGCTGGGTCCTGATCAGGTTCTGGGAGCATGATCAGGCTTTGGGGACCCAATTCAGGCCCAGTCACTGCCAGTAAGCGGCTGGGAGTGGATCCAGTACTTGCTTTTCTTGTATGCAGCAAGGGGCTGGGAGCCAATGCCTACCATGGGCGGAAAGGGATTAGGATCCTGATCCAAGCCTGAGTATCTTCTGGCAAGTTTCTTGGAGATTGATCCAGCCCTGAGCTGTTTGCCACTGCTGGCAGGCGGCTCAGCAGGCTGGCCAATTTCAGAGGCTACTTTTGATCTCAGGAGTAGCCTGTGAAATTGACCAGCCTGCAGAGCCATCAGTGGCTCAGGGCCGGATTGGGCTCCAAGCTGCTTTCGGCAAGCATCCCAGGGCCACATATGTCTCTGAGCTGCTTGCTGCCAGCAGCAGAAGCCAACACCCAGCCCCTTCCACTTGCGTCAAGGGGCTAGGAACCAGATTGGGCTTCCAGCACCTTGACACCTGCAGCAGGAACTGGCTCCCAGCCCCCACTGCATGTGGCAAGGGCAGGGACGAAGTCTGGCTTCCAGCCACTTGCCAGTGGTAGCTGAGGTCAGATTGGCCCCCAGAGCCAAACTGGCTCCCAGAGCTTAATCAGGTCCCCGGAGCCCGATCAGGAGCCAGAGTGGGACAGGGGGTGGGCCGAAGCCTGCCCCAGGGTATGTAAGGTGACAGCACAGAGTTGACTTTAAGTCGACTTAAAGTCAGCCTTCTGAAGTCAACTTAACTGAGCTCCCCAGTGTAGACAGAGCCATTTTGATAAATTTGAAAGGTTTATTTTTGATTTGATCATTTTGTTAAGAGAATATTCTTTGACCTTGTTATGATTTATAAGTAAATTATAAATTTTAAATCGTGTTATTGTATAATAGTAAAGCAAAATATCAGCTTTATTATTTGCATTACATTATATATTATAAATGATAAAATTGAAACAAAAATATTTTAACTTTATTGAAATGAAAGAATTACAGATTACCTGCAATGTGTTCATAGAGATAGGGCTATTTATACATGGTAGTATTCTATCATTTCCTGGAAACAAATGGAACTAAAGGAATAATATTTCTGAATGCCATTAAAGTAGACATTTTGCATGGCTACTTGCAAGTAATTCTGCCTTGTATATTAGGGATTGTTTCTAATGCCTATAATATGGTTATATGATGACCACCTACAAATATTTGCATGTATGAAGATTTTTTTCATGCTAAATTTTATTTTTAAATTAGGAATGAAAAAAACCCAGAATCTTTGTTTAATTATTATTCCATATTTATTTACATCAAAATGATCCGGAAACCTTCCCTTTTTGTGAACTAGGACAATTAAATTTTAATTGAGGCACTATGCTATATATTGTTTTTTCATAAGACTATACATCCATTTACAATTATTTTCAAACTCCTTTTTGATATGTTCCCTTCATAGAGCATTTACAGCAGGAAGCATCTTTTTGATCTAGGTTTGAAGAGCACCTAGCACAGTGGGGTTCTGATACATTAATAGGGTTCCTATGTTCAAATAGTAGTTCAAGTAACACAAATAATAATTAATAATATAAACATCAAACCATGCAGGTTTAATTTATCTTGAGGAGGAAAGCTACATCCACATATATAGGGTTAATTTGATTTAAATTAAATCAAAATAAGTTAATTTGAAATAAAACCATTAGATTGATTTAACTTAAATCGAATTAAGCAAAAACACCAAATTGAAATAGCCAGTCAGGACACAGGACTTGCTATTTTGATTCAGGAGACGGTCACCATGGGATGTGTGGCAACGTGGACCCCTCACTGGGCCATGCCCCCACCCAATATATCGAAAGAGGAAGGCACCCTGGGAAGGAGAAGGGCAAAAATGTTAAGTCAAAATAATGATTATTTTGAAACAACACATTTGAATGGTGTTATTTGGAAACAACCGTTTCAATTTAACAGCTATTTCAAATTCTTAGTATGGTTTACTGTTTTGAAATAAGGTTTGTTGTTTTGAAATAATGGAGCACATCATTTTGAAACAATGAAACGTCATCTGGATATGACTTTTTAAAAATCAAAACAGTGGTCATTGTGTCGATTTAAAAGCAATGTGTGGACATAGCCAAAGTGAACGAGTCAGATTTCAGCCCTCTGAGATTCTCTATGGTTAGCTTGAAAGTACTTTTTTTGTGAAACAACTGCTTCATATGATATGTGGGCTCTGAAATGAAATGGGGGGGGAGGAAGAAGAAGAAGAAGAAGTCAGAGTTGGGATAAACCTTGACTTTCCATTGGGCAATTTAATTGTACACTTCAAAGAAAGGTTTGAGTTCAGTGGAATCACACTATTTATGAGCTGACATCAGTTTGCTTGTTTGCCAAGCAGGAATTACACATCATTTGTGATGCAACAACAGAATTCTGATCTCAGGAAAACAATGTTTTTCTAAATCTTGAATATATCTGTTACGTGAGTCAAAGTATGTAATAATTATTGCAGGGTAATAGGAAAGATGATGTATATACTAGGTCACTACCTTCCAGAATAAGGCAGGTACAAGAGTAAAGAGAGTGGTTTTTGATAGATCAGACAGCTGAACTCAAATCACTTTTCACTTTCAAGGAAAACAAGTTAATGAACATGAAATAGGTTAACCAGTAACAGATAACTGGTGAGAAATATATGTATTTTGTTCCACACATGATCCCAGCATAATGCTCTTCAACTTGAAAAAAACATTGTGAATAGAAATTTCTTAAATTTTGTAGATACCTATAAAGCGCAAAAAAAAAAAAAAAAAAAATCCAAAACCATTCTTTATTTAGTTCATGGAGAAGAACAAATTTTGAGCAAACCACTGTGGTCTGGATTTGGCTTGAACTCTACCCAAGGCTGATTTTGAATATTTTCATGGTTTGAATTATCTTACCTCTAGTGAAATTTCAAAATCAAATGTTATTGCAAACTCATACATTTGAATATCATCCAAATGCCTACAGACTGCATAATGAAAGCTCAACTTTCATTTGACCTGATGTGTAAATAGGTCATCTGTGATATATGGTCAGTTGCATACAGCTGCTAACTTTGTTAACCAAACTGACCTGTTATTAGAAAACAACACGTTTGTTCTACTGCTTCTTCATTCTACCCTCTACCTCCTCACTTGCCTGCTTCATTTGTGCTACCAATGCATATGGTAACTGAGGGAGAGCTCATATATAGCAGAGGAAGAGAACAGTATTTTTTTTTATTTAGCATGTCTGTATATTGAAGGGCATAATAGACTCCTAATACCTGATGGAGAGCTAAATGCATTACTATAAGAAGCATAAGTAACAGTGAGAAATATTAACAATACATTCAGTCCCACCATTGACGTCACAGCCAAAAATTCCATTAGAGCAGTAACAGTAAGAGTCCCCATCGCATTAAAATCTAAATGTTTTGTGAAATATAACAAATGTGGTTTTTAAAAAGCCTCATAATATGTGCTGTCACTGTGTAATAATGGCGAATGAACCAGAGTTCAAGTGAGTAATGAAATGGAAAGGCTAGTTAAGAGTTCAACATATCAAATAGTTCATTCTGCAGTAATTTAGATGTAGGCCAGTTAGACTGTTTGTCTAATGTCTTAAATTACACTTTAGACATCAGCAGCTTCAAAATATTTTCTGAACTGTATACTGAAAACAAACAGTTTTAGCTGAAGAAATGCCTTACTGCTAATTTCTTGTCAAACTCTGTTTCACTAGCTCACCACATATAACACTGGAAACATAGTCTCTTTTATCCAGTAGTATGTATTGTTGCCACTTCCCATTGTCTGGAACTTGTCTAGTCATCCACATTAGTGCAAAGTGTATGTAAAACTACACAATTTTGATTGGGTAGTATTTTACACCTACTTTGTACTAGTGTAATTATTTACACAAGATATCAAACTGTTTTGAATTGATCCCAATAAGAATAGTGCATGATGATTAAGGGCATCATGGACCTAACTTTTATGGAATGCATCCTCTGACTTTAATCAACTTTGCTATTCTCCAGCAATCTCTTGACAGACAGAATGCCAATGAACAAAGCAAAGAAGGAAATGAAAGAATGAATTTAGAGTTCAAAATGCTGCCATGGTGCCTTATGGGAGTTGTAGTATAGTTCTTCATGTAGTATAGTTGCTGCTTATCCCCATCTATTGGCTGGACTTTCCTACATATTGCATGGTAAACCATGCAACCACCACCCCTCTCCATGAGAACAGACAAAGATCAGGGAAGACAGAATCTGACTAGGGAACCTAACCCGTAGAGGAGAAAGGGGGTATATGATACCAAAACTTCAACTTCTATGAAGTATAATGGCAGTATTGTCAAATACAAATATTTCTGTTTTCAGCCGAGATAGATAGATAGATTAGATCAAAATAAAACCTCTTATGTAATTTCAATTATATTTTCCATGGGGGGGGACCATGGTGGCCTGCAGAGGTCAACAAGCCCTTGATTCCACTGCATTCCAGTTCAGGGACCTAGTGGTGAGAAGATAAGATCCACTCTCTGTAACTCTTCACTACGTCCCTGGACTTCTCACATTGACCTTTCTTTAGATCTTTTCTCAAAACTCCAAGGGTTTCCTGTATGTCTGCCTTTCTCGAGGCTTTTCCACCACTCTCTGGAATCCAAAGAGGGACTACAGAGTTCTTCATTTCTCTCCCTATGTCCCCTTCTTTCTTTTTTTTTCCTGTAATTTTATACAATGCCAGCCTCAGCATGTGAGGATAAGACTGTCAACTACTGTAGTTTTCACATAATCAAAATCTATATATCCTTTCAGCCTGTATCCTTAGGGGAGAGGGGTAGTAATGTTTTTTTTTTTTAATGCTGCTCTACTTTCCCAATAATTTCAGACTTTCAGACTGTATTACTTCATCCAGAAATATCTTAATTCTTCATAAAGAAACTTTATTCTGTCTATTTTTGTTGCATTATAATAGCAGAAGCTCAACTATTTCTTTAACTTCATATGTTTTCCCCTATTTCTCTTTATGTTTATATAGTTGATATACATTTACCATTCAAGCAACACTGACCTGTTAGCACTCTGAACAGAGTTACTTCATTTCCAATTCATTGGTGAACTTCCAGAAAACACCATCCTGACCACTATGGACATAGAAGCTCCTTACACCAACATCTGACACAAGGATGGATTACAAGCTATTATAAGAATCATTCCAGACGATGCCACAGCACATCTTGTGGCTGAATTTTGTTACTTTGTGCTCAACCATGAACATTTCATATTTGAGTATAATTTGTACCTCAAAGTCAGCAGCAGTGCCAGGAGTACCAGCATGGCCCCACAATATGCCAACATTTTTATGAACAACTTAGAACAACATTTCCTCAAGTCCAATCCCAAAGCACCTCTCCTCTACTTATGTTACATTGATGACATCTTCATCATCTGTATCCACAGTAGAGGTGCTCTTGAGGATTTCCACAGAGATTTCAACAATTTCCACCTCACAATCAAACTTAGCCTGGAACTCTCCACAAAGGAGATCCACTTTCTGGACACTACACATTAGGATAGCCACATCAACACCAGCCTATACTGAGAACTTACTGATCAGTATAGTTACCTATATCCCTCAAGCTTTTGTACTAAATACACCACATGATCCATTGTCTACAGCCAATCCCTAAGATATAATGACATTTGCTCTGATCTGTCAGACAGAGACAGACATCTTCAGGACCTCTATCAAACTTTCTTAAAACTACAGTATTCATCTGGGGAAGTAAGAAAACAAATTGACAGAGCCAGACAGGTACCCCAAAGTCAACTACTGTGGGAGTACCCCAAGAAACAAAATAATAGAATACTAACACAACTTGTATCGAAATAATCCCTGTGTGTGAACACAGCTTGTGAGTGCTCAATTGGTAGGCATATTTCATGACACTAAGCTGGATAAGGGATGAATTCTTAATTATAGCTGCTGTACTACCTGACTCTTTATTGAGTGAAAAGGCAACTAGAAAAAAAAAATCTCAGAAAGCAGGAAGGACTTAATCAATGCAATATTGTTCTTAACTGTGGAGATAATACAATTAGGTATACAGAGTGCAAGGACATGAATTTTGTCACATACTGGATACAGGGCGATGAAATGCCAGATAAAACTTAAAAATATGTCTTAAAAATTAGGAAACTTTTATAAGAATCTCTCTGAATAAATAGGACTAGTTTTTGTTAAGTAAGCCCTTAAGAAGCAATAGCAAAAAAATATGGAACAAAGAGGAAAAAGGATGAAGAGTCTATGAAATGTGTTCTAAACATGTTCTGTTTCACAGCTGTGACAGAAGAAGCAAAGTTCCAAAGGGACAGCCATATTAGCCTAGTGAGCAAAAGAAGCAAGGAGTGCTCTGGCACTTAAATTTATTTTTCACATGAGCTTTCATGGGAGAAAATCCTACTTCATCAGATGTTTTGAAGATGGGGTAACTTAAAGAATGGGAGGAAAATAAATGCAGGTGAATGAAAGATATGGCATCAGGTCATACTGTAACAGCAAATCAAAGCAGTTGTTAAGATTCAAACACATAGAGGAAAGAGAAGTCAAATCACCTGTTGTAATGGGAAAAGAATCCATAGTCAGGATTTAATGGTGTTCTCACAATTGAATCTACATATCATTTCTTTTTCAGCTGTTTCTTTTTGAAGTCTTGATGTCCCATTCACTTGCTTGAGCACACCTGCTAACAAATCTTTCACAAAGTGATTAAAAAGATGGAAGTGCTCAGCAACTGGTTGTTGAATGTTGTGATTTCTGATGTCAGTTTTGTGCCCATTTATTCTTTTGCAACAGAGATTGTCCTGTTGGTCCAATATATAAGGTATGGGGGTATTTCTGGCATATGACAGCATGAATCATACTATTGGATGAGTAGGTGAATGAGCCCTTGATGAAGTAGCTGGCTTGATTAGGTCCTGTGATGTTGTCTTTGGGGCAGATATGTGCGTAAAGTTGGTAACATGGCTTGTTCCAGGGGTATTTGCCTGCTTTAATGTCTCTGTTGTTAGGTCTGTAGCTGCTGGTGAGTATTTGTTTAAGGTTATGGGACTGTTGGTAAGTGAGGAGAGGTCCATTTCCCAAAGCTTGAGAGAGTGAGGTACATTGTTTTAGAATAGGCTGTACAGCCTTAATGATCTGTTGTAGAGGTCTGACTTGGGGGTTGTATGGTGACAGTTGTTAATTCAAATTAAGGAAAAACGCAGGAAACGGAATAGCATGTTCACACTGTGAACATGCTATTTCTTTACCTGCTTCAGGGGGCTGCAGCCCCCTGGGGGTGACCTGTGCTGCAGCTCACCCTGCAGCCCCAGAAAGGGGGCTGCAGCCCCTGCCGGGGGGTTGAGCCACTGCGGGGCGCTGGAGCCTGCCACCCGAGCTGCCTCCAAACCCCGCCACGGGGTCGGAGGTGTGGGGCTCAGCCGGGCAGGCGGAGCCCCGCGCCCCCGACCCCATGGCGAGGTTTGGAGGCAACCCGGGCTTTAAGCTGGCGAGGAGCAGTGCTGGGCAGCACTGAACCCTGCCAGTGCCTGCAGCCCCTCTCTGCAGGCACCAGCAAGGGGACATCCCTCAGCACCCTGGCCAGGGTGCTGAGGGGGAAGCCCTTGAAATGTTGTTTCAGAACACCTTGTTCCGAAACAACATGTTCACATGCATTGTTTCAAAACAAGGGTTTCGGAACAAGGTTGTTTCACCCCCAAATGGGGTTTAACTTGTTTTGAAACAACACAGTTGTTTCGAAACAAGGGCTTCCCTTTGTTTTGAAACAACTGTGCGTTGTGTGAACAGCAGAATTCTTATTTCAAAACAACCTCTATTGTTTCGAAATGAGAGTGCTGTGTGAACACAGCCACAGTGGCCATAACATTAAATAGTCTCAAATAGCTCTTAATTCCAAATTCAGGGATACAAGAAGCCATTTCCACTCTACTAATTTTGCCATCTTTAGATTCATCAGTTTAAATTTGTCAATGCTGATACATTTGCCATGCATAAACTCATAAATGTTGTCATATTTGTAATATTTCTTTTGTTTGATCATATAACTCCAAATCCATAACTGGAGAGACACCTTCCCAGCTGTTGTTTGGGTTCCATTTACCAAAGATTTTAATGTCTTCAAGTCCCTCCTTTTCACCCAAGACTTTAACCCACTTTTTGAATCTGTTAGCATGTGGTACTTTGTGGCATCCAGTTGATTTAATCTTATTGATTTAATTCCCAACAATTCTTCTGTATTTGTTTCTTACTCTTATCTCCACAGTTTCCATTAACCATAACCCAGAAGATTAAATTTAACAATTTCATCCTTAAATTGACAAGAATTTATCAGGTAATTACCTGTATAATATTCATACAGATCTTAGACTTCTTCTCATCAGGGCTTCTACTTTTAATACTCACAAACAAACTCATTCTCACCTATGTTTTATCTTCCATGTGGATTGACACAACCTTAAGTGCACTGAGTTTGCCAGCTCCTGTTAACTCTTTCAGTGCCAGTGTGGGTAATATACTGCCTGTACTAAAAGGTTAGCCTATATAAATGTATTATTTTCTCATTGTGGTCTTTCAGAGGAGATAATTAAATAAAGTTTTGCTATTTAAAAAGAAATGAAGCATACAGGTTTTTTTTATTCAATACAGAATGTTTTAAGATAATGTGACAGCTAAGTTCATGTAGATTTCAACTCTAAATGTTAGTTGTTTATGCAATATTCAGAAAACATGAAATAAACACAGGCACAGGTGGGTAACTGCTTTTAGTAACTATAAACAAACATTTAAGACAAATGGTATCTAGTGTCTTCTGAAACAGAAGACAGAGAAGCCTATCAGTGAGTTCCCAAACTATTAAAGACCACGGATATGTCTATACTAGCAATTTAGTTTGCATTAAAAGAGGCTTAATTCAAACTAAATTAGCCCGTGAACACACTAGCCTTTCCTGAATTCAAACTAAGAAATTCCTTAGTTTGAACTAAGGAACACTTTGCTGGAACTAGTAAATACCAATGGTTAGTTCAAACTAAGCGTTTAGGTTGAATGTTCATTTGAACTAAGCATGGCAGAGAATTGAACTAACCCTTAGTTTGAAATTACTAAGTTCAAACTAAGGCAGTTAGTTCAAACTAGTCCACATTTTTAGTTCTAACTAAGATATTTGCAGCCAATTCGAACTAACCTGAGGTTACTTTGAACTTGTTAGTTCAAACTAACAAATGTGAACTGACTTTGGCTAATGGAGACATATCCCATAAATTCTGACCTAATTTTGGGATGACCTAACTTTGAGGCCATAAAAGTCAAAGGTAAAACTTCCATGTACTTCAAAGGGAATAAAGTTAGATTGATTCTCAAGAATTTTTGAAAATACCTCCCATATGTAAATCATTCTGCAAACAGTTTTAAATATGAAAACCTTGTATACACAGATGCATAGCCAATGCCCAGTGTTTAGGCTCTTTTTCTGCTAAGCTAAATTGTTTTGAGAGATTTAAACTAGCCATTTTTATTTTTTTATCTTTTCTTCCTCAAGCTACCTGGGTTTGGGACACCTTGACACTCTTTTCTAGGCTTACTACTCGGTGCTTCCTCCATTGCTCTGAGGGATTTAAAATAGCCCTTTTTATTTTTATTTTTTTCATCTTTTTTCCCCAAGCTACCTGGGATTGGTACACCCAGGTACTCTTTTGTAGGCTTGCTAACTCAACGTCTATTCCATAACCACTCTGTCTTTCCACATAGAAAATATTCATGATCTTCTTATGCTCTACTCAAAACCTTTAGTTTCAAATACAACTTTATTCCCTTCACCCATCTTTAGTGCATGCCAGTGATTTCTCAGCCTCTTGTCTTGCAGCTTCCCTCCTATAACTCAGATTTTGGTCTTACACATAATGAAATCATTCTGAGTATGGACCAGTAACATCACTCATCTTATTGATCTCAGACAAGTCAGTTCAGTGGCTTTGGTTCTCCTCATGAAGACCTGGTCTTACTATGTGTTTTTTGTTTGTTTATTTGTTTGGTTTTTATAGTTGTCTCTTACGTAATCTGAGCACCTGTTTATCACAAATGGCTCCGTTTATCTTGCTCCAGAGTTTCCCTGCTCAGCAGTCTTTTTGGGGGGGTTCTTTTGATTTTTCCATTTGCTGCTAACTAGGTACTTAAAAGTAGATACCTGATTATGTTGTGGCCCTTGACCTTGATATTCATGTGTTGGGTCTGTCTGAATCAATCACAAAATGATTTTTTAAATTCATTTTGTGGCCTTTGTGTGTTTTTTATTTATTTATTTATTTTTATTTTCCTGTTTCAGTTATAATAATCTGAATCAAAGCTTGCTCACTATCACCCATTAGTGCAATATCAACTGATCTCTTTGTGGCACTTTTCATTTGGGTTTGCTTTCTTCTGAAGGCCATCATAACTAGGAATAGTAATAAACTAAACACTGATCTTTTGTGGAGTCCAACTGCCGCTTTAAAAACATCCGTTACACAAAAAATTGTATACACCTTGTCTTGGAAATGTTATACAATCCTAACATTATCTGGCCAAGCTCCTCTGGTACCTGACAGAATTATAATATAGTCAACACAAGTCACCTTGATATTTGTCAAATGCCTTTTCTAAATTAAGGAGAAATGCATCCATTCTTGACATTTTCCTCCAGCTTTTTTTCCACCAATTGTTGAGAAATGAACATACTATCTGTCATCTCTTTTTCTCTTCTAAAACCAAACTGCACCTTTACTAAAATGGGCTCCACTAATGAATGAAAGTGATTCTAACCCTCTGTAATACATTTAATTGGTGAGACAAAAAATTAATTCTATGATCCTTGAAGCTGTCATGAATGTCATTTTTTTATTCATAGATTGGTACTAGTATGGAATGTCTCCATTCTCTTTGGAGGTTCTTAAAATTTTCTTCTTTACACTTACATTTCTTAAAAAAAATAATAAAAAATAAAAAAAAAATCTTGATCACACACAAACTTGTGGTTCCCTAGAGTCTCTTGCCCTCCCAGGTCATGTGGTCAGATTGTTATCCCAGAATTTAAACTGTTTGGCTGTTCAAGTGGCTTTCCTCTATTAGTACTATCTACTTTGGGATAATTTCAAATAGGATCTGCTTGCCTAAATGGGTAAAATGGTCCAAAGGAAAATAGGGTCACCTTTCTGCTGATCAAGAACAGACTTAGAGCAATGAATTCTTTGAAAACAAGTGTTAACATTTATTTAAATCTTACAAAATTACAGTGAGGTTCAAGAACTGAAAATATTTAATCTAGCAATCAATAACTACGTATGACAGAAAGCATTGCACAGAGCGACTGTTAGATCAAATGCTGATCCACGGTGTTACAATACTTAAAATTATGTAAGCATAATTACAATCTTAACAATAAACTTATCACTTTAAACAAATACATAAAAATCCTAACAAATATCAAATCCCTAACAACCTTTGTAGGATTCAACAAATGGTGATCAACCATTTGTTGAAGGGGTGAAGGCAGTCTTTTCTCAGTGACGCTGTACTCACCCAGCTTTATTAACAGGCACACCACAAGCACTCTTTACTTACAGCACCTTACAAATCCCTCTGAATCATCAATTTGGATCCTATTCTGCTCTGTCAGAGATAAAGGGTCACCTCAGAATCTGGACATATAAGTTGGGACTCAGTTAGCCAAATTGTCCAGATCCTTTAGTAAAACCAATGGTCAGGAATGAGACCTCAGGGCAGGCTTCAGCTCCAGGCAGTTTACTTCTATGGTCAGGCTGTCCCCAGTCCTCTGGATGGACTCCACACTGTCCAGGTCTCTCCGATCAGGATCCAGTCCAACCTTGGTCCTCTATTCCTCAGGTCTCAGGTCCAGATCTGATCCTGATCAGCTGCTCCTCCGGTTGGTATCCTAGCTCTGCTCTGCTGCTCCTCTGGTCTGTGTGCACTGTCTCTGCTAAACTGTTTTGTATAAATCTGGAACTGATTAGTTACTCTCCCCAGAACCCCTGAGTTTCTTACCAAAAATTTGATGGAAAGTCCCTTAAAAATTCTCTGATGTCCTGTTTCTGGATTCCTTTCCTGGTGGCTCTCTGTCCCTAGCTGCTGGGCTCTGCAGTTCCCTCAGGGACGGGACTACGGTGGCTCCTTTGGTCCAATGAAGCTCTCCACTACAGTGTCTCAGTGGGGTCCTGGTCCTTCTCCTACAGGTTCCTCGTTGGGTTCCTCTTTGGTGCAGCTTGCCTGAGTGCCAAAGCTTAATAAAGCTGCTTCGGCAAATGTCTCCCTTTTTATAACCTCACAAGAATGAGTCAGCTTACCATATTTAGAAGATGAATAATACTCCGTGGCAGCAAGAGGCGCTGTCCGTCCGGTGTGGGGCAGTGTGCGCAGGGCAGGGCGAGGCTGCGGCATGCGGCTCTGCTCCCCCCCCCCGGTGGCCATGGCCCTTCCCGGCATTCCCTGTGAGCAGTGCCTTCTCATCATGGTGAACCCGCGCGACAAGTTGCTGCAGGATTGGCTTTAAGTAAGGGAGGGGTGAGTTCTAAGGAGCAGTTTTAGATGGGGAGGGGTGGGTTCTAAGGAAAGCAATGGAGCTTAAGGTGGCTTTCTAATATATAATAGGGCTTGGGACAGAATGTATAGGTCTTCCTTAAAAATCATGAAATGGCTGCCAATCACTAATCTCAGCTGAATGCTACATTTGTTATTCTGACTAATTAATTACTTCCTACAGTGTCCTACTTATAACTATTACTTTATAATTAAGTTAATACTTGTATTATTGCTAATTAAGGATTATCCTGAGGATTTTACAAAAGATTTTCTCCCTATCAGTTTACCTTCCACCATTTTGTGTCCCTGTCAGCTTGCATTTTGTCATTTTCACTCAGAGGCTTTAAATAATTATGTGACAAAAATCTCTGGTTACCAGATCCAAATGGGGGCATTAGTGGAAAAAAAACAATTATTGTTAGGAAAAAAAATGTTTATTATAGATATCAGAAATTGGCAGTCTTTGACTGAATTTAGTCAGTATAATTTAATTATATTTGAAAGAAATAGTTTATGCTTTTCCACAGCCGTAGGTAGCACCAACAGGGAGTTGTCTGGCTTAGTATGGTTTTAGATATCTTTCAGCAAAATCAGTGACCCATACACAGAGACTGTGACTCAGGGATAGTATATGCATTTATGACACATATGGAGAAATGTGGGTTCAAAAAACACAAATAAATAAATAAAATTACACTGAAATGTAACTTCAATTTTCACCTGCAACAAATGGAATATTGATAATGTTCCTTGTTAATTATCTGATTCTGAACATCTTGTTTGCACTAACACAGCAAAATGGAAAATGTAAGTGGTGACTGCTGCATATAATGACTCAGAATTAAATATCTGTGATTTACTGAAAGGAGTGAAATCAATGGGAGCTGTTGAGTAGTTAGCACTTTTGAAAATAGTGGAAGTTGCTAAATATGTGTAAGCCTTCTGCCAAGTGTTAGTGTCTCTGAGGCCTATGTTCAAGCTGACATATATACGAGATCAAATTCCCACCTGTGATTCTGGAATCGCTAAGAAATTCTCAATAGACAAATGTCTCTTTCTCAGAGATCCAAAGCATATTCAGAAAGGCCTATTTACCATCCCCTGAAATGTGCTGCCCAGTCTTTTACATTCATCTATTGCACTTCAAGCTTTATCATCTTATCTCTTGAAGACTCACTGCAGTGCCCTTAGCTCAGCTGCTGTCTTTTGCAAATTCAGAGAAGAAATTTTTAATTAGCATGGGATTCTCACTGAAAAGGAACGAAAAACACATAATAACTTTGAGCAAAGTGTAAGCTACTTCCTGATTTATAAGACTTTGCCTTTATGTAAGGGGACTGATAGCCCCTTACTGAGACTGAACGGGCCTTTTGATTGGCCACTCTCACCTGGAAGCAGGACTCTGAAACAGCCAGCCCCAGGGCCAGTGGGAGAGGCCAGTGTCCCAGGATGGCCTGATTGATTGAGAGTGCTCCCCCGCCCCTGAGCTGAAACTGCAGGCTGGACATGCCTGGGCAAGCCAGTGTGAGTGTGTGGGGGGCCGAGCTAAGGAGGAAGCACTAAGCAGCCAGCAGCTGGGAGCCAGAGGACCCAGGAAGGGAGGCCAGGCTGAGCTGATTTGTGCAGAGGGGACCCACAGCAGCTGGACCAGCAGAAAGCCAGGTGGAGCTGAGCAGAGCTGGAAGCAGTGACAGAGCCAGAGGTGCCTGAAGCTGGGGCAGGAGGCCAGAGAAGGAGCCCAAGGTGCTGAGCTCATCTGTGCAGCCCGACAGCAGGAGGACCAGAGGAGCCCCACTGAACCAGAGCAGCAGCTGGGACCCGGAGTTGCTGCCATCTGGAGCTGGGTGTGGTGAGCAGCTGGGGAGCAGTGAAGGGGGGCTGATGCTGGGAAGAAGGGCCCTGCCCCTGGAGCTTGGGGATGTGTGGCCACAGCCGGAGCCTGCATCTGGCCCCCTGGATCATCCAGTCGCAGCCAGGCCTGGGCAGAGGGCTTGCAATGTGGAGGACAGACTGAGAGACTGTTTCTCAGGTCCAGAGACTCTGTGTGTAGTGCCTCCATACCAGGGGGTGACACTGAAGGTTTACTTCTCACCTTTTTCCACTTTTTCTCTATTTTCTTATTGGGTTTTTTTATTTCTGTGTGCTTGAATAAATCGTATATAGTGACTGGTGGGCCAGAAGAGTGGTCAGTGCGGTCAGCACCCCAGAGTGGGGACACCCTAGCCCTGTCCTGAGAGACCACGATAAGAGTGGGGGGTTGAGCCCCCAGAAATCCTGGGGCCCAGCCTTGTCAGGGTTACAGGGACCCCTCCAAATGGGAGATTGGGAGGTGAGCCTTTGAGGTCAGGCAGGCCTTGGGGTAAAGGAAGTGGGAGCAGGGA
>ML681993.1:19572891-19588472 GCA_007922195.1 Podocnemis expansa | reverse complement strand
TGAACAGTCTATACCCATCTATTGCAGAGCTCCAGTCATGCAAACTACATGTTAACATGTTCCCATATTTCTTCCTATATATAGTATATCATATTTAAAAAGCCTTCTAACTAGGAACTACTTTGCTGCAGGGAGCAAAATTGTTTATTCACATAAACATTTGTTGTTTGTGGTAGGTTGTTATCTCTTAATAATGTAAACAAATTAATAGACATAGATAATTTGTGTATGTTCAGCAGACTATTAATCAATATTAATAGATTATTGACAAACTATTGATACCAGTCTGTGGTATTTATCTTTGAAGGCAACAATAAAACATAAACCTATATCAGGTTAAAAAATAAATGTATACTCATTGTACAAAATACATTCAAGGTGATTATTTGCAGAATATTTCTGTGCCTTACCCATTAGATTTTAGTTGAAAGTCACCTAATAGATTGCATCTTGTGGAATTTAACAAAGCAAATTATCTGCCACATTTTAGAATAACCTCATTAAACCTAATTATCAAATTCCAGTTAACCTGCTTTAGAAAGCATTGTATAGTCTTTGTTGTCAAAGAGGAAACTGTCTCTGTATACATGACACAGGCCACAATTGGTTGCATTTCTGTCTTCAGTGGGCTTACATTCTTTCTGTCAAAACACAATTGTTACTATTTGATACATGATATTTATTAGTTTCAATATTAAGTACAGAAGCCAATTCCACAAAATAATGTACACATGACAATCTGATAGGGTGTGAGTTTCATAACGTGTACAAAACATGTACCATTTGGGGGCTGATGGGGAATTGTATTAGTACAGCTTTATTCTATGATATTTCTTTGTTATAAAATTAAAGTAATAAAAATTAAATTAGCCTTATTCTTTAAAATGATCCTTTATAATGTGTTTCAGCAGGGTATATTGTTACCAACTTTGCCCATTAACTCGAGGTCTCCCCATTTATTAGGGTCACTTCCTCTGGAGTAGGGGCTTGCAATTCTATTAGTGTACTGCTTGTGTCACTTGTGTCTGTGTGGAGCTTACTTCTCCCTTCTGCAAATCCCTCCTAATGGAACCATCCTTGCAGGACCTAAATTTCCCAAGACTGGGTTTCTCAGTGCGACTGAGAGGACCGGGTCTATCAGCAGTCTCATCTGACCCCTTATGTGTCCCTGAACTCAGTAGGATGGGTTACACAGAACTGGTCTGCTGCTACCATTATGTGCCCCTTACCACCCCAGACTAGACTCCAGTATGCATCTGAGCAGGCTGGGTTCAAAGAGCACTTTCAGCTGCCACCCTTGTATGCCACAGGTTCAGCACGCTGGTAACCCCTTAATGAGCAAATCTTACAAGGAATTGGGCATCACAGGGATCTTTGGCTAGTTAAAAGGACTGTTGCTGCAGAGCAGTACAGGGAAGCCAAGAACACAGAGGAAGTCTGGCAATCAGCTTGATTAGGAAAGTTACTTTATTGCCAGGTACATAAAGCTTATCATAGGATCATAGAATCCTAGGGTTGGAAGGGACCTCATAGGTCATCTAGTCCAACCCCCTGCCAGAGGCAGGACCACTCCCACTAAACCATCCCAGTCATGGTTTTGTCCAGCCAGGCCTTAAACACCTCCAAAGATGGAGACTCCACCACCTCCCTTGGCAGCTCATTCCAGTGCTTCACCACTCGCCTAGTAAAAAAGTTTTTTCTAATATCCAGACTCAACCTCCCTAACTTCAACTTGAGACCATTGCTCCTTGTTCTGTCCTCTGTTACCACCGAGAACAGTCGAGCTCCATCTTCCTTAGAGCATCCCTTCAAGTAGTTGAAGGTTGCTATCAAATCCCCCCTCAATCTTCTCTTCTGCAGACTAAATAAGCCTAATGCTTTCAGTCTTTCCTCATAGGGCTTGTGCTCCAACCCTTTAATCATTTTGGTTGCCCTCCTCTGAACTCTCTCTAGCATGTCCCTGTCCTTCTTGTAGTGGGGAGCCGAAAACTGAACACAGTATTCTAGATGTGGCCTCACCAGTGCAGAATAGAGGGGAATGATCACATCCCTTGATCTGCTGGTAATACTTCTTTTGATGCAGCCCAGTATGCCATTGGCCTTTTTGGCAGCAAGAGCACACTGCTGACTCATATCTAGCTTCCCATCGACCATGACCCCCATGTCCTTTTCTACACTGCTGCTACTTAGCTGAATGTTCCCTAGCTTGTAGCCGTGCATGGGGTTTTTCCGTCCCACATGCAGGATTTTACACTTGTCCTTATTGAACTTCATATGATTTTTATTGGCCCACTGTTCCAATTTATCTACATCTCCCTGAATCCTGTCCTTGCCCTCCAACGTGTCTACTGTTCCCCCCAGCTTGGTGTCATCCGCAAACTTACTGAGAGTGCAGTCTATTCCATCATCCAGATCATTGATGAAAATGTTGAACAGAACTGGCCCCAGGACCAACCCCTGGGGCACACCACTCGTGACTGGCTGCCAGCTAGACGTGGAACCATTGATTCCTAAATGCTGAAACCATTGATCTAGCCAGTTTTCTATCCACCTTATAGTCCACCTATCCAACCCATACTTCCTTAATTTGCCAATGAGAATGCTGTGGGAAACTGTGTCAAAAGCCTTGCTAAAATCAAGGTATATCACATCAACGGTTCTTCCTGCATCCAGAAAACCAGTCATCTGCTCATAGAAGGAAATGAGATTGGTCAGACATGATTTACCCTTGGTAAATCCATGCTGACTGCTCCTGATAACTTTATTTTCTTCTAAGTGTTTGAGGATGGATTCTTTAAGAATCTGCTCCATAATTTTGCCAGGGATTGAGGTGAGGCTGACTGGTCTATAATTCCCTGGATCCTCCTTTTTCCCTTTCTTGAAAATAGGCACTACATTTGCTTTTTTCCAATCCTCTGGCACCTCCCCTGTTCTCCATGAGTTTTGAAAGATAACGGCCAGCGGTGCTTCTATCTCATCGGCCAATTCCTTCAGCACCCTTGGATTCAGTTCGTCTGGCCCCATGGACTTGTACACATCCAGCTTCTTTAAGCAGTCCCTAACCTGACCTTCCGTCACCAAGGGCCTCTCTTCTCTCCAATCTGCCATACCCATGGTAGTGGGCTGGGAGCTGACCCTGCCTGTGAAAACTGAAGCAAAAAAAGCATTGAGCACTTCAGCTTTTTCTTCATCCTCTGTCTCGAGGATGCCTGCCCCATTCAGCAACACACCTACACCATCCCTGATCCTCTTCTTGTTATTAACATACTTGTAGAACCCCTTCTTGTTATCCTTTACATCCCTCACTATCCGCAGCTCCATTTGTCCTTTGGCCTTTCTGATTTTATCCCTGCAGTCCCGAGCAATATCTTTATATGGCTCCTTGGTCATCTGACCAAGCTTCCACTTCCTATAAGCTTCCTTTTTATGTTTAAGCTCAGAGCAGAGTTCTCTGCTAAGCCATTCTGGCTGCCTCACATGTTTATTCTTTCTCTTAATTGGAATGGCAACTTCCTGTGCCCTTAGCAGGGTTTCTTTAAAATATAACCAGCTTTCTTGGACTCCTTTCCCCTTCAGATTAGCGTCCCAAGGGATCCTGCCCATCAGTTCCCTGAGGGAGCCAAAATCTGCTCTTTTGAAGTCCAGGGTTTTTGTTTTGCTTCTTTCCTTCCTTCCTTTAATGAGCATCCTGAACTCAACCATGTCATGGTCACTACTGCCTAGCTTGCCATTTACCTCTACCTCCCTGATTAATTCTTCCCTGTTTGTGAGCAGCAGGTCGAGAGGTGCAAGGCCCCTAGTTGGTTCCTCCAGCATTTGTACTAGAAAGTTGTCCCCAACACACTCTAAAAACTTCCTGGATTGCCTATGCACTGCTGTATTGGCCTCCCAGCAGATGTCAGGGTAATTGAAGTCCCCCATGAGCACCAGGGCCTGTGATCTACAAGCTTTCGCTAGTTGCTCATAGAACACCTCATCTACCTCCTGCTTCTGGTCTGGTGGTCTATAGGACACCCCCACCACAACATCCCCCTTGTTGCTTCCCCCTCTCAATGTAACCCACAGACTTTCTACTGGCACGCTTCCACTTCCATAATGGAGCTCTGAGCAGTCATAGAGCTCTTTTACATATAGTGCTACTGCTCCCCCTCTTCTTCCCTGCCTGTCTTTCCTGAACAGTTTATACCCATCCATGGCAGAGCTCCAGTCATGCAGACTATCCCACCACGTCTCCGTTATTCCTATGCTATCATAGTTCCTTGTCTGCACTAGTACTTCCAATTCTTTCTGTTTATTTGCTAGGCTCCTCGCATTAGTGTATAGGCACCTAAGATACTCGGTCACTTGCCCTACTTTGTCAGTTTGGTTTTCAATAATATTACATATACCTCCTTGCATTTTTTCTTGGAGTTCTCCTCCCCCACTCTCCTCATGTGTTGGCGCTTCAGTGGAACATTTAAGACAATTATTTGATCCCCCTCCATGTTCCAGCTGCCTTCTCTTTTATTCCTGGTACTACAGTCCCAACCCCCCCCAAGTTCCATCCCTTCCCCCAGATCTCCCACATTGCCACTTACCTGTGGGCTTTGGTCTCCTTCCCCCGTTGAACCTAGTTTAAAGCCCTCCTCACTAGGTGAGCCAGTCTGTGCCCAAATACACTCTTCCCCTTCCTGGTCAGGTGAAGGCCATCTCTGCCTATCAATCCTCTGTCCTGAAACAGAACTCCATGGTCAAGGAAGCCGAATCCCTCCTGACCACACCATCTTCTCAGCCGGGCATTCACCTCTAGGATACATCTGTCTCTCCTCAGGCCCCTAGCCTTGACTGGAAGGATCGAGGAGAACACCACCTGTGCTCCAAACTCCTTCACCCTCGCTCCCAGAGCCCTGAAGTCACCTTTGATCTGCTGAGGATCACCTCTCGCAGTATCATTGGTACCCACATGGATAAGAAGCATGGGATAGTAGTCTGAGGGGTGGATGATTTTTGACAGTTCCTTCGTAACATCTCTGATACTGGCACCTGGCAGGCAGCATACCTCCCTAGAGGCCTTGTCAGGGCAACAGATGGGTGCCTCCGTTTCTCTCAGGAGGGAGTCCCCAATCACCACAACCCTACATTTCCTCTTAGATGAGGTGGCTGTGATCTCCCCAGCCTCTGGGGTGGATGGTCTCTCCTCTACCTCCTTCATTGTGTCCAGCACTGCATAATGGTTCCTCACCACAATGGATGGTGGGATGTGAGCAGGTGTGGAGCACTCTCTGCTGCCAGAGGTGACCAGCTGCCAGTGTCCTCCCTCTGCCATAGGCATCCCATCCGTTTCCAGAGCTGTGGCAGTAGACCTTGGCACCGGGATAGGGACCTCCTCCTTGCAGGTCTCATCGTGGACACTGTCAAGGAACTTTTCCAGGATATAGATACCCCTGAGTCGTGACACCTCCTCCTGTAACTCTCCTACCTGCTTCTGGAGAGATGCCACTAGAAGGCACCTATCACATAGGCTCATCTCCCTAGCCTGATCATCAGTGGCAGGAAAATGAAGGCCACAGTCCTTGCAAATCCACACCAGGATCTGGGTGGAGATATCCATCGTCAGGCACTCTGTCTGGCTACAAACAGTGGCAAAGGAAATAGCAGGGGCACTGGCACCAGCAGTGCGGCTCCTCTTCACCATCTTGACCTCACCAAACTCCTTCTCAAACTCCCTTGCAAACTCCCCTGTTTGCTGTCCCCTGTTTGCAAGCTTCCTCTGGAATAATTATAAATAATAATTATAAATAATTATAAAAGGAAAGAAAAATGGCCAAACAGTTACAATCTTGATAACCATTCAAAAGAGGAAAACGATCAAACAGTTACAATATTACCCAATTTCAATGATAGTATTGCATAAAGCTAGCCCAAGTGGATTACAAAAGATCAGGGTTAGAGAGTTATAGTTGGACTAGGGGAAAACAAAGAGAATAGCAAGGGGGAGAATGTCTCACCACTCAAAGGTACCCAGGAACCAGGTTGTTCAGCTTAGGGTCTGGAGTGCTGGACCTATTAAAGAAACTTGGGTGGTTATGCCCACCCACTTCTAAAGCCATTCCCCCAGCCTAAGGGGAAGTGGCATGAAACAGGCCTTCAGGTAAATGTGGGGGACAACAAAGAAAAAAACAGGGATGGGTGTGAGGGTTATAGGTTCAAAACCAGAGTTTTGGAAGGGGATACCAAGCAGAGAACCCCGGACAGCGCCCACTGCTCCCGAAAGGTGTCAAGGGAGCCACTGGAGTGCTGGAGACAGGCAGAACCTCCACCATGATCAGTAAGGAGAAGGTGAAGTCCCAGTGGACTTGATGCAGTTTGTAGGTCCATGCATCAGGACAGATACAGAACAGATTCTCTAACTAAGTAACCTGGGTAGGAATTTTTGTCGGGAAGAAACAATAGTTTAAGGTGGAACACTAGGTTGTTTTGGGGGAAATAATGACTTAAGGGAGTATACCAGAGGTGTTTTTGTTTAGATGGACAATAGGAGCTGATCATTCCTGGTGATGGGTGGCATTCCTTTGAGGGAGCTTAAAATGCAATCAGGCAGATTCAGTATGTTGGATATCAATTGAAGATCTGTTGACTAGAATTAGTCTGGTAACTGCTGGAATGAGTCTGTGCAGACATGAGTTCATTTGTCTCAGGAGCGGGGATCCCCCATCATGCAGTGCTTCTCTGCTATGCCAATCCCAGAGTTCAGTGTGACTCCAGCCTTGGAGCTTGGTTCTCCATTCAGTATGCTAATGGTTCACAGCTTCCATGTAGATGAGGCTAGACGAGTTGGCCTAATTCCAGCACCCTTGTTCAAAGGGGTTTTAGGTGTGTCTCCTACTGCCTTTCATTGTTTCTGGTTTCTGGTTCAAGCAGAGGCTGAAGGTGATGGGGGAGAGGGGTGAGTCTCTGTGGCTCGTTACTATGCCCTGATTCTCCAAGAACACAGAGCTACCAAGCAGCAATATAACCACATGCCTGACTTTGATGGGACTACTAACATACTTAAATTAAATGAATCGCATGATTATGTCTTGTATGGAATTAGGACCTAATTCTTCATCAGTCTGACTATTCTATATAGAAATGTCCTAGTTTCATACATTGTTTCTGTTATTTTGTTGGGGGTGAGGGGGTGGAGAAAAGCTAAGATCATGATGTCTTCATTTATATTTTCCAGTAACTGAACTAGAGAAAGAATAATTTGGTTATATTATGGTACTCCCCAGCAGCTCCATAATAAAGATTTCAAATCGGATTTGTGAGACTAAAATCTGTCTCTTCACATTTTCAAATTTCACACACAGTTTTTTCAGGGGTCACTTGACTTTTTATCATGCTATCTCCTTCAAAGGTTTGATTATTTTAACAAAATATTTTAATATGAGCACTTTTAAAGTTGTTTTTTTTTTTTAGTCTATGTCTACATCTCACTGCTTTGTTTGGACTTCCTTAGTCCAAACTAAGCAGTTCAAAGTTAGTTCAAACCAACTGCATTTTTTTTTAAATAATTCAAACTTATCTTTTAGGTTGGACTAGCTGCACTTTTTTTTAGGTCAAACTAATTTTTTAGTTTGAACTGAAAAAGCACGGCTAGTTTGAACTAAAAGTTAGTTTGAACTAAAATAAATGTGGTTAGTTTGAACTAGCCTCTAGTTCTACTTATTTAGTTTGAGCTAGCATGAAAACCATAAAAAACTAACTAGTTTGAACTAAGCTTTGCTTAATTCAAACTAAAAAAAATATTTTAGATCAAACTAGGTAAAGTCTAGTGTAGACAGGGAGCAAATTAGTCCTGATTAAGCCTTCTTAATCCAGGGTAATTTGCTAGTGTAGACATAGCCTTAGAGTCTAAGGTGTAGAGGGTTTTTTAGAAATAAATATTACTAGTTAGTATAAAATTAATACAATATTTGAGAGGAGGTCTAAATATATCAAACTGTGCTAGAGTTCACTTAGGTCAAGGTTCTTAAACTGTTCAGAAGCAGAACCAGACTGAAAAATTGTCCTTATTTAAGTATAATGAATTCTTGAAAATCTGGCCCTAAACATTAATGCTGATTAAACAAACTAGCATGCTTTGACATTCAGTGATACATTTTCCTCATGTTTTTGAAGGAAATGATATTAATTCCCTTGAAAGAAAATTGTCCAAAATGATGAGCTTGTGTAACATGGCTTGGGAATGGGGTTCCCAATTACAAAAAGGGGAAATAATAATGGAGCAAAAGCTATCTTGGAAGCATTACTCTAGTTTTATAAATGGAGTAGCCTCTATTGCTCCAATGGCCATCTTCTAGAGGGTCACAAGTAATGAGATTGATTTTATGTCTTCAGTGTGGACTTGCTCATCAGTCATACACTGTAGAGCTTTCAAAGTGGTTTGTTCTTTTGTAAGCCTAAAGATATTGTATTGAAGTGTTTGTCCCATAATACAATACACTGAAAAGAAGGAAAGAAAAAAAAAAGGAGCAGTGAGTTTGAATGAAAAAGTGCAAACCAAGTCAATAAACAAGAATAATTTCCATTGATGCCAGTGTGATTTATGTCTTCCCATCATAGGGAGAAAGGATCCATTTGCTTAAGATTTCTGTCTCTTTCATCTTATGTTTATTAAGTAAAACTGAATGTAAGAGTTAAAGATACTGGTAAAGTAAACAGAAAGGCTGAATACTTGAACAAAGTTAATAGCAGATATTCACAAGATTTGAAATATGTGCACCAAGAAACACAATAAAATGCTGGGGGCAAAATAGAAACCTTTCAGAGAAATTCCCTCTTCCCAGCTCTACAATAAATTACCTCTTTGGAAGAATGCAAACATGATAAGCAAAACCAAGATCCCACCAACACTGGAGGAAATAAATTAATAAAATCTGTGCCTGTTTCTATGGAGAAAACAATTAGCTTCACAGCTATAACAACTGTGGAACTTGCTAGAGAAACAGTGTTTCCTGGAAGCCCACCCCAAACCCTGTAGCTGTGATAAAAAGGACAAGAAGTGATAGGAACCCTCTCCTTGCCCAGGATATATTTGGTACATAGCACTGTATTTCTCTGTACTCAAAATTTATTTATTTATTTATTTACTTGCTTGCTTGCTTGCTTGCTTACTTACTTACTTTACTGCAGAAGAAACAGAGGACTCAGTTCCTTAGTGTAGCTCTGATCAATTGATGTAGGTCAGGAACAGAAATCTCATCCCTTGAAAAAAGGTCTTCATAATATCATCCTAAAAATTATCTTAACAAGCAGAAGCTTCTATTTGGTATTCTGGATTAGCATTGGAAGAAAATGCCTCTTATTTTGATCCCATGATGGCAATGGCCAGTGCAACTTTCTTCTTCATGAATTGATAAATCACAGAAGAGACATAAAAACAGTTCATTTTGAAATGCTGTAATTTGTCAGATTCTTCACATTGCAAGTACTGTTGATGGCTATCACACCCTTTCAATCACTAGTAATCATGAGCTGTTTTGAAGGTTGAAAGAAAACATTCAGGGTTTCAATCTGAAAACATATATTGTAATCTGTCTTGAAGTTTTTTTTAGCTTTAGGCAGGAGACAGGGAATGCTACAGCATTTCTGATTTTCAGAACACCATTTGGATGTTTATGAGTTGGACCTGTACTGGCTCAAGTGATGGCCATATTCTCCATTCACATAATGCTCAACCACTGACCAAATGCTGGGGTGTGGGAGAACATGGACAAGGGGAAATTTGCTTCAGTAGCCATCTCAGAACCCCTATATTTTTCAGAAAATACTGGTGATCGAGAATCATTTGTTCTTAAACCTACTTCTTTCACACAAATTATAAAAAGAACCAGAAGATTTAGTTAGTAGAAGAAAAGTAATTAAGGTTGTGAAGGAACCACATAAAAAAGTAGTGGAATCTTAGGGTTAGAAGGACCACAGAGGTCATTTAGTCTAACCCCCACCAAGAAGCAGGATTTGATTTATCTAAACCATCCAAGACAGATGGCTTTTGAAAACCTGTAGTGAAGGAACTTCCACTATTTCCCTAGCAGTCTGTTCTGCTGTCCTACTGCTGCCCTGCTGTTCTTATGTTTACACAATCAGACATTCTCTTTAGAGTTATAAAGTGTTCTTCAAACAGTAATTAAAATGTTACAAAGTACAGCTCCTTAGCGAGGTCTACATTTATATAGTTATTTCAAATTAGTTAATTTGAAATAACTACTTCAATTTTAAATCAAAGTTATTAATTCAAAATAAAAGTCTACACTAGACTCTTTGAATTTAAGTAGAGTTTATTAATTCAAGTTAGAAAGTCTACATTAGACTCTCTAACTCCAACTGGGAGAGGATCCCCAAGCTGGCTGCGTTCCTCACCGGGAGCAGGGAAATCTTTCAGGGCTGCTTTCCCCACTGGTCTGCAAGGGAACCGCTGTGGGGCTGCTTTCCCTGGTGTCCTGCATTGTGATATACCACCCCCCAAGCCCCTCTGTGCAGGCTGTAGGGGCTGGGAGCCCGATCGGGCTCTGAGCTGCTTGTGGCACCATGAAACTGACCCTGGTCTCAGCTGCTTGCAGCACACAACAAGCAGCTCAGAGCCCAGTCAATCTCCCAGCTGGCTCCTAGTCCCAGCAGCCTGCACAGAAAGGCTGGTGGAGGAAGGATAGGCAAGCTGGCCGGCATGGAAATCAGGCTTGCAGGGGTCCCCCACCTGGGCAGTGAAAGGAGCCCACTGGGGTTTCTCTGCCCCCGTGTGGAAGAAGCAGCCTTCCAGGGGATCCCAGCTCCCAGCCCATTGTTGTGGGGGAGAAGATGCAGAGGGCATGATCCACACACTGCAATAGGGAGTCCCAATCGAGAGGCAAGAGACCAAACCACAATTTTTGGGGGTTAATCACTTTTTAGGTAACTTTTATTGAGGTAAATAGAATTACAGAAAAAAAAAAAAAAGAAGAAGTAGGTTAAATGAGAGGTTAATATTATTCAATTACTAATACTATTACTAAAATTAAAAAAAAAATTGCAATCCCTATTAGATTACACTTATCAAAACTTGTACAAACTGCGGTTTTAAAACTCTATTTCTTTAAGGGATTTAAAGGTCTTCTAAGTACAAATTAACAGCTCAATAACAAAAAATAGAGCACAAATACCACTACAACGTCTATCCAAATCGTTGTGCCTAACCCTGAATTAAACCCCCCCAGTGCCAGTCCTGGCTGGTATAATTCAGCAGAGTGAGGTTCATGGGAAACAGAGATAGAGCACACCATCTGTGGGCAAAAGAGCTTTGTTATTAACCCGCACCCTCCCCCCCCCCCAACACACACTAAAACGTCATGCACAGCCCAGGACAGCACAAACACCTTGCTTCTCCCCCTTGCTCTCCAGACGCCATGGGTCACGGCCCAGTGAGGCTCGCCCTGGGCTGTTTGAGGCTAGGAGTTAAAAGAGTCAGCTGTGGTGCCTGGCGGGGAATACTAGTGGATTTATTCTTTCATCACACTCTTTTACACTGCTGTTACCCAATTTGATTGTGGAACACCAGCTTGATTCTGATCTGTGAGGTTAATAGTTTAGAGCAGTAATAATACACATACACACAACCCCCAAAAGCTTTTTCCAATTTAAATCCCAAATTTGACCAGGCTATATTTACCACATCTGGATGTTACCTCCAGAGTGACAGACAGCAGACTTGTTCCTTTGAGAGAGAGAGAGAGAGAGAGAGAGAGAGAGAGAGAGAGAGAGAGAGCAAAATGTGATAGAACAGCCCGGTGTTAAAACGGCTGTGACCAACAGTGCAGCTTACGAGCTTTGCCTGTGCCCTTCAAATCAGCAGCCCACTAGTCTGGTGTCCACCGACTGCATGCTTCTTAAAATCCTGCCCTTGACCAGCCTGGTGTTAAAACGGCTCGACCAACAGTGAAGCCTATGGGCTTTGCCTGTGGCCTTAAAAATCAGAGCCCACCACAACCAGTTGCAGCAGTTGAACACCCCCTGCTACTCTCTTTGGATGTGCCAAGGGCTACACCCCCCACTCCAGGGTGAACAGGTGAAAACTGAATACTTAGTAAAAGAATCCAAAAAGAAAAAGGAAAAGATCTGCCAAAAGAAGAAAAGGTAAAACTGCAGGCTCCCTTGGTGATCAGTCAAGGGGTTTAACACTCTTCCTTGTGAAGAGCGGGGAGGTGCCTAGGGGGTGGCCAGATCCCCTGGCGACATGACAGGCTGCTGGCGTATTGCTTCTCCAACATGCCTAGACCAGCACCCCAGCTTTGTGGCTGAGACCTCAACAAATAGCATATCGCTTTTTGGCATGGAAACTTACTGACCTTGGTCAGTAGATCTTTCTCATGAGCTCATGGGCTCTGCAGGTGTATCTTATCGCTTTCCCAGGGTTTGGTTTGAACTGATCTGGAGTTACTTGCAGTCAGTTCTCTTAAAAAAGTGTTACTGTCTGTGGTTTTCCGACCTTGGAAGATAACACCATATAATTGTTTCTTTTCCCAATTAGAGGCCTAACAAGCTACATTCCATAAGCCAGGCTGGATTTTAGCCATAGCAAAATTCGGGTGGAAAAGTCCACCTTTCACACCGTTAATTAGATATAACCCCAGCCCACAGCTAAAATAGAGTAATTTTGCATTAATATCTTCAAATTACAAGTTAATTTGAAGTAAAAGTAGGTTTTATTATATAGAATTAGAGTTTCCTTAATTCAAATTAAGGAACTGCTTAGTTTGCTATAATAAAATGCACGCTTCACCAGGGAATAAGTTATTTTAAATTAAGCCTCCTTAATTTGAAATAACTTGTCAGTGTAGACATACCCTTTCAGAGTAAGTATGTTCCTTTGCTATATTACACAACAGGTATGTCAACACGCAGGTTTTAAAATGAAATAACACTGGTTATTTCAATTTTAAAAAAGTTTAGTTCCACATGACATTTTCTTATTTCAAAACAAGGAAAATTATTTTGATATAATAAAACCTAGTATTATATCAAAATGAGAATAATATAGAATTTGTCATTTTGATATAACTCTGTGCAGACCTGTTATAACAATATATTGATATAAGGGGTTTGACCTTCTTCTTCCCAGGGTGCATGGCACCCTGGACAGAAATGCTCCTCTCCCAGCACCCTGGCCAGGGAGGGGAACAGGACCCTGGCCAGGGAGAGAGGATTCACGGGTGGCACCCAGGTCCCTGTGCAACCAGGGCACAGGGAGAAGGGATCCCTACCAGCAAGCTGGGCAGCAGAGGAGGGGATATCCACGTACCCGCCCTTCTCCGCAGCTGGCCAGGTGTCCGGGGAAGGGATCCCAATGTTCCTGGTTCCCCGTGGGGAGCCGGGCACGTGGGGATACCTTCCTCCATGCACCCAGGCAACTGTAGGGGAAGCTAGGAGCATGAGGATTCCTTTCTCTGGTGCCCAGCCAGCTCTGGGGGAAGCCAGGCACGTGGGGCCACATCTCCCCTATGCCTGGCCGAGCCTGAAGGCTCCAGCCAGTCTGGGGGGATGTCTTTTCCCCCACCAGGCTCCAGGAGCCTGGAGACAGTGGGGGCTTTATTCACCCTGCCACAGGGTCTCCTGGGGAGATCCAGGCAGGGGATTGGGTGGCAACATGACCCTGCCAGGGGGCCATGTTGCCACACCTTCCAGAGTGCCCCTCTCCTAAATCGAACTACAAAGTCCTGTCCCAGGACATGCTAGTTCAATTTTTTTTTTGTGGGTATCTGTTAAATCAATATAAGTTAAATTGATTTAATGATTTTTGTATTGATTTAATTTAAATTGCTTCAAGTTAAATCAATTTAACTCCCTGTATGTGGACATAGTGAAAAAGTTTTATCTGCATATTATGGAATTCGTAATACTTTGGGTTATTAAATTCTTAGGGAAAGCTACTATTGCTATTTTAATAATAAAAACAACATTTTTTGAATATGTACATACTAGGAGTTGAAAAGCTTGATGCAACTAGTGACTATTTTTTTTACTTGGTTGCCCTGTTGTTGATTTTTAGAACTTTCTGACCAGCAAACCTTCACATACGTGTGATTCTAATTACCATAAGTCAATTTTACTATAAAAATAAAATAACTGCATAAATTTGCTAATTCTCTTTTCCCCCACCATTATCACTTATACTTCCTTTTAGATATCTTTGGAAGGGTATCTGGAGTAATATTTGGTATTAGAATTGTATCCTAAAGGACTGTTTCAAACTGTTGAGTGAAAAATGATTTTTCTCCCCCAAATCACTAATATCAATTTTCTAGAGAAATTTGTTATAGTGCACCAAACTTTAATAATTGTTTTTCTGAATGCCCAGTCAGGGACCTGAACCACTATTTAGCTCCCATGGAGTTCTCTGCTGTATCTTAAAAGATTTCACAATTAAAAACAAATAAAGTTATCACAATAATTAAATACAATAAAACAAATACAATTATTAATATAATACATTACAATACATTATGATAATTTTTATTACTAAGTACTTTGACATCAATATTGAAGTTTACTCAAATCAGTACATACTATTACTTTTTTTTTTTTTTTGGTCTGATTCCTCCATTTACTCATGTTAAGTAATACCTTAAAATACATTTGTGACCTGCACTCTGTCTCACAAGAGGAGAGCTATGCAAGCTACCTATACAGTGGATCACACTGCACAGAACAGTTCAGAGCTACATCTGCCCATTGTACAGGAGTGGTTGGGTATTCATGAGAAGAGGTAGAGTGAATAGAGCCATGAATTCCTTTCCCCCCCAATGGATCAGACAGGGCAACTAAGGCACAGTGTGGTCCACAGTCAGCTCATGGACGGGAATGCATGGACACACTGCCTTCTGACTACCAGATAAATTTTACTTTGAAAGTAGTCTCTGCCATTTCAACAGGACTACTTACAGAATAAGGTAGTATTCAATGTGAGCTAAGTTTGTGGAACTGGGGTTTTTAGTAGAGTTTTATAATGCTTTTCTAGATATAACTTTGAAACAGCTAGCACAGCTGCCGGGCAGGGGTGGGGGGGGCGGAGCAAGGGGAAAAGAGTGTACTACCTAATATACCAGACTTGGAGGCAGGTTGTGAGGCCTACAAAAGAGTGAACAGAAATGCCCTGATAAATCATATAGGGAGTAAGTCTACAATGTTATCTTTGTACAGTTTTTATCCCTAGGCTTCTAATACCCCACAGTTTCCCCTGCAAAAGTTTTATCTGCTGGAGGGGAGAGCTAGACTAATAATAATTGCTCTGCAGAGACAAGGAAAATGACAGAAGGAACACAATTAATAACATAGGAGCACTATCAAACACTAGCATTTTCTTACATATGGATATGCTTGGATAACTTAAACTGTGACTTTGCAGAAAAAAAGAAAATTAAAATGTAAAAGAAAGAGTCATGTTACTTACTCCTTTAAAATTTAATAATGTTAGCTTAGTCTGAGATTGATATAACCAATGGCGACTGTCCTAAATAATGAGGAATGATGTAGAAAGTGATCTTTCTTTCTTTCTTTCTTTCTTTCTTTCTTTCTTTCTTTCTTTCTTT
>ML681993.1:19443312-19567604 GCA_007922195.1 Podocnemis expansa | reverse complement strand
ATGCGAAAAATAAATTTGTTAGTCTTAAAGTGCCACACGACTCCTTGTTTTTTTTCAAAAGGTGGAAGTCACTTGTAATGTGACTTCTTTAAACAGCATAAGAATTGATCACATTATGCTAACATTATATTTAATGATTACTTAATAATTTTGGTCCATTGTTAAAGCCAGATGTATATATGTTGAAGTTTTAACTCAGTTACAGCTGAAAGTCTAATTTTATCATTATATTGGCAATTCTCAGCTAATAAAATTCATACTAGTTAGTTTGTAGGGAGCATAATTTGAATACATTAAAAAAATTCCCTCAAATAAAAAAAAAAGGTTCTTCTGCTAAAACTGTAAAAGGATCATAATAGCCTCAACTAAATAGGGTTAAAGGTTAAAGATCAAAATGTAATCTCCAAAGGACTGAGCCACTTGGCTAAATTAATAGTTTTATCTCTCACATACTCATATTGGACATAAGCCGAAATTTAAGAAATCAGGGCTCTGGATCTGATTGTAATTATGTCTGTTACATGAAAGAGGATGTTTGGATTTTTTTTTTAAGGGACCAAAGAATAAATGTAGAACTTCTTTAAATGAATTATATATGTAAAAATCAAGGGTGCTAAAACAGATCAGGAAAATATAAAGAATTGTAAAATCAGATTAATTTGCCTAATACTTGCTTTAATGTTTAAGAACAGTCTTCTGTTATGAAGGAATTGAAATGAACCCATCAGTACTGAAGTGTTAAAACATTTTTTTTTTACTGAGACACTTTAAATGAACACTCATTTTTTATATGAATGGTGGGGTGTATTTCAAAAAGCAGCATAATTTGCCAATTTTCTTTTTGTAATTAAATATTCTTTTCTCATTTAAGTCATGAGAGGAAATCTTGTTTTCCTATGGTGAATCATAATGTTTTGGTTTATCAACTCCTACTCACATTTAAAACAGTTATTGTCATTATAAAGCCAATATTAATCATGGTAATAAGTGGTAAATTGAATCAAAAGCAGGAAATACTATGTGGAAACTGAGTAAACAGTGAGATTTTACATGATGACTACTCAAAATGTCTCACTTCTTTGACAAAATTAACAGCAGATGGTTAGGATGTACATCAGCACTTGTAAGCCTGATGCTTCTAACAATATCTTAGGTCAAAAAATATAGTATCTTAAAATAAGAGGAGACAAGCAAACTGGGACATCACACTTTTTTCCTATTCTTTATATTTCTGTGTAATTGAACTCTACAATAATCAGATTAAGAATCAAAGAATCAGATTTCATGCTAAAACACAGTCTAACAGAGCTTTAACTGGAACCTATCCCTGATATAGTAGATCCAAAGCTCATCCAATAAGTGACAGTGTATCTCAAGAGAAAGAAAGAGTAGAAAAATCTGAATGACATGCTTTGCAAGTTGGGGATTCTCATATAGCCACACTTTTGAAAGCATGAAATTAAAAATTGCTATGTGAGTACAAAACAATGTTAGCCACATTTTTCAGTTGAGTGGGTAAGGAACAGGAATTGTTGTAGCTTAGCAGAGAACCAATGGACCTAAGCAGGTAAAACATTGGTTTTGAAACCAACAGTTACATAATAAATATGTGTATCTTTTGAAGTGTAGAGTAAATTAAGTATGCTGTATTTTACAAAGTGGACACTTAAGTTTAGGCAAGTCTATATTCAAGTAAATAGTATTCTGTTATGACCAGGCAGTATGAAGATGAACAAAACACCACCGAAAGTCTGTGTATAGATGTGAATCTTTGCAGCCTCCCTTTTCTATCTGCAAAATATCTTTGCAGGTGTATATCTTGCTAGGAAAAAAAATATTCTGTCCATTGATTCACAGGAGGTGTTGGATTGAATGGTTCTCTTTACAAGAATAAACATGGGGGGAAGTGATGCTTGCTTGTAGAAGTGTTAGCTCTGATGCCCCACTGCAGACCTAAGCCATAAATTAAGGAGATCCCTGAGAAGGGGGCCTACTCCAGCCTCCTTGGGTTTTGCTGATTCCAGCTGTCTTCATTTCACACCAGTGGTCATGCCAGAGGTATGAGGGTAGCGGGAGTATTTTGCCTCCTTCGCTCTTCTGAACTCAGATTTTTTTTTTTTTTATGTTCCTATGTACATTTTTGTGGTGTAAGAGAATCTATTTTAAACATCTCATTTTAGTGCGTTACTGCTAAAAGAACTTTTGTTCTTTACATTTATGGAATTCTATTTTTTTTCTGAACAAACACATTTTTATCATTTACACAAAAGTATGGTGTCAACTGTAGTTTAATCTTTTAAACTCCTCAAATGTTCTCATTTTCCTTTGAAACATAATGATTGTGATAAATGTTAGATATCTAACTCTAAACGAGATGATTTGGAATACAGCATATGTGCTGTATCAGTATAATTTATGATGTATATAGCATCTTCACAAATCAGCTACAGAGACATTAATAAAAATATTTTGGTTTGTACTGACAGTTATGATATTGACATGGACACAGCAGCAAAATGAGCAGAGACATATGCATGAAATTTAACAGCAGGCCTAATTTTTTTGTTACATTTTAGTAAGAGGGAAGAGTGCTGGTGCGACCTCACTTGGAGTATTGTGTACAGTTCTGGTCACCCATGTGTAAGAAAGATGAATTCAAACTGGAACAGGTGCAAAGAAGGGCTACAAGGATGATTTGTGGAATGGAAAATCTCTATGAGAGACGACTTAAAGAGCTTGGTTTGTTTAGTCTTCTCAAAAGAAGGCTGAGAGGAGATATGATTGCTCTTTATAAATTCATTAGAGGGATCAATACAAGGGAGGGAGAGCAATTATTTGAATACAGCGCCAATGTGGACACAAGAACAAATGGATACAAACTGTCCTTCAGAAAATTTAGGCTTGAAATTAGACACAGATTCCCAATCATCAGAGAAGTAAAGTTCTGGAATAGTCTACCAAGGGAAGTGGTGGGGGCAAAAACCTTAGGTGCCTTCAAAACCGAGCTTGATAAGTTTATGGATGGAATGATATGATGGACAGTGTAGCTTGGCCATTGTCTGTCTTTTACTACTGGTGATGGGTATTATAGGAACGTGAGAAGGGGCATTTGATTGAGTGGGTTCTGAGTTATTGCAGAGAAGTTCTTCTTGACTGGCTGTTGTGGACTTGCCTTCATACTCAGGGTTTAACTGCTTGCCATATTTGGGGTCGGGAAGGACTTTTCCCCCTGGGCAGATTGGCTTGGGCTCTGGAGTTTTTTTGCCTTCCTCTGTAGCATTGGGCAAGGCTCACTTGCTGGTTGATTCTCTGTATTAAAGTCTTTAAATCATGATTTGAGGACTTTAATAGCCCAGTTATGGGTTTGAGGTTCATTTTAGGAGTGGGTGGGTGATGTTTTGTGGCCTGCACTGTGCTGGAGGTCAGACTAGATGATCATATTGGTCCCTTCTGACCTTAGAGTCTATGAGTCTACGCTTCCCATCAACCACATCTTCCTACACCAAGCATTTGAATAGTTCCAGTGCATATGTCACAAAGTTCTTTACCATATAACTCATAATTTGTGGTGGGAACTTCTCAGTCTACACTGGAGGACTCACTCTGAACCTTAACCATCCCCTTCATAAGGGAGACAGATGATGCAGAAAGGTAAGGACCTCAGCCTTCAAAGGCCACTAGGTCTTACCCATGAGCCTTAAGACCACCACCCAGATCTTTTGTGTTGGAAAATTATTTGTTTTATCCTTTGAATCACACTGGAAAATGGCCACATGTTGCCAGGAATTAACCAATCCAACCCAAGTACCTCCATGTTTAACCTACCCATGGCTTAAAAGTACTTTGAGGAAGGCAAAACACTCCCTCGGCTTCTGCAAGTTGATCAATGGGAGAAAAAAAATCTACCTTGTACCCTAGATGAGTGATGAACAAGATTAGCAGCATCTGTTAGGGCATGTTCCCATTCATTGTTTGGCATGTTGGGTGGATCTACTAGAACAGAGTTTACAAGGGCTCTATATAACCCCCCTTCAGGTTAAATCTGTGAACTGGGAAATGCTTCTCTATCAGAACCCCTTACAACAGTGCCAGAGACTCCTCTGAGTAGAACATAACTGTTGCCCCTTAGTGTCCCTTGCTCCTGCAACTGTCCACCTTTACCACTAACCTCATCAAATTCTCCCATCTGCTAAGGCAGGTGGTTGGCATTTATTATTTAGCTTTGTCTAGCTTCAGGTATTTCAGCTAGTGTGGCCACTAGGTATAACAAGAATCATGCTCCATGAATTTGAACAAAGATTTGTCTATATCAGAATCAACCTTGGCAAGTTTTCGAACTAATGTATATAGGAAGTCAAAAAGACAGATTTAGACATCTTTGAGGCAGAAATACACTTAAAAATCTCTTAATTAATATTCATTCTCTGGAAAATATGTGTTAGGAGGATGATATGTAAACTGTAACCTCAAAACTCCATGATATCCATGGCTGGACATAACCAAAAGTTATTATCTAGTGGTGTTAGGTATTCTGTCTGGGATGAGAACTGGCAAAAATAAAATAAAATAAAATAAAGTAAAGTAAAAGAAAAAAATAAATGCAGCAGGGATGTTCTGATTTTTCTACTTTTTAAAAAAATGTTAATATTTTATTAACATGTTTTGGTTATCAGAATCTCTTAAGGAGTTCTATAACTGTTCAGTACTTCCCAAATATACTCTCAGAAATTTTGTTTTATATAAAATATATCTAAATTTGATTAAATCATTAAAAATTCAAACTATGATACATTCTGACTAGTTTTAGAAGTGATTTGGCTTTCTCTTTCCAATTTCTAAGCAGCCACTTCTTCATCATAAAACTACCTGTGATCATTATTACTGATTTGTACACTCAGTAAAGGAACTAAAGAGGACTGAAGAAACCTTCTAAACCCTAAATTAAATTACTCTAGTTCATTATTAAGACATGCTGGTAAGACAAATGTCTGGAAGATTATACCACTATGAAATGTTTGTTCTGTGGATACATGACTTCAGTCTCCAAGGCTATGTCCACACACAAGCAGTAAAATTGATTTAACTTAAAGAAATCTAGTTGAATCGCTATAAAAATCATTAAATCACTTTCAGTTAAATTGATTTAAAAGGTCCACACCAAAAAACCCCAAATCGAACTAGCATGTCCAGGGACTGGACTTGCTAGTTCAATCTAGGAGGAGGGCACGCTGGGAGGTGTGTCAACCTGGCTCCCTGGCAGGGCCATGTTCGCACCCATTCCCCTGCCTGGCTTTCCCCAGGAGAGCCAGTATCAGGTGAAAACCATCCTCCACCAGTTCTGCTCTCCCTGAGCCCAGTGTGTGTGTGGGAGACATACCCCCAGACTGGCTGCAGCCTTCAGCGCAGCCAGGCTTGGGGAAGAAGGTAGCCCCACCTGCTAACCAGATGGCAGGGGAAGAGACCCTAGCATGCCCAACGTTCAGGGCTGGCTGGGGGCTCAGGAAGGGATCCCCACTGTCTGGCACCCACAGCAGCTCCAGTCAGGTGGCAGGGAAGGGATCACCTCATGCACAGCACACGTGGCAGCTCCAATCAGGCTGCGGGGAAGAGACCCCCACACTCCCAACACCCCTCACACTGGCTGGGTGGTGGGGAACAGACCCCCACAAGACCAGCACCCCCAGCAGCTGCAGCAGGTCTGGTGGGGAAGGGATACCCCCTGCCTGGCACCTGTTCTATCTGGGCTGTGGGGAAGAGATTCCCACACATCGGGCACCCCTCCACACCACCCAGGTGGTGGGGAAGGGACCCTGCACTCCCAGTGCTTCCACCACTAGCTGCGTGGTGGGGAGAAAAGCCCATCCAAGCCTGGCTGCAGTGCACTTGTGGTGCAGGGGGAAGGGACCCCCAGTCAGGCTAGAGCCATGCTAGCCAGGCTGTGGGGAATGCTCCCCTGGTTCCTGGTATTCTCCCCGGGAAGTGGAGGAGACAGGACCCCCTGCACCTGACTTTTGTTGTGTGGCATTCCAGAACCTCAGCGTGGGGTTCCCAACTTCCTCACTGCCTGGGGAGCATGCCAGGAGCCAGGGGGGCATACCCCGCAGCCTGGCTAGTGCAGCTCTGGCTGGCCCAGAGGTCCCTTACCCTGAAACCTGCAAGCGTGCTGCTGCCGGGCTGGAGGGAGGACTTTTCTCCCCACCACCCAGCTGGCAGTGGGAGCACCAGGCGTGCAGGGTCCCTTCCCCACCACCCAGCCTGTGTGGGAGGAGTCGGGCATGCGGGGTTCTCTTCCCTGACACCCAAATAGAGGTGCTATGCATTTGGGGATCCCTTCCCCACCCTGTACCCCCTATGGTCCTTTCTTCCTCCCTCTGCAGGGTGCTGGAGGAGGTCTTCCTTCCAGGGTGCCATGCACCCTGGGAGGAAGAAGGTCAAACAGGGTTGAATTGAGACAATGGTTCTTTTAAAACAACACATCCAAATGGCATTGTTTCGAAAGGCCTGTTTTGATTGAACAATTATTTTAATTCCCTATCAGGTCTTACTGTTTCGCTCTAACTTTTGTTGTTTCAATATGACAGAGCTTGTTATCTCGAAACAACGGAATGTTGTGTGAACCTATTTTGTTTTTCAGTGTGAAACAACCAGCATTGTTTCCCTTTAAAACCTATGCGTGGACATACACTAAGGCTATGTCTACACTAGGAGAAGTTAGTTTGTATTTATTAATTCAAACCAATAAGTTCAAGTTTAATTCTAGCCAAACTTGAACTTATTATTTCAAATTAACGAAGTGGACTAATTTGAGTTAACATTAAGTCAAATTAATCTACTTTGTTAATTCAAACTAACTGTTCTTTGTTCAAGCTTATTAAATTTGAACTAAGGGTTAACCCTAATCTACATCATCCTTAGTTTGAACTAAGGATCAAACTAAGGGATTAGTTGAAAATATCCAGCAGGTTTTACTAATTCAATCTAAGCTTTCATTAGTTTAAATTAAGGAATTCCTTATTTCAAACTAATGAAACACTAGTGTAGACAGGGACTAAGCTAGTTTAAATTAAGCCTCCTTAATTCAAACTAACTTGCAAATGTAGCCATACTCTAGATTATCAATATGACTACAAATACTTACAAAAATGCAATTAAAGAAAAAAATAAATCAACATTCATTCCAAATACATGCAGTCATATATAAGCAAAATTGAACGATGTGTATCTATATCTTTCTCTTTCTTGTATTCTTTCTCTTTCTTTTTGTAGCTGTTTGTTTTTTTAGAAAATTGTTTGTTTGTTTGTTTGTTTGTTTCTTTGTTTATCATTTTATGTCTCATAGTGGAATGAATTAAGTGATATATAGTAAAACAGGGAGCTATAGAACCTTCATCTGAAAATTTCTAGCTTCTTACCCACCAAAGTGGGTAAATGGTTTTTGTTGACTCAATTTTAAAGTGCCTTTGGGAAAAAGTTCATTCTGTCATCAGATTGTTTACATTCCATTAGAAGCATACTTTTGCAGTTAAGTTGCAATCATTTTCAATGTTATTGAAATAAAATTTTCTTTCTTCATGTTTGCAAAGTGCCTACAATGAATTTGTTCATGAAGTTATCCTGATCTTCTATTCTAAAGCTGAGAAAACTCAATGATTTTGTAAGTCTTTTTTTTTTTGAAAACTATAAGAAGCTTCCTTAATAATGACAAGGCAGTAATATATTTTATATGGTGTTCTGCATATTTCCTGGCTCTACCCATTGCTGTTAGTGACTTGCAAGCAAGCAAGCAACCAAACAAAAACAAACAATTCTTTAGGGGCCTATTTACTAAATATTTGTCTCTAAGAGAATTTTATGGAAAGCCTTAAGCTCAAACAAATATTGCATAAATGAGCTGCTATGCTGCATATTGCTATACGAGGTGAAATTTGCATTTCTGTATGTTCATAACAATGTACTTTAGTTTATAACAATAAGAAGAAGGAAGCAAAACAAATAAAGAACTGTAAAGCAAATTCTAAAAGGAAACAATGACAAGAGCATAAATAGCATAAAACACAATTTGAAAAAGAATAGTATGGATTAAACAGCCTTCTTTTTGTAGGTGAAATTTGCAGACTCATTTGACACTTCTGTTTGAATTGTGGTTAGGAAGCTGGGGACCTGAAAGTCTCACTGCCAGAACTGAAGTGAATGTGGAGGAGAATGTTTTATGTGCAGAGATTTTTGTGCCTATTTCCCTAAAACTTGATGGCTATGTCCACACCCAGGCAGTTACATTAATGTAACTTAATTAAATTGAACAGTTCCACACCAGAAAGTCAAATTGAACTAGCATGCCTAGTCACAGGACTTACTAGTTTGATTTCAGAGAGGGGCACCATGGGAGGCATGGCAAGATGGCCCCCTAGAAGCACCGCATCCCCCTATATGAATAGAGAAAGGCAACCTGGGAAGGAGAAGGACAAAACTGTTAAATTGAAACAACCATTAAATCAAAATAACATGTCTACACTGCATTATTTTGATATAAAGGTTGTGATCTAAGCATTGCTTTGATTTTAAACTAGGTTTTATTGAATCAATCTAACTTTCCTTGTTTCAAAATGATGGAGCTTGTCATTGTGAAACAAGAAAGTGTTGTGTGGACCAAAGCTTTTTTTAAATCAAAATACCTAGTGTTATTTTAATTTAAAAACCATGTGTGGACATACCCAACTTACCTACTTGAAACTTGTCTCTCTTTCAGTCCTGTCTCTTCCCCACCCCTGGATCTTCATCCGAGTACCACTTTCCTCGCATGAACAGTTCCAGTTCCCTTGACTAGCAAATATTAATTTTAGCCACCCTAGTTTCGTGTCCCAATTAACTTCTTTAACCATCCCTGGGTATGACTCTTGTGCTATTGTTGTTTGCAGCATGCAGTGATTGAATGGGTTCAGCACGGAGCTCTTAACCAGAGGAGAGACATGCTCCCTACTCTTAGTTCCAGTGTCTGGTCCTAGTCCAGAACAATCTAGAGTAACAATCACAGAAAAAGTCTGTTCAAGTCCCAGGTTGGAGTTGTCCAGCATTCATGGAATCTCAGGTATTTTAGTTGCAAAGTATCTATTGAACATATATAGTTCAAAAGTTTATAACTTGGCCTAATTAATTGGATGTTCCCAGTTACTGAAAAAGGCACATGTCTGAAAAACAGGCCATGCTCATCCAAGTGCCTTCTGCCTATGACCTTTTTAGAAAGGTCACCAGAATTAAACATACATAAAACAACACATTTCCTTGGAAGTATCTGAACTGTGCCGGGTGAAGATTTAATAAAGCATTCAGCCTCTGCCATATGTAAGGTCTTGACCATTTAAGTGTAAATAGTTAAAATAATTGAAAATTATCTTCTAATGAGATATGTGGACAAATCCCCATGATAATCCCTGTTGCAGACAAGCTTCTCCTATAATTAAAAAGACCAATTTCAAGATAGCTTTAATAATTTCTTAAAAGTTTGTACTTTTTTATTTTAATTTTTATCAACAATTATTATCTTCATTTACACCGCTTTGTGATTTTTTTCTAATCATTAGGTTATTTCTTCCTCAAATACAGACTACTTTTAACAGTATACAAACTCTGGATTTTATGATTTCTTTCTGAACAATAATTCTATTCATGGTGTTATATATTGCTTTTTTTCTATGCAGTCTCAGCACTTATCACTTATTGCCCATGGGCTCCCCTTTCTCTTACATTTATACATGATCATGTCATGACTATCCTTTATCATTTTTTGCCCAATAATTTACAGGAAGAATGGTGTTTAAATTATCTTTGCCTATTGCTGACCCCACATACTGCGTTGCAGTTAACTGTGCATATTCAGAACATAAATGACTCAAAAAAATAGAAACTGGAGAAAATATTTCATTACACAACTTCCCATATTTCTCATATTAACATGTTTCTCACAAAATAAAGAATCAAGTTAAATCTTATAGCACTAGTATGCCTTGGGCACTATGATTTACAATGAAAAATAATAGAATCACATGAAAAATGCTCACATTCATCTGACAGTTAAGTCATTGATTTATGAGGAGGACCTTGATCTGCCAAGTGGAGCTATTTTTTCCAGTCATATCACTTTAGGGAAGGGAAATTCTGTTCACCACTTTGCAATTATTAAATCTATTATATGTTATTTAGACATTAAAAAACAAAAACAAAAACAGGAGTCCTGTGGCACTTAAAGACTAACAGATTTATTTTTCGCAAGAGCTTCCATGGGAGAAAATCCCACTTCGTCAGATGCTATGAAGATGAGGGAACTTACAGAATGGAAAGAAAATAAATGCAAGGGACTGTAAAACATGGGATCACGTCATACAGTAACAGCAATACAGAGCAGCTGTTAAGGTTCAACCCCTGGGAAGGGTGAAATCAAATTCTTTGTTGTACTGGGAAAAGAAGCCATAGGCATGATTTGTCCTGCTTTCACATAATCTAATTTCTATATTAGTTCCACTTCAACTGTTTCTCGTTGAAGTCTTCATGTCTCACTGACGTCCCTGAGTATGGTCATTTACAAATCATTTATAGAGTCATTAGAAAGATGGAAGTGGTCAGCAACTGTTTTTTCTCTTTTGTGCTTTCTGATGTCAGTTTTGTGTTCATGTATTCTTTTGCACAGGGATCGTCCTGTTTGTCCAATGTATAAGGTGTTGGGGCACTTCTGGCACATGATGGGATCCTTGATGGAGTAGCTGGCTTGATTAGGACCTATGATGGTATCTTTTGTGCAGATATGTGGGCAAAGTTGGGAACGTGGTTTGTTGCAGGGGTATGTGACTGTTTTAATGTTTCTGTTGTTAGGTCTGTAGTTGCTGGTGAGTATCCATTTAAGGTTGGGCAGCTGTTTGTAGGCAAGGAGAGGTCTGTCTCCCAAGGCTTGAGAGAGTGAGGGATCATCTTTTAAGATAGGCTGTAAGTCCTTAATGCTCCAATGTAGAGGTCTGACTTGAGGGTTTTATTTGGCGACTAGTGGAGTGAGCTTCCAGAAAACATCATTCTAGCCAATATGGATATAGAAGCTCTTTATGCCAACATCCCACACAATGACTGATTACAAGATATTGGAAGAACCATCCCAGATGATCCCACAGCACAGCTCATGGCTGCATTTTGTGGCTTTGTGCTCACCTGCAACCATTTCAGATTTGAGGTTAATTTATATCTTCAAGTCAGTGGCACTGCTAGGGGCACCAGCATAGCCACACAATATGCAAACATCTTTGTGGGTGTCTTAGAACAACATTTCCTTAATTCTCATACCAAAGTGCCTCTGCTCTACCTACACTACATTGATGACGTCTTCATCATCTGGATCCACAGTAGGGATACTCTTGAAGATTTCCACAGAGATTTCAACAATTTCCACTCCACAATCAAACTCAGCCTGGAACACTCCACACAGGAGATCCACTTTCTGGAGACTACAGTACAAATTAGGCAAGGACACATGAAAACCGCCCTATAGCAAAAGCCTATTGATTGGTATAGTTACCTACATCCCTCAAGCTTTCATCCAAAACATCATACGATACACAGTCTACAGAAAAGCCCTAAGATACAACCACATTTGCTCTGATCCCTCAGACAGAAGCAGACATCTTGAGGATCTCTATCAGGCATTCTTAAAAGTACAATCCCCACCTGGGGAAGTAAGAAGAACAAATTGACAGAGCCAGACGGGTACTCCAAAGTCATCTACTGAAGGAGAGGCCCAAAAAGGAAAACAATAGAAGACCACTAGTCACCACATACAACCCTCAAGTGAGACCTCTGCAACAGATCATTAAGGACCTACAGCCTGTCCTAAAAGATGATCCCTCACTCTCTCAAGCCTTGGGAGACAGACATCTCCTTGCCTACAAACAGCTGTTCAACCTTAAATGGATACTCATCAACAACTACAGACCTAACAACAGAAACATTAAAACAGTCACACACCCCTGCAACAAGCTACACTGGCACCTTTGCACACATATCTGCACAAAAGATACCATCATAGGTCCTAATCAAGCCAGCTACTCCATCAAAGATCCCATCATGTGCCAGAAGTGCCCCAACACCTTATACATTGGACAAACAGGACGATCCCTGTGCAAAAGAATACATGAACACAAAACTGACATCAGAAAGCACAAAAGAGAAAAAACAGTTGCTGACCACTTCCATCTTTCTAATCACTCTGTAAATGATTTGTTAACGACCATACTCAGGGACGTCAGTGGGATGTGAAGACTTCGAAGAGAAACAGTTGAAGTGGAACTAATATACAAATTAGATTGTGTGAAAGCAGGACTTAATCGAGACTATGGGTTCTTTTCCGATTACAAAAGGTAATTTGACTTCAGGCTTCCCATGGTTTGAACCTAACAACTGCTCTGATTTGCTGTTACTGTATGACCTGATCCTGTGTTTTACCCCCCCTTGCATTCATTTTCATTCCATTCTGTAAGTTCACCCATCTTTGAAGCATCTGATGAAGTGGGGTTTTCTCCCATGAAAGCTCTTGCGAAAAATAAACCTGTTAGTTTTAAAGTGCCACACGACTCCTTGCGGTTTGGGTTGGTTTTTTTTTTTTTTTTTTTTTGCTGGACTAGACTAACATGGCTCTCCCTTTGGGAAAGGACAAATCATGCCTATGGCTTCTTTTCCCAGTGCAACAAGTAATTTGACTTCACACTTCCCAGGGGTTGAACCTTAACAGCTGCTCTGTATTGCTGTTACTGTATGACCTGATCCCATGTTTTAAATTCCCTTGCATTTATTTTCTTTCCATTCTGTAAGTTCCCTCATCTTCATAGCATCTGACAAAGTGGGATTTTTTTCTCCGGAAAGCTGATGTGAAAAATAAATCTGTTATTCTTTAAGTGCCATAGGACTCCTTGTATTTTTTGCTCGACTAGACTAACATGGCTACCTCTTTGTAATTTGGAAATTAGGTTTGTAGTACCTGTTTTGTTTCCATGTCGGGAAAAAATAAAAAAAAAAAGGGATTTCTTTCAAATACATATGAAAATTAGAAAATCACAAACGAAGAAGATGGGGCTGTTGAATTTATTTCTAAATTCCCCAAATTAGTCAAGAGTGAGAAATTAAAAGAAAAAATAAAACTTGATGAGCTGCCTGATACTGCTGGATCGAGTAAGGGCACATTTGACAGGCGTACTTCAGTAGCAAAACCCATGATTCATTCTCTCAGCAAGTGATTATTGACTGAACTGCCAAATACAAATCCCTGATACATCTGTAATTAATTAGCTTATTAATTAATTAATTTAATTGCTTAAATTAATTAATTTTGGTTAATAAGAAGGTATACAATGTGATTCACCTTAACTATGTTCTATTCATAAAAATTAATTCCAATACACTTTGGGGTGCGTGGAAAGTCTTTCAAAGACAACCAAAAACCATCTTGAATCAACTGTTTTGCTGTTTTCATATTTTTCCTATAAAATCCAGTGGTTTTTTTTTCCAGTATTTCAGATGACCCTTGATTTGTTTACAATATCTTTGTTCAAATTGAAGTAACTATTGACCAACAAAAATCAATTTTCATAATTTTAAGTGTAAAACCTTTTTTTAACTTTTCTTGTGCAAAACTATGTATGTTACCATGATTTTTAAATATGCAAATTAAATTGGTTGTCAAAGAATTTTGAATTAAGAAACCTAAGACTTTCAAAAAATAAGATTGTTTGATTGAACCTCTTTCTGGTATAAATCTATCCTCCATTACAAAAAGTCAGTCTGGGATCCAATCAAAGTTTATTTCTAATAAATGTCCATATTTTCATTGGGACCCAAGAAAAACTGTTGCTTGAGTAACTTGCTATGTTCTAAAAAGGGATCAAAGACAGTAATTTAAACACTTGTCTGTTTCACTGTAAAACATGTGTTATTATTGAAAAGGGCAAATCTCCTAATCAATTTGTATGGGAATGCTGAAAAGTTAACTGATGTACTTATTCTCAGAAAGCAATATTATACCTCAGGAAGGTTTTTTTTTTTGTTTGTTTGTTTTTTTCCCCATAGCAAATCATCATTTATACATTTATAATGATCATTGGCTATGTCTATACTGCAAAACCTAAGTCAACTTTTTAAAGTTGACTTAATAAAGTCTACTGAAAGTTGACTTTATTAAGTCCACTTTGTGAATCCATCCTTCTGTTAAGTTGACTTAAGAAAGTTTGTTAACTCAGCTTAAGAAAGTATCTTAATTAAAATATGTGTTTGCGTAAGTCAACTTTTCTAAGTTGATTTATGCAGGCACATGTTATTACATAGGCCATCTTAAGCTGATTTAGATGCCCACATTGCATTAAATTGGCTTAATAAAGTCAACTGAATGCCTAAATTGACTTAAAGAATGAGAGTTATTTAGTTGACTTAAGGAAGCCCTTAAGTTGACTTAATGAACTCCACATGTGGCCAGGGCTTTGCTTAAATTGACCTAAGCATCCTTAAATTGACTTAAACCCATATTGTAGAATACCCTTTAAGTGAAGCATAGGATTTTTTTCCATTTTTTTCTATTTCTGGATGTGTGTTCTATTGCATCACTCTAGGTATCCTCATTTTTACCTCCACCTATATCTAACTGTGATCCACAGACAGGAAAGATTGGTGACTGTAGTGGTCACCTACTGGAAGACATTGTCATGTGTCAGTTTAGGGTGGCCAGAGGAATGGCAGGCCCCAAAGCCTGTACCAAAGTAAAATCATGCTAATTTGCCAGCTGAAATTGCAAATTGCTAGTCTCCCCTGGAAGAAGAGGAAGTCGCCACACACACAAGCCTTTCCCCCTGCTCTCCGGTTCGGGGAGAGTAGGTGTCTGGTTCAAGTGGCAGCCTCTTTCCCCCTGAGAGGGTTGAACTGTCTAAAAGTGGCAAGCTCATTTTTTTTCTCTGTCCCTTTTACTTCTGCTTTTGCTCTTGAGTAACCCTGGCTTGTTTGTAGCAGGATATAAAAGGGAAGCCACTAGAAAGGATAGGGGAGAGTTTCTCTCGGGTTGGAAGACACCAAGAGCTGGGGGTCTCAGTCCGTTTGAAGGGGGCCACTCACCCTGAGGTGGTGGTGTAGCCACTCACACCAGGACATGGCTCTCCCCTGGGTTATGTGATGGTGGGTGTTAGGGTTTAATCTGGCTGTAATCCAATAAAGTTTGTAGTCTGCTTCATTCCTGACTCAGGTGTTGTCTTCATGCGGAGTCCTTGAACCTGCCTCGAGTCCTGCTCAAGACAGTGGCCAAATGGCCCGATCACCTGTTTGGCCCAATTTAGATGAAATAGGGTCAGAAAGTAGTTTGAAGTGTTGGTGTTACCCAGACACTGTCCAACGTTAAACAGTATTAAATAAGGTTCAAGGTTTAGTATGTTGAGACCTCAGTCTACTTAGTTCTGTGGCTAACAAGCCATTACAAATCCTTTTAACCTTGTATTAAAGATGCGTAAAAGAAAAGGTAGCAGTTAAAGCACTAAAAATATCAATAATTAAGGAAGGGTTTCATTTTAACAACATTTTTTTGTTCCCTTTCCATTTAGCTGAAGAGAATTTTAGAAGTAACCTTCTCATGTACCCTTGGTTGACACTCTGTTAGATGGTATAAAAATGGTTAATAACTGTCCTTTTGTGGGGGATCATCATTGAGGTTGCTGCTGTTTCAATATCTAATCTCATTTTATCTCAGATGCTGTTAGGAGTTCAACTGGAGTTGGTTGGGGAAACAATATCATCTGGATATCTTTGCTCTGGCCTAGTTTGGTTATAATCAGGATGATGAAGGGTGCCAGGAAGTGGTGGGAGTAGCAATCAGGATAGTGCAACTCACTCCAGTAAGCTCTAACTGTCCTTCCATCTTTTTATCCTTTCTTTAAGGAATAGGCCACCCTCTCATCAATTTGTCCATCATTTCTGGCTAGATTCTAACACATCAATTTTGATTAATTAATTTCCAGATCCACATTTTCATGTTTAATAAGCATGATCTCAACAAGCAGGCTTTTTCATTGCAACAAATTAATTTTATTGTCTCCCTTTTGTAGCTTTCCACATCAACATTTGTTATAGTTTACTGTGACATCTTATGAACTTTAACACACTTTTTACCTTTGACTACACAATTAGTGTAAATATATTTCTCAGTAATCACAACAAATCAATCTGGTAAATGTGCTCAGAGGCCACAAACTATAGTTAGGTGCCATTCAAAATCTGGTTGAAAGAGGATCGGGGGGAGGAATTAGTGGTGTTCAAAATGTGTCTTTTGTGTCAGTGATTAGAGCAGTCACCTGGAATGTGGGGAACACAGGTTCAATTCCACCTTTGGTATAATAGGGAGGAAGGATGTTTAAAAGGGATTCCTATCTCTCAGGAAAATATTCCTTAGGGAAGAACACTCATATATGTTGCAAAAAAAAAAAACATTTATTAAATGTTAGTCATTTAATTTATCTGGCATTTGATATTGACATATAACTAAAAGTGTTTATAGCCAGGATGCTTTAAAACAGGGGGGGGGGAAATCATATTTTTTTTAGTTTGCAATGTCTTGAAGTGCTCAAGCTACTGCAGGAAGTTGCAAAAAAACTTAAGAAAATAAGAACACAAGAATGGTGATACTGGGGAAGACCAATGATCCATCTTGCCCAGTATCCTCTCACTGAACAATGGCCATTTCTAGGTGATTCAAAGAGAATGAATAGAACAGGAAACCAATGAATGGTTCATTCCCCGTTATCCACTCCCAGCTTCTGTCAAACAGAAGTTATGGACAGAGCATAGCATTGTATTCCTGACTATCCTTGCTAATACCCATTGATGGACCTATCCTCCATGAACTTACATAGTTCTTTTTTGAACTGTTATAGTGTTGGCCTTCAGAATATCCTCTATCAAAGAGTTCCACAGGTAGATTCTTCACCGTGTGATGAAGTACTTCCTTTTGTTTTAAACCTGCTGCCTATTTATTTTGTTGGGTGACCACTGGCACTTCCTCTATAATATTGTATACCTTATTTTCTATTTCTTTCTTATTATTTCATTAGCTTTTTTGATTACCACTGCACACTGAGTGAATGGTGTCAGAGAACTATTCCCAATGACTCCAAAATCTCTTTCTTGAGAGGTAACAGCTAATATAGAACCCCATCATTTTCTATGTATAGTTGGGGTTATGATTTCCATTGTGTATTACTTTGCATTTAACCACACTGAATTTTGTCTTCTATTTTGTAGCTCAGTCTGCTAGTTTTGTGAGATCTCTTTGGAACCCTTCACATACATTGGACTTTACCATCTTGAGTGATTTTGTATAATCTGCAAGCTTTGTAACTCCTCTGTTTCGTCTTTTTTCCAGATCATTTAAGAATAGGTTGAACAACATTGGCCCCAGTAAAGATCTCTGGGGGGGAGGACCACTACTTTTTGTAAACTAACCATTAACTCCTACACTTTGTTTTTTTATCTTTTAACTAGTTCCTGATCAATGAGAGGACTTTCCTGCTTATCTGCTTACTTTGTTTAAAGATTTTGGTTAAGGACCTTTCAATGGATTTCTGAAAGTTCAAGTGCACTAGATCCACTGTCTCTTGTCCATGTGTTTGTTTACTCCCTCAAAGAACTGTAATAAACCTATGATTTCTGTTTCCAAAAGTCATGTTCACCTTTCCTCCCCAAAATAATGTTCATCTGTGTGTTGGATAATTTTGTACTTAATTACAATTCTGTGTAGTTTCAATCAATTTACCTGTTACTGAATTTAGGATTACTAGTCTGTAATTGCTCAAATCACCTCTGAAGCCTTTAAACAATGGTGTCAAATTAGGTATTCTCAAATTATCTGGTACAGAAGCTGATTTAAATGACAGTTTACGTACCACAGTTAGTAGATCTGCAACTTCACATTTGAGTTTCTACAGAACTTTTGTATAGATACTATCTGGTTGTGATAACTTAGTATTGTTTAATTTATCAATTTGTTTCAAAACTTCCTCTAATAAAAATTCAATCTGGAACAGTTCCTCAGATTTATCAGCTAAAGACAATGGCTTTTGTGAGAATTCCCCTCACATTTTAGCAGTGAAGACTGATGGAAAGAGTTAATTTACCTTCTCTTCAGTGGTCTAATTTTCTGTAAGTGTTCCTTTGGCATGTCATTTATCCAGTGGCCCCACTGATTGATTAGCAAGCTTCTTGCCTGTGTTGGTCTTAAAAGTAAGCAAACAAACAAACAAACAATGCTGTTAATGCCATTGTTCATATTCCTTGCTATTATCCTCAGTAGGGCTATGTCTACACTGGCAAATGAGTTTGAATTAAGGAGGTTTATTTTGAGGTAATTTGAACCCTGTGTAAACTAGGCTTTTCCTTAGTTTGAACAAAAAAAAAAAAAGTCAAACAAAGCAAAGCTTAGTTCAAACTACTTAGTTCGACTGGTTAGTTCTAACTAACTGCTTAGTTCAAACAAATTTGCATATTTAGTTTGGACTAGCTGAATGTAGCCCTGCTAGTTCAAACGAAATACATTCAAACGAGAAGTGAGTTTGAGCTAAGAGCATTTTTTAGTTCAAACTAACTTTTAGTTTGAACTAACCACACTTTTTTTTAGCTCAAACTAAAAAGTCAGTTTGAACTATAAAAATGTCCTTAGTTCAAAATAATTTTCAAACTGCTTAGTTTGGACTAACCAAGTCCAAACTAAGATTTTAGTTGTAGACATAGCCTAGGATTTAAATTCTGGTTTTTAAAAGATACCTTTTTGCAACTAACTGCTTTTCTAAAAAATATTGTTTAGCCATGTGTTTTCCCTTTCTGGGGTTAAATGCTCCTCTGGTAGATTGCTTTGGCTCCCCTTTAGGAATTTTACATTTAATAATATAGTTGTCTCTATTGCCAGGCAGTTTAGCAATATTTGTCTCTTGACTCTCAGATCCTTCTGTCTACTTAGGAGTAAGAATTGCGTCTCCTCCTGCAGGTTCAGGACTAGCTGCTCCAAACAACTGTGTGTTAAGAAACTTTCTCTTCATCCCTTCCTGCAATAACATGTACCCAGTCAATATGGGATAGTTGAAATGCCCCATTCTCTACCTTACTTATAAAACATTGTTTATTACTCTCAAGAACATTCATATAAAGTCTAACAGGCATTATTTTTCACTCCTATTTTACTTTCTACTGAATACTACATTATTTTGGACTGTATTTAAACAATCTATTAGCTATCGAAATCTGTGATTTATACAAAATATTTAAACTGATATAATCAACAGATTATAACTGTAAGAATCTTGGGTTAAGAGACAAACCCAAAAGATTTCCTATCTAGACTAGGGCATCTCCTTTGGTATAAGATTGCAGTTTGATATAAGTATATAATTCTTATTTCAAGAAAACAAACCAAGTAGAACAATCATGATTTAGGTAAAGCTCATCTTGTCAACAGAAATCTTTGGTTGTGTCACCAGAGCAATAAATTCAGATTGCAAAATGGGCCTTTTCATCCTCACAAGAAAAACTTCCAGTAAATCAACAGAAATGATTCCAGTTATGGCCTTGTTAAAATGTTTTGCTTGTTTTTAAATAATCTCTTTAAAAACTACATCCAGAAATGCCTCTAGGGAAAACATGTGTAGCTGGAAATATTTTAAGCATTCCATTTATTTCTTAAATGCTGAAATGGCCACCTTTGTGAAATACATAATTGTCATTATCTTAGCAAAACATAAGATTTTTTTTATGAAACTTCATAATATCATTACTATGTAAATGGTAAATTGCTTTATGAACCAATGGAGAATATAATTAACTTCCTAAAATAATTACAAATGTAAAGGTATTTAACAATAGTATATTTATATTAATGAAGATTTACATAATTAATATAATGTGTGGTGCTAAAGCAACTCCCTTATCCTGCTTAGGAAGATAAGAAAAATCTCCTTTCCAGATATTAGTATGAAGAATCAATAATACTTTAATAATTATTTAAGTGAAAGAAATATGTATTTATTTAAATGGCTTGAGAACTTAAAAAAAAGTTGTATAAAGTGCAATAGTGTTTGGATTATTTGAAAGTAGAATTTCATTTCCTATGAAACTCAAATTGACTGTAAAAAGTTTAATTTCCTGTGTTTCATTTCATTTTATTCATTCATTCCATTTCAGTCCTAAATTTCCTTTAAACAGTTTCATTTCCTATTAAACTCAAATTAAACTGAATAAGAAAATATCAGAAAATAAACTTGAAAAGACAGAAACAAAGTTAAACTTTATATATGCTCTGAAAGTTCCTGCCACAAAACAAGAAGAAAATACAGTTGTGAAGAAAGAACTACAAGCCTAAAACATATATGCTTTGAGCAGAGGTTTGGTCTAGACAACCTCCACAGGTCCTTTCCAACCTTAATCTTCTAGGATTCTATGAATAATCAACTATTACTGTTCATAAGATTAAGAGGCTCCTAAGGAAAATCTCGTAATGCACTGAGCCAATGAAAGGATGACTGAAGTCAACTTTCAATAGAAAGAAGTCTGAAAGAGGTATATTTTCTATAACCACGTGAAAATAGGAAGAAGAAACTTTTAAAAACTTCAAGTGAATATCCAATTCCCATGCTTCCTGCTATCCTGCCCAAACACAAAGGTCAGCATAACTCATTCTGCCCATCTCTACATGAAAGCTTTTACAAACAGCTATGAAGAACAGAAAAGACTCACAAAGATACCAAACCAAGTAAACACTCCTCAAAATTTCAGCCTTCATTAGTGAAAAAAAAAAAATAAACTAAAGGTATGCCTACACTGCAGATGGGAACATGCTTTCCACCACACAGACAAACAACTCTTATGGTTCTCTGGATATATAATTGGGTGGCTAGTACAAGCTGCCACCCATGCTACCCCTAATATTTTGCTGTTGTTAGCATGCTAGATTGAGTAGAGATTGTATGTACCTGCTTATTCTAAGATACTATCAGTGGAGTAGGTTGAAAAAAAACTCTTGAAATATTATTGTAACTCTTGAAATACTGATGTAACTTAAGATATTAAGAGTTTCTCCTATTAATCACCAGATGGTTTGACCATGCGTTCCTGAAAAAAAAAAAAAAGAGGAGCTAAACATTGGTAAACAGAGATACAGTGAGATTTAATTTAATGTCACATTCTCATTATTGGTTAACTAGCCTGCCTCAAGACAGATCATTAAATGGCTTCTTTTAAGTCAGAAATTTAAGCATTTTCATTCATTTAATAAGATTTAATTCTGATTGCCCCCATAAAGTGACTTGCTATTAATAATAATCATGTAGGTGTCACCTGCCCTTAAAATATTGTGCCCAGCTTAGTCACCTACCAGGGGTATCACTGGCACCGGGCTTATGGGGCTCAAGCCCCAAGTCATGGCACCCAAACCTCGAGTCAGCTGTGGTGGTGGCTGCAGCAGTGGTGTGGTTAAAGTGTGCAAGCCCTGAATTCCTGCGCCCAAGCTCTGGGTCTTTTCCTGGGCCAGGAGTGCTCATGTCACCTACTATGACAGTAAGACTGGGTTTATGATAATTTTGAGAAAATCTTCAGCTACCGAATGATGAAGAGTGCCCTGTCCATCCTGTTGTTACTTGCTCTGGCCTGTTCTACACTGCCATCAAAATTTGCTGGCAGTCAAAGGAAATTACTGAAGCTAAATAGCATAGGTTGCATAAGTCCTATCTATTTTGTAACTTTGCTTCTACACACTGGGTATCTCCACACATCTCTTTTATTTCAAAATAAAAAACTGAATGTCCACACGACGTTTTCTTATTTTGAAATGACAGGCTCTGTCATTTCAAAATAAGAACCATCATTCTGAAACAAATTAAACCCCATTCATTTCAAAATGGCTGTTATTTCAAAACATTATTTTGAAATAATGCCGTTTGGACATGTTGTTTCGAAACAACACCATTGTTTCAAAACAACTGTTTTGAAACAACATTTCCAAATGGCATCATTTTTAAATAACTGTTTTGAAATAACAGCCATTTTGATAGCAGGCTTTCCCTTAATTCGAATTAACATTTTCATAATTAAAATTAACTTATTTTGAAATAAGGACTTTATTTTGAAATAACTTATTTCAAAATAATGATGTATGTGTGGACATAGTCATTGTCTTCACTGCTCAGCACCAATGGAAAGTGCATTTTGGTTGACTCAGTGTTATGTCACCTGAGGGGGTGTTTTATTAGATCACCTTCTAGGTCAACCAAATGTGCCTTTACTGACCACTCAATTGGTCCATATAAATCTATCTGACAGGTGCAAATTTGCTTCTGTCATTGAAGATGTACCCTTTCAAGATTGTAAACTTTGCTGAAAACTTTCTACAGAGTGATATGTGAAAGAGAATGCAATGGACATAACTACTGTATATCATTTTGTATTTTATTTTATGTTCTTTTCTAATAATAATAAAATAACCCTGGTTAATACTTATGATTGCTTTTCATGGTTTCAATTGTGATGTCCCCCATATTACACAAAAGTAACTCAGTAACTGAAATAATTGGAATTATAGTCCTCACCTGGCAATAAGAGGGGAAAAAAGAGTAAAAAATGGTCTATTATTTTTTTGTTTCTCTAAAGCAAATATTTGTAGTATTTTTAAAAATAAAGTACCATTGTGTCCTACAATTAAAAACATCCATTTTCTAGTTTATACCTCTAAGTTATGGGATATTCTGAAGTGTGGCTCTTTCATCTTGTTTGTTGACACTGTTTCACTTGGAATAAATACTTAAAGCAAGTCTGCAATACAGAATTACTTTAGTAAAACTAGCAAGGGGTCTTGTGGCACTTAAAGACCATGCCTATGCCCACACGTAGCCTGTTATTTTGAAATAACGTATTTAGAAATAAAAATGTTATTTTGAAATAATTGGAATCGAAATAACCAAAAATCAAGTTGAAATAAGGGAAAAGTTGGAATCAAAATAGCATGTCCAAACATAGGACTTGCTATTTCGCTTTAGGAGAGGGGCACCATGGGAGGTGTTGCAACATGGCCCCCTCACTGGGCCATGTTGGCAGCCATGTAGCCAGCCAATCCTATAAAAGCAGGCACCAACCTCACTTCTCTGTTCATTCTGGCTAGCAGGACTCTGCAAGAGACAGACATGGACTCTGCCTGGCTGCCTAGCCTTCGCCGTGTGGCCTGGCCACTAGACCCACTGCTCGCCTGCAGAGTGTACTCCTGTTGTGGGACACTCTGATCACAGACCCCGATGCTGCCCAGGCTGTGCCCCAGGCTGACATTATCCTGGGCCTCAGAGCTGCCCTAGTTCCCCTGCCCCTTTCTGTGCCTCATCAGGTATGGGCCCGGAAGACCAGCACAGACTGGTGGGGGAGGGTAGTACTCCAAAACTGGAGGGACGACCAGTGGCGCAGGAATTTCCGTATGACCAGGGCCAGCTTCAACCACCTCATTGCAGAACTCGCCTTGCTCCTGCGCTAAAGGGACACTGCCATGAGACTGGCCATTCCTGTTCACAAAAGAGTGGCCATTGCTCTGTGGAAGATAGACACTCCCGAGTCGCACAGGTCCATGGTGCACCTCTTCAGTGTTGGCAGGTCCACCATAGGGAAAGTCCTGATACAGATCACCAGGGCCATCAACAGGATCCTGCTGCGGGACACCATGGACGGCATGGACACCCTGGGATTTCCCAATTGTATGGGGATACTGGACGCCACGCACATCCCTGTGAGGACCCCGGTGCACTGAGCCACTGAGTACAGCAATAGGAAGGGGTACTACTCTGTCATCATGCAGGCCCTTTTGGACCACCGGGGCGTCTTCCAGAACTGTTATGTGGGATGGCCAGGGAGGGTGCATGATGCCAGAGTCCTCCGGAACTCTGCCTTGTACCGGGGCATAGAAGCAGGCACCTTCTTCTCCCCCATAACATTGATGTCGGGGGAGTAGGGGTGCCTATCCTCATTGTCACCAACACGGCCTATCCCCTCTGCCCGTGGCTCATGCGCCCCTACACAGGGCCCCTCGATCCTAGCCAGCAGCTTTTCAATTGACATGTGAGCTGCTGCCGCCAGGTAGTTCAGCGGGCCTTTGGATGGCTGAATTCATGCTGGAAGTGCCTCCTTACCCACCTCCACCTTGGGGAGCAGACGACATCAGAGGTCATCAGCGCGTGAGTGGCCCTGCACAATTTCTGTGACCTGCGGGGTGAGACTGTTGCTGCCACCTGGGAGGCCGAGGCCCAGCTCATTGGGGGCCAATATTAGCAGGCCGCACCTGTGCCCCCAAGGGAGCAGCCATCACAGAGGGCTGTCACAGTCCGTGACACACTCATGAACATTTTTCCACAGAAGAACTCTCAGGGCCAGGCCTGCCCTCCCCCAAAACACCCGCTCCCCCATTCTCCCACAGCCAGCCCCTACCCATCCACCCACACTGTGAAGCACATCCAATAAAAAACACTGTCAACTACTAACATGAGTTTCAAACTATTTATTCAACAGAACATGGGGCTGGGGCAGGGAAGGGCTGGGGAGGGTTATGGGATGTGGAAATGTGGGGGGAATGTAGTGAGAGGGCCTGCAACTTGGAGGGGGAGACTGGGGAAGGGTGTTGGGAAGTCTGGGTGGGTGGGAGTTCCTACGCAGGCCTGTGAGAGGGTCTGGGGGGGGGGGTTGTCTCATGCCCCTGCCCACAGCCACCGCTGGGTCCTGGGCTGCCTCCGCGGAAGGCCAGGTGGATGACCTCTTGCAGCAGCTGGAGGGGCCATGCGATCCACCAGCTGACAGGTGCTGCTGGCCAGGCCCTCGACCATGGTGGGCAGGCAGTTGCTGAGGTGCTCTATGGCCAATGCCTGCTACTTGAGTGCAGTGACCATGTGGTCATCTGCGGTCACCGCCTGTTGCAGCAGGTGGAGGGCAGCATCTTGTCTCCCAGCCTGCTGTCTCCGCCATGCCTGGGCAGATGCCTCTGCCTGGTGGCCAAGCTACTCCAGGCTCTCCAGGACTTCCCCGCGCATCCACTGGGCCCTCCTCCTCTGTGGTCTGAGGGTGCTGGGTGGGCTCGGTGGTGGTACACGGCGGGCGGCTGGGTGACCTGCTGGAGGGAAGCACAAAACACAGTTAGCCCCTGCTGCCTGCTGGCCTTGTCTGTGTGCAGCCTGTCTGCAGCGCAGATCTCTGCCCTGACTGTCAGCAGGAATCTGGATCTGGGTCCTGTGGGACATTGCCCTGCAGCAGGGCTATCAGATACCAAAGTCTGGAAAGGAAGACAGGGAAGTACGAAAAGGAGGACATTGGAGGACATATTGAGACAATGTAGTATTAATGTAACATTCTTCAGTTTTTAGGAGGCCCTAGAGTACTGTCCCCAAAAAATAAGGTATTCTGTGGCATTCCAGGATACTTTAACCCCTGTAAGTAAAAAGCCTGACAAAATCCTGTATTTTAAAATGCCTGCCAGACAGAGAATGTGAAGATAAAAAGGAGGATGCAAAGGTAAAAAGGAGGACATGTCCTCCTTTTGCCTGACATCTGGTAACCCTACCCTGGAGGCACACATGGCCTAGTGGTGCCCTCAGTGGTGAGCTGGACTCACCCAAGACTTGCTCTGGGCAGTCTCCCAAGGCCACTTGCCAGTGGCGCGGCCTGCATACTCTCCACCCCACCAAAGATGCAGCTGCATGTTTGACACACATCCCCTGTTAACCAACCCCAGGCACGCAGGGGCCTGTGACCCTGATGCCACATGTCTCTCGGATACCCGTGCCTATGGGAAGGCCTCTGCACACCCCAGCCCTGTGCCCTACTTGTGCTCTACTGTACCCCCTCACTGCCCATGACCTGGGCAGGCCCAGCCCTGCGCGCTTCTGCGGGAGAGGAAGACTCACCCACACGTGCTCCAGATGTCTGCCAGGATGTTCCTGCCTCAGGCTTGGACTCCTCAGGGGCCCGGATGTCATGAGGCTCCTGCTCCTCCGTCCTGGTCTCTGCCTCCTATGGGACAGGGAAGAGCTCTGGGGTCCCTGGCGCAGGCTCTGGTGCTGGTGGTGCTGCGGCAGGAGGCTGGCCGACATCCATGGACACCTCAGAGTCAGTGCCCCTCCCTCTGGGCCTGAGGATGTGCTTGTGTTGATGGCCCAAGCCAGCAGGCCACTGGGATCAGCCCCCAAGAAGGCATGGAGCTTGTCATAGAAAGGGCAGGTAGCAGTGCCACCTGCCCCCTGGAGCTCCTGTGCCTCCCTGGTGTGGGCATGGTCCTGCCTCAGGGCCTTGATTTTCAAGCACACATGCTCTTTGGTGTGCTCATGGCCCTGGGCGGAGAGCTCTGTGGCTATGACTGCGTATATATCCTGGTTCCGGTGGCTGGTCTGGAACCGGGTAAGGATTTCTGCCCTACTCCATATACTGAGGAGGCACTGGACCTCCTCAGTAGTCCATACAGGGGCACAGCGTCACCCTTCAGGACCAGCGGAGCCATGTGCTGGCATGCCTGATCAGGGCTGTCATACGTGGGCAGGCACAGGCGTGGGACAGCACTTCCCCCTTCCTGTGGGTGCTTTGCACCCTGGGAGGAAAAAGTTGTTTTGAAATAATGTGTCCGAATGGTGTTATTTCAAAATCACCCATTTCAAAAATAACCACCATTTTGAAAAAAAAAGTAGTTTAAGCCATTTTGAAATGACGGCTCTTATTTCGAAACAACGGGCTCCGTTGTTTCAAAATAAGAAAGTGTCATGTGGACAAAATCTTTTTTTATTTCGAAATAACCACTGTTATTTCAAAATAAAAAAGACGTGTGAACATATCCTAACAGATTTATTTATCACATGAGCGTTCATGGGAGACGATCCCACCTTGTCAGACACTTTGAAGAGGGGTGGGATCGTCTTCCATGAACGCTTATGCGATAAATAAATCTATCAGTCTTTAAGTGCCACAAGACTCCTTGTTTTTTTTGCTTTACTAGATTAACACAGCTGCTTAGCATAACTATGTCACTCAGAGGTGTGAAAAATCCACGTAGCTGTACCAACCTATGCTCCAGTGTAGAGAGTGCTATATTGGCAGGCTAGCTACTACCTCTTGCAAAGTTAGATTGAGTATGCTGATGGAAAGTTCTCTCCCTTAGTCATAGAATGGTTTCATTAGAGTGCTATAGTGGTTTGCCAACACATTTTAAGTGTAGACATGCCCTTAGAATCTTTGGGCCAGGGAAAGAATGTAAGATGCAAGTGGGTTGCAGCTGATGAAAGCTTATGACCAAAAAAATCAGTTAGCCTTTAAGATGCTGCAGGACTTTTGTTGTTTTTTGCTATTTGCAGTTTAACGCAGCTACACCCCTGGAACTTTCATGGACATGGTGATAAAAAACAATCTGCCCTTATATGAAGTACTGAATCACTTTCCAAACATTTGCAAATCAGTTGAAGAGTTCAAGTCTCTAGAATTCTAAAACTAGATTCTATAATAACTGACTTGCAAGTAAGTTGTATGTGTCTATATTTTTATGAATTCTCAATAGAGTTTCAGGCATTAATCCTTTGGGGTTCTAAGCATCTCCTATGCTATACTGACTAATTTCAACTCCAGCATTCAATAATAGAATCCCAGAATATTCATCCAATGGATAATATTATGAACGCTATTTTCCATTAACATATTTTGCATACTTAATTTTCTGTTTGAAATGCTTTCTTTTGATACCAGAATTGTTCTGTTCAACCAATATTCCATGTTTTATAAATTGTTATTTAATTAAAGACTTTGTAGGTGATAAGTATGGATTCAGAGGAAATGTCATTTGTCTATGCTTCTGAGGCAGTGATAGGAAAAAGCATGGAACTAAACACTGATTGCTTTGACTATCAATATGTATATTCCTTTATTTTCTTCAACTCTCAGGAGTTATTGCAGCTTCATAAGCAGTATGTAAATTGAAAATTGTTTTAATGAATGTTGGCACGAAACTCCGTTTTTAAAACATTTACTATGGATAATTGAAATTTGAAATAAATGTCCCCATGCAGCAGGAAAGAAGGGACAAGTGGTTTACTTCCATTATTTCACCTCCAGAAATATTACAGATTTGAAATTCTGTACTTCTAAAGCATAATTATGATAATAAATGAAGACCAATTGTGTGATTGGAACATAAAAAACTGTCTCTATTAATATATAATAATCTCTATTATATCTATAACAGTATTATAAATACCTGAAAGATAATAGTGAAATACAGGTTCCAAAAGGATAGCCATGTTAGTCTAGTTCAGCAAAAACGAAAAAAGAATCCTTTTGGCACTTTTAAAGACTAACAAATTTAGTCATCATATGACCTTTCAAGGGAGAAAAACCCATTTTGTCATATGTTTTGAAGTGAAATGTAAGTTGCTGTTCATTCCTTGTGTATGCCAGGAGAAAGCATGTCCGCCAAAGCCACAGGTTTAAGTAATTTTCTGAGAATGAACATCAAAAATGGAAAAAAAAATTGCATTTGTACTCTGAATCTTTCTCTGTTGAAATCTTGCAAAACAGCTAGCTAATTGTAAGTTTTTAAACCTGAAATGTACATTAATGAAGCAATTCTACAAAGAATGTCTTATATATTCATGTTTATTTGGAAAAAAATATAAAAAAATCATAATTTCTTGGAAAGCAAAGAAACTGATAAAGTGCTTACTCTTCCACAACATGTTGTTAAAACAAAACAAACAAACAAACAAACAAAAACACCTAAATTTTCCTTTTTGACAACTACAATTTTTCCCCCATACTCAAAACTCTCTTCAATAAGTATTTGCAAACAGGATGTTGCTATTGAATATTCACAATAATGTAATAGTTATGCAGTTTTTACCAAGTAAAGTAAGTTAAGTCAATTCATAAACAAATGTTAACTTTGCATGTTTTTTGATTTAATTTACTGAGAATGGTTTATTTTATTGTCAGGTTTGTTCCTTTTTATTATAAGTATTTTGCTGGCCTTAAAACATTTTGATAGAAATATTATAGGAAAAGAAAGAGCAGGTGTATGAATAGAGTTGTAAAAGGAACGGTTCACATAAGCCCTAGTCTATAAGCAAGTGTTTAAATTTAATCAGACACTTGCTGGGTAATTCTAAAACATGCAGAATCTGTTATTTCTGCATTTCATGTTTACTGATTTTCTTTTGAGGAGCAGCTGAGGTTATTAGATACTTATTACAGGCTGATAGTTACTGATTAAATAAACAGATATCTTTGCCACTTCAGTAACATGGATGTTCTATTTAAAAGACACAATTTAACTAACATGTAATTTCTGTCAAATCCAGCCAGTTCACATATTTGCTGGTCTTCCCTATTCTTTCTTCTTCATCAAGTGGATCTATTACACAACAACTGAAATCATCGTCCTCTTTCACTTCTTCAGCCATTTCATTTTCCTTCTAAAATTCCTTCACTTCCATCAATGCAAAGTTGTCTGTCTCATCAACAAGGTTCTCCACAATTTACTCCACAACCAGCCCTCCTGGATGAACTTATTTGTGTTTATTTCTTCTATTTTAATATTGTCATCATCTTCTAGGCTTCTTTCTAGGTGTAGAATTCCCTGTCTGTTGTTGTCTTCCAAATGACCTCAGTTTTTGTCATTCAATTCCTTTCTTAAAACAAACCTCTTATAATAGTTCTCAATAATAACACCACCAGAATAAATATTTACATTAAACCAACATAAACAAATGAACAAACATAAAGAACAGTCATTCATATGTATGTCTAACTTTCTCCATATGCTTCATGTAATTATTATTTTAAAATGTAGCCAAATTCTATAATTCTTTAGGAATTTGGGATAGCCAATATAGGTTAGATAGACCAATTTGAAGGACAGATTGCAATAGGATGAGATCCTGTGGGCTTCTTAGTCCAGATTGACTACAGGTAAGTTAATTAAATAGGACCCCCCCCCATGGGTGGTCAAGGAGTACTCAGATTGAGATTTTATGATAGTTCTTTTATTTCTCACTGCATACAGTAAGTGATAGGTAAGAATACAAATGAATACAATGAGGAGTGAATAATAAAGAAATGCATAAATACATTTCTATAATGACTAAAAGCAGTACTGCTGGTAAGATTTCCTATCTTTAAGATACAATTGTAAAAGTTATACTCACACTCAAAGTGAAGATAAATTGAAGTACTGAACTAATAATTCTAAAACTAGTCAGCTAAGATAAAACAAAGAAACCTAGCTAAAATAAGTCAGGTAAAGTGTTGCTGTAGGCTTGTGCAGTGTTGTCTGAATTCAGAGGCTGGAAATTGGAAGCTTCAACCCCTCTGCAAATTTTGGGGGTTTAAATACCCTTTTTGCAAACCACTGGGGGCGGGTTACCTTTTATACCCTTCCAAAAATAAATTGAATTATTTCATTCTTCCTGGCCTAAATATGGGTGTTTTTCAGAGATTGCTGGCGGTACTCTCAGATTATTGGTTCAGAGGTCTATTGATGTCTATTTTCTAGCATATTCTTCCATTTTCTTGTTTACCAGCTTGTGGGTTTTGTGGTGGGTTTGTAGAGATGTTTTCTACCTATTTGTCTGCAAACCATGATAAAAAAAGACAACTTGCCAAAGTCTATAGGCCTACACTCAACTCTCACCTAGTTATTCTTCTCCTATTGCATAGCCAAATGCAAACCTTGGTTTAGGAAGCCCACAGGATCTCATCCTATTGCATAGCAAATTTACTTACAGTTTATGCAAACTGAGCCACACTTTGCAAAAATCTGCAGGATGCATGTGTTTCAGCTTCCAGAAAGAACTATACTATTAAAGCCATGGTTTCTTAGTCTCATATAAGGAAAGTTATATTTATATAAAATAGATAGAGAATAATATATGCATGCAAGCTCAATATAGGTATAGCCAAAGGCTACAAAAAATCAATAAACATTGACAAAAACATACACCTACCCATTCAGTCTAGGGCTCCGTTGGTTTTTTTCTTCTCTACAGGTATTGCCTGCAATCAAAAATAGCCAGAATTTTAGAATATATTCTCAGATTATTTTGTAAATGTTGAACATTTAACAATAGACACTTTTTTTAAATGTCTGCAGTATAGCACCTGACTCTATTGTAGATTTCAAGATTTATTGTAAAAGTCATTATTTTTCTCCACTTGGTACCTTTATGGCTCACTAAATAACAGCTAAATAACATGTTGCTTCAGAAATAGTGTCTTACATTTCGTTACTTAGCTGCACATTAAAGTCTTCAAATCTTGAACTTTTGACACTTTCTTGATATATCATACAAGTTCCTAATACAGGGTAGAGACTCAAGGAATTCAACAACAGATATTTCAGCTTTCTTAACTAATTTTCTCATATTTCTCTCAAGGGACATTCAAACCTTAGTCAAATGTCTAATTTTCAAATTATGCATAATTTTTAGAGGATAGATTCCAGTGTTTAACTTATATTTTATTTACTAATATTTATAAATGCTTGCTAATGATTTGATACTTATGTTTGCAATTTTGCTATTGATGGTTCAAAAGACTACTCTTTATTTCAAGTGTTCAATTCAGTATCTAGCATTTTTAACTCGATTTTTCTTAAATTGAAATTAAAGTAAAATATGAGATCATGATCTCCCTCCTCCCAAAATCAAATACTTTCTAACAAAGTAATGACACTGCCATGGTTAGGTAGCAACATTCTTTGTTTTCAAAACTGTGATAAATTATCTGTGTACAATGTAAATGCAATACAAACAAAAGAAACAAGATTTTTTTTTTCATTTAGAAGCTGAGAGTTTTATGTCTTCTACCTCTGCATGTTATTCTTTTTGTTTTATTTTTCCCTTTACATTGTTAATATTTTAATTTGCATAGTCAGTTAAAATTAAAATTAATGTCAAATTCTGAATTTCAAGTGATGACAACACACAATAATGTGATGAAGTTTCCGCTAATATAAGAAACTTATATAAAAAGTTACTGAAATACTGTTAAAAATGAAGATCTCACTACGTTCAGCACATTTTTTTTCTTTTTTTAAATAATTTTTAATTAACGTCCATTTCTATTTACAGTGTGATTCCATTCCAAAAAGTGACAAAGTACATTCTAGTATACCACTGGGCCATGGTATACTATAACAGGAAGGGGTACCACTCCATGATCCTGCAAGCCGTGGTCGACCACCAGGGCCTGTTCATTAACACCTTTGGGGGGTGGCCAGGGAAGGCCCATGATGAACGTGTCTTAAGAGACTCTGGCCTTTACCACTGGATGCAGGGAGGCAACTTCATCCCAGAATATACCATCACCCTTGGGGATGTGGAGGTGCCTGTCTTTCTCCTGGGTGATGCAGCATATCCCCTAATGCCATGACTTATGACGCCATAAGCTTGGAACCCTGATGACAGCCAAGAGGTTTTTAATCGACATCTGCACCGGTGCCACACTGTTGTGGAGCATGCTTTCGGCCATCTCAAGGCACGCTGGAGAGCCCTACTTACCCGCCTGCAGCTCGCGGAGACTGCCATCACTGAGGTTGTAAGCACTTGCTGTGTTTTGCACAGCCTCTGCGAGCTGTATGGGGAAAGGGTCCCACATGTATGGGAAGCTGAGGCAAAGCAACTTGCTGCGGTGTACCAGCAGCCTGAACACCCATCCCACATACACGGCAGGCACAGTGTCAAGCTGTCCTCATCTGTGATGCCATAAAGGACTCTGTTGTCACTGAAGGCATGGATACCTAAACATCGCCAGATGCCAGAACACTGCCAGATGCCCACCACCCTTACCTCCCCCTTCCTTCCACTGTCCAGCACTAAATAAAGAAAGTGACACTCAACATAACAGTCAAAATTGTGTTTACTTCCATGGGTTTTTTTTTGGGGGGGGGCAAGAAGGTGTCAGGGACAAGGGTTGCTGAGTGGCTGGGGGAGAGGTGAGGGATTTGGGGGGCAAGTAGGGGTCAGGGACAAGGGTTGCTGGGGGAGGGGTGAACAGAGGTGGACTGCCACCTAATGGCAGGGCAGTGACCGGGCAGTTCAAGTCTGGGGCCTGCGCTGCTGGGAGGCAGTGGCATGTTGTTCCTGGGGGAGGAGAGATGGCAACCTCCCCTGTCCACCCCATCCCCATGCCAGATGTGCCAGGGCCTCTGTCTGCCACTCCATTATGTCCAGAAGCCGCTACATCTGGACCTGCTGCTCCCTTTGGTGGGCTTCTTCGGCCTGGAAGGTTTGGTCCCGCCAGGCCTGGAGGTTTTCTTCCACTTGCCAACCCACCTGGAGGTGTTCCTGCAGGATCTCATTGCGGTTGCAACATGCCCTCCAGCGTCTTTGTTGCAGTAATGGGACTGGTGTGTGGGTCACAGGATCTGCCTGGAAGGAGACAGACCATGGGTTCCCCCTATCAGGCAGTGCGGACTGCGGCCGGCACCAGCCACAGATCCATTCCCAATCCACTGCCTATCCCTCTCCCCTCCCTGTGGGACTGCAACCCCCTGCTGATTTCTCCATGATGCTGTGACACTCAGGGTGGGTGCGGTCCCATTGCTGACAAGGGCTATGTCTACACAGCACTTTTATTTCAAAATAACACTCATTATTTTGAAATAAAAAAAATCAGGTCTACACGAAGTTTTCTTATTTCAAAAGGACGGATCCCGTCCTTTCAAAATAGGAATCATCGTTCCAAAACAGTAAAACCTAGATGTTTTCAAAATGGCCATTATTTCGGAAGGGATATTTCGAAATAACGCCGTTTAGACCTGTTCTTTTGAAACAACACTGTGTAGACCTGTTGTTTCGAAACAACTTTTCGAAACAATGGGCCAATTGGCATTATTTTGGAATATCCCTTTCAAAATACCGGCCATTTCGATTGCAGGGTTTTCCTTATTTTGAAATGAGCCCTTTCAAAATAAGGGTTTTATTTTGAAATAAGTCACTTTGAAAGGACTTATTTCGAAATAAAACTGTGTGTGTAGACATAGCCAAGGTGTGGGAAGCCCTGCCCTCGGGGTCATTCTAGATGCCACCTGGCAAAAGTGCCATGAGCATGCTGGACAGCTGTGCCTCTTCCGGAAACAGTAAGCACAGCATCTTCTGCAATGCCAGTGTGCTGGCCAGCTCACCACCCCCCTCCCCCGTCCCCTATGCCTGACCCCACAACTCCATGGGAAGCCCTCTCTCCCCCATCCCAGAATGATGCCTGTTCAAAGTCCGTGTCCCCCCCAGGACTCCTGTCCCACCTGCCAGCCCCACCATTCCCAGAGAAGAGGTACTAACCCGTGCTGCCAGCACATGTGCCCTCAGATGTCCCAGAGGCAGGCTCCTGTGAAAATTGGGTGGATTCATCCCTGGAATCTGGAGCATCTCCCAGGCTGCTGTGTTAGATGCAGCGGTGCTGGCACGTGCCCATTGCTGTTCCTCCTTGTGCACAAGCACAACATGCTCTTCCGCAGACTCCTCCTCTGGGGCATTGTGCTGGGAGCAGGGGCTCAGAGGAGTCCATTCTTTGGATTGGCTCTGCATCCGGCTCCTGCCCCAGGAAGGCATCCAACTTGTCATAAAATGGGCAGGTGGCGGCAGCAGTGCCCTGATGTCGTCTGGTCTCCCATGCCTTGTAATAGGCCTGCCTGAGGTCTTTCACTTTTTCATGCACCTGCTGCGTGTCCCTGCTGTGGCCTTTCTTTAATAGGCCATGTGCCATGGCCACATAAATGTCTTTGTTTCTGTGGCTGCTCTGCAGCCTGCTGTGCATGGCCTCTTCCCCCCACAGTGCCACGAGGTCCAAAATCTCCTAGGCTGACTCCTGTGAGGTCTCTGAGCTCTGGGCTCTGCCATCCCTGCAGTACTCCAGAAGGTCAGCCTGGGTCTGGCTGGCAATCAGGAAGTGCAGAGCTTCTGCCTGCTCCAGCCCTGGGATTGGCCGGGGCAGGCACTTCCTTGTTGCCTGACAGATTTCTTGCTGCCTGGAGACTCATTAAGTCGACTTAAGGCAAGTCCCCGTCTACACTGCCTTAAGTCGACTTAATAAAGGACTTAAGGGTAAAGTTGACTTTATAAGTGGAAGTTATAAAGTTGACTTTACGGGATACTAAAGTCAACTTTATCACCCTGCAGTGTAGACAGGGCTTTGTTTAAGTTGACTTAAGCCTCCTTAAGTCAACTTAAACTCACAGAGTAGACATACCCAATGACTGGTTTATGTTGATATCACTTCACGCAGCATATGGTCTGCAAGCCTTTATTAGAGGGGATTATAAGCAAGCAAGAAAATAAGAGACCCTGGAGTTAAAAATTAGCGACTTCTACGTGGAAATATAAAAGTCACCACCAATAAACCTGGTACCTGTTAATGCCACTATTGTCCAGGATTAAATCACAGTTAGATAAGTATTTCATAGGTCTGAAATGACTTTTTCTGCAAGAGATTTGAATATTTCTAAACATGAAAGCATATCAATAGATTAAAATAACTCACTAAAGATATAAAGCAAACATTTTCAAAGGTAGTGGAAAATCACGTTAAACACATCCTTCTTGTTTAGCTTGGTTAAACAAAGCTCCAGTCGCCAGTTTCTATCAATGGCTGCTAACAACGTAGCACATCTTTTTTGCTGAAAACATCAGGGAGTACAGCTGTTTATGTCCTTTCACGGCTGTATGCATAGTTTCTTAAATCTGCTTTATGACGTGAATGGCCAGCTCTTTCATACAAAATCTATAACACTTCCTAAATGTTATAAAAATTGTTTCCTTTTCATATTGGATGCAAACTTTCTTTGAATTGTCATCTTCTGTTACAGTGATTCCAGCCTATGCGATGAATTAAGTTTTCTGGTAACACTTTAACTAACATTCTATTATGCTGTCAGATCTATTATGCTAAGGGGACAGTCCAACAAAAAAACAAAGACAAAAAACAAAAAAACAAAACAAAACAAAACAAAAAACCAAAAAAAAACAAACAAAAACAAAAACAAAAACAAAAACAAAAAAAAGAGGGCAGGAAGGAAACGCTTTTCAACTGAACATTTAAAACTAGATTGGGCAATTCATTTGAAAATTCAGTGTGAGGAACAATCCTTCATTTGCAGAGAGATGAATTGGATCATCTTTTAATAACTATATTCTCTCTATGACCTCTCTACATCCTGGGAGAACTCATATCTTATAAATACTCATTCTCCACTTGATTGTGCTCCCACTGACCTTTTCAGGTAGATGGGTTGGGACTATATAGAAAACCAGAGGATGAAAACTGAGCGCCATTATAGTCAAAGTCATGTTGACCATGGAACAAACATTTCACACTGTAATGGTTTCACACAGGCTGCCTGTTTGCTTACTTCCTCTGCCTTCAGAAACCACTCACAGATTTTGTCTTCATGCTCTTATCAGGGCCCTTTTTATTTACAAGTTGTTCCTAACACCATCTATCAATAAATACCCTGGCTTACTAGCCCCAAGTACCTCGCTCTCCTAACTACTGTTCTGAGAAGTTCACTCTCCTGCATTTTCTCCCTTTTCCAGCCATGTAACCTACCCTCCTCCCTGCACTTCCTTCCTGAGAGTCTTTTTAGTTCCTTAAAGACTTACAAATTTACTTTTTTTGCATGAGCTTTCATGGGCAAAGTCCCACTTTGTCAGATGCCACACTGGGGAAAACTTAACATTGAAAATTGGAGTGAAAGATAAATCCTGTGACTACATTTCACTGCATCAGATCAGAGTACTTCAGCAAATCACATAAGTTTCACAGATTCAGACACGCAAGATCAGAAAGTGGTGAGGTTGAGAGAGATTAGAATCAGTTTCTTCCCTCTTCCTTTCAAAAGTTTGATCAAACAGGCATACTTTATACCACACACACTTTAACTCACCAGTCTAAACCTTTGTTGGAGTGACAAAGAAGTAGATTCCAAAAGTACAGGTCCATTACTGAGAATGGGTTACTGCCAGTTCTGGTGTATTAAGTTCCCATATGCTAAAATTAAACATATCCTGTAATATACTAATCTCCCCCATTGCCTTAAAGAAAGAGGTAATTTCTTTAATAACTATATTTATAAATATATTTGTCAGTCTTTAAGTGCCACAGGACTCCTTGTTTGTTTGTTTTTCTTTAATAACTGACTCTCAGACCTGTATTTTTTTGTAGCTCAAAACACACTGAGTAACATCCCATACAAAACATGGAGCTCTTGTGTTTACATGCTCAAAACAGCTCACCTATTTGATTTAGGTTTATTCAGTCCTACCTGGAATGTCCCTTCCATTCCCACACTTCGATAAAACTATGCCTCAGTTTGTTTCTTTCTTGCATTTGTGAATTTTTAATTCAGTATGTGCTCATTAGTAGCTTAAAAACTACTATTAGTATTATATAAAAATAATTAACACTGATATGGAGAAAACAGGAAGCCTATCTAACCAGAGCAAGCCATAATATCTCATTATTTTTTTCATTCCTGTTCCCTTCCTGTTACATGTTTTTGAGGATAATACTGGAATACCTTCATTCAAGAAACGTTGACCAATAAAGCTCATAGATTCTATTTGCATGTCTATGAAATACCATTCAAATGTAAAAGTAATATAAATAGATTTGTTAACAACATGAACATGGAACCAGTAGCCTAATCAAGCAGCAGAATAAATATGTTTTTATTATCTGAGATTAGTTTCTCTAAGTTATTCCTACAAATGACATGGTAGTCTAGATCTGGTGGGGGCACTAAAAGCTGAAAATCAGTGAAAGCTGAGTAGAATCTCAACAGATTGACCACCAGAGGTCACAGCAGAAGGTGTTGAACTGCATCAGTGAAAACTAACAGAGTGGCCAGAAAAGTGAGCTCCCCAATCATGGTGGGAAGTGAACTCTGAAGCTGAACCACTGAACTGTATATCATCAGTAAGGACAACAAATGTGAGTGGGGTGGTCTGAGGAGAGGGACACATTAAAGGAAATTCTGGTTTCTGGACTTAAAAAGAAAAGCATACTTCCCAATATACTCTAGAAAAAGTAGGTTGCTCATGGTTTTATGCTTGTGAATCCTGCTTGCAGTAAAAATAATGTCCATATACTGGCAGAATAATTCATTTTGATCTGATCTGGAACAACTTCAGAACCAGGCATCATCTCCGTGGAATTCTTTTCTTTTCTTTTCTTTTCTTTTCTTTTCTTTTCTTTTCTTTTCTTAAATCAGTGAATGTTCATTGAAAAGAACATACAGAAAAGGTAACTGACATTCTTCTATAATCATTGGTGAAATTCAGAGGTACTGTAGCCTTCCTGGTGAATTATCTAAGTAGACATTTCATTTCAGAGAATGTTCTGAGCTGAAATATTGGTTCTCTGACTCTTCAAACATGGGGCGGGGGGCAGAACAGGGCCTGTCTCAAGGGCCAAAATGCAAAATGTTGGCTCAGGTTCAACTTTCCTTAATGTGAAACACTGTGACTTTTATTTCCAAAGGTGCAGTCATGTTAGTCTAGTTCAGCAAAACAAACAAGGAGTCCTGTGGCACTTTTAAAGACTTACACATTTATTTATCTATCATATGAGCTTCCATGGGAGAAAAGTCCACTTTGTCAGATGTCTGAGGATGGGGAACTTACAGAATGGGAGGAAAATAAATGCAGGGAAATGTAAGTCATAGGATCATGTTAGATGGTTACAGCAAATCAAAACAGCTATTTAGATTCAAACAGTGGAGAACTGCATATAGAGGGAGATGAGGTCTAATCACCTGTTGTAATAAGAAAAAATAGCTTGAGATCCCTATTCAACCCTATTAACAGCTCTTAAAAAATCATCAATAGAGTGAGCAGGAAGATTGAAGTATTCCCCTATTGGTTTTTGAATGTTGCTATTTTGGATATCAGATTTGTGTCCATTTATTGTTTTGTGCAGAAACTGTCCTATTTATCCAATGTATAAGGCAGAGGGGCATTGCTGGCACATGATGTCATAAATCACATTGGTGGATGAATAGGTGAATGAGGCCTTGATGGAGCATCTGCTTTGGTTAGGTCCCATGATGGTGCCTTTTGTACAGATATGTGGGCTAAGTTGCCAGACAGGGTTTGTTGCAGGGATATGTGCCTATTTTAATGTTTCCATTTGGCCTGTAATTGCTGGACCTCTACAGCACATCATCAATGATCTACTCTATAGCCTATTCTACATGATGACCTCTCACTCTCTCAAGCCTTGAATAACAGACTTCTCCTCACGTACAGACAGTCACCAAACTTCATTCAAGTACTCACTAAGTACATACTTAGCCATTGGGCTGAGGGATATCTCAGGGTATATTTTTTTTGGTATCACCTAGTGAAGCTGTTCCACTTTTTAGAAGTAATTAAAAAGTCATTGGCATAGGGACTGATCTCCTTTGACAGGAGTACTCTAAACCAGTGCTTCTCAGTCACTGTCTTGGAACACATTACAGTGTTGCCTCACAGCAGTAAGTGTCACAAAGAGCCAAGGAGATGGCTAGACTTGACTTGGGAGGTGTCTACTGGTGTTTTCCTTATGGTCACAATATGCTGCCAAGTAAGTCATGACCCACAAAAGATTGAGAACTGCTTCTGTAAACCAATAGTTCTGAACCTTTTGCAGGTCATGACAAGTTTCATGGTATTTTATGACCCTACAGGACACACCAGACCACCACCCCCCATGCCAAATCCAGCCATCTCCCCAGCTCCCCATGACACTCTTACTGCTGTGTGGTAACAATAAAGTATCCCAAGAGTGGCTGAGAACTGCTGCTCAAACATCAGATTATAGAGGCATTCTTACTCACATGCCCCAGGCCAGTGACTATTAATTGTCATTCAGATGGACAATTATTAGCCAAGCATGAAACAACATTTATAATGGAGGCTGATTCAGCTTCCTCCAATATCACCTCAAGTCAATGAAAACACATTTTATTCTACCCCAAACCAGATTTTTTCTGAGTTACTGAAGTTTTTCAGAATTTTTTAGTTTGTTTTGACCAGAAACACTTTTTTTTCAATCTTTCACCTGATATGACCAGAACAATCTACAAGATAAATATATCCATAAAAGAAAAATTGCATTTCTAATAACAGAAAGATTACAGGGCAGCTTCCATTTAAAAAGAGAAATCTAAGTCTGGTATCTTAACAAGTTTATCCCAGGAATATCCTAAATCCTATTCCTAGTTCCCGCACTGACTTTTTTTGTGCCTCTGAGCAACTCTTTACCACATTTTTCTACTAATTATAAATAAAGCTACTAAATTTGCACAGCTCAAGATTATTGAGTGCATTGTTTAATGCCTGAAAAGCTCTGAAAATCATTACATAATTTATGTTTTTTTTAAATCAAGTTTAATCTTTGACAAGTGCTATCTGGCAGAGGGGAAAAATACATTGTCAAAGATTTTTTAAAGTGAATTACTGAAAGCTAAACAAACAAAATGCCTTATGATAGAACAACAGTTATATCCTATAAGAGAAAAAATAAAAATAAAATACACTGTGAAAGCTGTAACCTGTTTCTTACAAATGGCATGGTCAAGTACTATGCTATCTTTTCCTCTGGCATATATTCTAAATTTAGAAAGCTAGATAAAATTGGTGGTTCTGTAATAACGCTATGTGAGGAATTCATTAATAACTTGCCACATCAGTTTTACATATTATAAAAGATGATTATTTGAATTTCTATGCTCTGTTTCAGCAAAAACAGTCACATCATGTGTTTTGCATTACAGTAATATAAAGTTAAGACAAAATTAGAATCCAATTTTAGTGGGCTTGTCTAAAACTTTCTGAAGTAGAAAATATCTCTGTAGAATTGAAACAAATGCAAGTATGTCTAGTATTGGATATGATTGAATGGATCATCCATTATCACCCTAATAAAAACAATGGATAACGTCTAAAATTCTTGGTACCTTAGAATAATTTGAAACAAGTCAATCATTTTGTATTTCTACAGTTTTTTTTAATGGTGCATTAAAGGCATAACATTGTAATAATACAGTGATGAATTAGAAAAAAAGCTCTAACTAGAACTTAACAAATAATTAACTGTAAATAATTTAGCTAATGTTAGCAGTTTTCTTCAAATAAGGTGTGTTCATACAGCACTCTTATTTCGAAACAACAGAGGTTGTTTTGAAATAAGAATTCTGCTGTTCACACGACACACAGTTGTTCTGAAACAATGGGAACCTGTTGTTTTGAAACAACAGCATTGTTTTTAAACAAGTTAAACCTAGTTTCTCTGTGAAACAACATTGTTTCGCAAGGCAGTGCAAACATTATATGGACAGAAAGTGGAAATGTACTTTGTGCAAAAGAGATTCAGGTGCACATTTATTTATTTCATTATCTGATCACTCTTAATCCTTGAATTTTCCATACTAGAAAATGAGTGAAGGCTTTGAGTATATATGAAGGATTTTTTTTTAGGCAATGATACACCAATTATTTTTAATCATTGTGTCACCATCTGTATCTCTTTTGGTTGATCAGATGATGGAGAAAAAATAATTTGGGTAAAGAATGTTTGCAGGGTAGGGAATTCTTTTTACTAGTTACATTGCAATGCATTTTGCATTTACAGGATTCTCTTTGTAGAAAATCCTGTCAAATTTGATAAATTTTCCTGTAGCATATAAAAACTAGACTTCAAAAAATAGAAGATAAAAAGTTTACTTGGCTGCTTGAATTGTATTTTTGTATTGCATTTCTCTCTCTCTCTTTTTTTTTTAAACTAAGCTTTACTGGAACATTAAAAATAAAACTATAGGAATAGGGAAGAAACTTTAGTGCCCATAACAGCAGTGCAATTTGAAAAAGGGCTGTTATTGGATTTCTTAACCAGTAAAAGAAAACTTCACAAAATATTGGAAATAAAGGCTTAAGATAGAAAAAACAAAATGAAACTATGTGATATCATTAGAAATATGACCATTCAGAAACCATGTATCTGAATTCATTTTAAATTACTTTGGGCAGCTAAGATTTGAACTGATAGGAGAGACTTTGGTTTGTAATTTGAATGTATCCATTAGAAACTCCTAAATAAGCTAAATTTCTTTTACAGGGCACTCCACACACTGTTCCACTTTAATAAGATCTTATAGAGGGAAGGATTGTTAGCGTTGATCCTTTGACCCTACTGTCAACATCTGCAGGTAGCAAATAACTAAGAAATTCGGAAGAAGTTGTTTGTTAAGGCCAATAACCTTTCAAAGACCACGTCTGCAGTGTGGCTTTAAGTCAACTTAAGGGCCCTTAAGTTGACTTAAATAAAGCCCAGGACATGCTGCAAGCCAGCAAAGTCGACTTTTCTGGTTGCTAAAGTCAATCTTATAACTTCCACTTATAAAGCCAACTTTACCATTAAGTCGACTTTATTAAGTCAACTTAAGGCAATGTGGCGCAGGAGTTGCCTTAAGTTGACTTAATTGGCCTTCTAACTATAGAAAACATGGGGACGGTGGATGGAGAGAAGGCACAACACAGCTGGGAGCATTCCGAGCTGTGTGCACCACATCCAAACTCCCCATGTTGCCCGACCTGATCTGGCATCTTTCCACCTTCTCAGCCAGACCCGGCATCTTCCCCGCTTCTCAGCCTGACACCACAGGTCTCCCCCTTCTCCAGCCTGACCCCTCATCTCTCTTCCTCCCTCAACCTGATCCAAGGTCCTTCCCTCTTCTCAGCTCGACCCCTATTTCTCCTGTTCTCCAGCCCGACCCTGTGTGTCTCTCTCCTCTTGCCCTTCTCCAGCGTGTCTCTCTCCCCTTCTCCAGCCTGACCCGTCTCTCCCCTTGCCTTTCGCAGCCTGACCCCATGTGTTTCCCATTCTCAGCCTGAGCCCGTATGTCCCTCCTTCTCAGACTGACCGTGTCCCCCCTTCTCTGCCCAAACCTGTGTCTCCCCACTTGCCCTTCTCTGTCCAACCGTGTGTCTCCCCTTCTCTGTCTGACCCTGTCTTTCCCCTTGCCCTTCTCCAGTGTGACTCTGCTTGTCTATCTCCCCTTCTGCAGCATGACCCCCTGTGTCTCTCCCCTTGCCTTCTGCAGTCTGACTCCGTATGTCCCCCCTTCTCAGCCCAACCCTGTGTGTCTCCCCTTCTCAGTCCTGCCTTGTGTCTGGGGAACTTACAAAATGAGAGGAAATAAATACAGTGCAGTTTGAGACATAGGATTAGGTCACACTGTAACAGAATATCAAGCAGTTGTTAAGATTCAAACACTGGGAAACAGCACGTAGAAAGAAAGAAAGAAAGAAAGAAAGAAAGAAAGAAAGAAAGAAAGAAAGAAAGAAAGCTGTTAATTCTTTCAGATTAGATTGTGTGAAAGCAGGATTAAATCATGCCTATGGTTTCTTTCCCAATGCAACAGGTGATTTGACATCACCTTCCTCTATGTGCTGTTTCCCAGTGTTTGTGTTTTGACAACTGCTGCACCCTGATCCTGTGCTGGAAGTTTCCCTGTAGCACCTGGTTCAGAGCAGAAGGAGTCTCGGCAATGCAGGGTGGTTTTGGAGTACTGTGCTGGCACATTGCTGGGCCACGTCAGGTTCCCCGACCTCCGTGTTGCCACACACAGTATGGAGGGTAGTGTGGTCAATCACTTCCTGTGGTAAAGGGGTGACCGGGAGAGAGTGGCACTTCTGCTGTGGTGCACTGTGGGCCAGTTCCCACAATGCACCACTCCTAGGGTGACCTAGCAGCTGCCAGTTTGGATGTGGGCAGCCTCTTGGCATTTTGAGTGTGGACACTCTAAGCCACCTTAATATGGTCTACTTTAAGCAGGCTTTAAGTAGACCTTATTAACCCAGCTTAATAAAGCCCTGCAGTGCAGTCATAGCCAAACAGAAATAAAAGCTATAGGAACATCTGCAGAGCACCTCTAAAGACAGTAGATGAGCATATATGCTGATGCCACTACAGCTCTTTCTCCAGTAAAGTGGTGGTTCTGTCTTATACCAAAGGAAACTCTGAATCCCAAGTCTGAAGTAGATTAATTACCCTTATTTGGGTTCTTGGAGAATCAAGGACTTCATGAAGTTAAAGTACTAACTCAAGTGCAAGGGTTTTCATGCCCAGGACCCACTATGTGCCTTGAGGGTGAAAGCAGAGAATCACAGTAAAGGTCATTAGGATTTCTCTTTGAAGAGATGAAAGGTAAATTATAAGTGAAGTGATTTCTTGGGAATACTATAGCCTGAGTGAGGCATCTTGGGGGCCTGTAGAGGAGCCAAGTAGTGTGAGATGAGGGTTGTAGATGGCCTGGGATGGTATGAGTTAGCTGTGAAAAAAGGATAAAGAGTGGTTCTTCATTGAGCAGTGTTCTTGACTGCTCCATTGAAGATCTTCGTGCGGCACTGCACTCCAGCTCGGAGATTTTTACTCAGCAGTGGCTCCATCAGTGGGGAGAGACAGAGACGGCAGTGATAGGCTGGAGTGCTTCCCACCTTGCTGACGTCATCTGTACGATCTCCCCGCTGCCCTCTCCAGTTCCCTCATACCGCCTCTGACTCCAGACGGAGTCCGCGGTGGCTCCAGTGATCCTACCTATAAAGTTTAAAAAAAAAAAAGAACAGTTTTACAATAACATCAGACAAATGACAGAACAATCTTTAATCCAAGAGGCCAAACTAACAAACCCAGCGGGGTTCAAATGCTGCACTTCGTGCAGTTAAGCGATGCCAGCATCAGATGGACACAGCCTGCATTAGGTGTCTGGGAGAAGGTCATCTCTCCCAGAAGCGTCAGCACTGTAAAAACCTGATGGCCAGAACACGAAAAGACAGGGAGCGTAAACTGAAGCTTCTACTGTTGGAGGGGGCTCTTCGCCCCACGTCAGACCCTGGTGCCTCTCCTCAGTCTCCTGAGGGAGCACAAAAGTGGTGCTCAACACTGTCTTCTCCGGTCCTGCCTAAGGGTGGCAGGACCACCGATGGAAAAACTAAAGAGCTGCTGAAGGGTCCTCCATTAGGTATGGCAACCCTCGCAGACTCAGACAAAAGCACCTCAAAGACCTCCAAGATGAACCGCACACGCTCTGCTAAAGCCGCGGCAGTCCCAGCAGTGCCGACGGACTCTGCAGCGCTGATCCTGGCTCTGCAAGCGGCGGTACCTCTTGCACAGGTGCCGAGCGCACCGGCCACCTTTCCAGCACGGGGCATGGCACTGCCGAGCACATTGCACCCGGTCCCTCACTTCCCGCCACCTGCACCGGCTCCGTTCCCCGCTCAGCTGCCGTTGCCAGCGCCACAGCCAGATGCTTCAGGAAACACTGACAACCAGCTGCAGCCTGAACGAGTGCACAACAAGCACAGGAATAAAATGAAACACATTGAGCCCAGGGATGTTTTAAGCATTCATTCTGCCCCTGTCTCCCTTATTTGGGTTGGACTCTTCTCAGTCTAGTCCACCCTCGACTCCAGGCTCCTCCTGTCACTTGCCTTCCTCTGCCTCTTCTAGCCCCAGATCACTAGAGCCAGCAGATACAAAGACACAACAGCCTCTGGTCCAGAACCCTGCACCAGTTTTTACATGGCCATATCCACCATGCTATTTCTATCCCTCCTTACCAGGGACGCCTTATACTAACTGGCCAGGTAGCACTACTGCGCCACCTGCAATGTACCCTTATCTACCAACACAACCTAGCCCAAGTCCGCAACAACACCAGCAACCACAACCTGCGGGGTCCACGGCGCCATCATCCACGTCGGAGTACCCCAAGGATCCAGACGGCCCCACTTCTGACATTAAAACTGACGACTTAAGGCAATTTTGGGAGGTCTTTAAACAAGCTGCAGATGTTATGGACATCCCGCTAGACTCTCATACCATGAGTTGACATAAGCTAAAATAAAATCTTGCAAACAGTGGGATCTAACAAACTGGCCTTACCAATGGATATTGGTATTCTGGAGCCCGCAACTACTCTTTGGCAAACACTGGCATCTAATCCCCCTTCTAACAAGAGGGCAGACAAAATGTACTTTATCTCCTCTACGACCAATGAATTCTTGTTCATGCATCCCCCACCAAATTCTTTAGTGGTGGAGGCGGCCAATCAGCGTATCAAACAATCCTATTCTAGATCCGCTCCCATGAACAAGGACGATATAAAACTAGACATGCTTGGTAAGAAGGTCTACACCTCCATGGCATTACAACTCCGAATAGCCAATTACACCGCACTACTTTCTAATTATGATTATCACCTATATGACAAACTCAAGGATTTCACTGAAGACATCCTGCACGACAAACGCGAACACTTTCAGTCACTAATTTCGGAAGGTTACCTGGTCGCAAGGATAGCCCTGCAAGCATCCTTAGACTGAGCAGACGTCACCACTAGGTCGCTCGGTACAGCAGTCATCATGTGGTGGGCCTCCTGGCTCCATTCTGCTGATTTACCCAGACAGCTGCAACATACCATTGAAGACCTTCCTTTTGAAAAAAACAACTTATTTGCCAAAAAGACAGATGAGCTAATACACAGCTCAAAGAATTCCCGTGCTACACTGCGTACGTTGGGTATTTATACCCACTCTTTTTCAAATAAACGTTTTCACAGGACCCAGACATACAATTCCAGGCCTCCACAATATCAACCTAACCGTCGTCTGACACTTATAGACCGAAATCTCGTCAGTCTCGCAGTAAACCAAACAATCAATCCATGCATACGTCACAACCTTCAAAGTCGACACAACAATTTTGACGTTTCCATCGAGAGAGTTGCCAACCATACTGTAACAGACCAACTCCAGTCACCACTTCACCATCTGATCTTCAGGGACAGACTACAACCCTTTGTCCAACAATGGTGCAGAATAACATCGGACAAATGGGTGTTGTTAGAAATCGTTCAACGGGGCTACTCCATACCTTTCATTGTACGCCCCAAATCCCAATACCCCTACCCGTCCCTTTTCAGGGACCCCACCCACGTCCAACTTCTTCAAGAAGAGGTCCAACACCTTCTCTACATGAGAGCAATTGAAGAAGTTCCAAACCATCAGTCCAGAAAGGGTTGTTACTCCCCATACTTTCTTACAAAAAAAAAAAAAAAATAGGAGGGTGGAAACCAATCCTGGACCTCCAGTGCCTCAACCGTTACACACAAGTAAAAAAAAAAATTCAAAATGGTGACTCTAAACACCATCCTTCCAGCTTTACATCAGGGGGACTGGTTGGCCTCTCTCGATCTCAGGGACGCATACTTTCATGTCCCCATCATTCAAGCTCATCGAAGGTTTCTGCGCTTTACCCTCCTTTCCAAGCATTATCAGTACAATGTTCTCCACTTTGGGCTCTGCGCAGCACCCAGAGTTTTCTCCAAGCTCATGGCACCGGTAGCCGCATTCCTCCGGAAACGTCATATCAACATTTTTCCTTACCTCGACGATTTTCTCCTAGTGGGCCCCTCATTCACTCAGGTGCAGCGGGCAGTATGACATACTCAGGAGTTGTTCCTCGCTCTAGGCCTAAGCATAAACTACACAAAGTCAATGTTGAAGCCCACGCAAGTCATTCAGTTTATAGGGGCAAGCATACACTCCCCTCTAGGGAGGGCGTTCCTCCCTCCCGACAGGTTCCACAAAATAACTCAATTAGTCCAGTTAGTTCAAAATTCCAACTTCACTTCTGCTCACAGTTGCATGGAGCTGTTGGGGCACATGTCAGCAACTACTTACCTGGTCAGATACGCTCATCTCCGTATGCGCCCATTCCAGCTGTGGTTCCTGTCTCGGTGTTGCACGTTCAACCGGTCCGTCAACAGACTGCTAGCCATTCCACCTTCTATCAAACACACCCTGGACTGGTGGACAAATCCAAACTACTTGTTACAGGGCGTCCCCTTTCTATCACCACAATCATTTCTCACCATCACTACCGACGTTTCCCTCCCCGGATGGGGAGCTTTCCTCCAATAGCAGACGATTCAGGGCCGCTGGTCAGCCGCGGAAAATCTTCTTCACATAAACATCCTCGAACTCAGAGCAGTCTTACGTCCATGCCAGTTGTTTCTTCCCACCTTCGCAAACAAGCATATCAGACACCGCACGGACAACATGACATGTATGTGTTACATCAACTGCCAGGGCGGGACCAGGTCCACCCTTCTTTGCCTAGAAGCAATGACTCTTTGGAACTGGTGCATACAACACAACATCTACCTCTCCGTGGAATACTTACCTGGCAAGGACAATACACTGGAGGACTCCCTGAGCCGATCCTTTCCATCCCACCACGAATGGGAAGTTCGCACCGACATCTTACACACCATCTTCCTTCGTTGGAGATTCCCCACCATGGACCTCTTCGCCTCTAAAAACAACCGGAAATGCAAACACTATTGTTCTTATGCGGGAATCGGTCACAGATCCAGCAGCGATGCCTTCCTTCTCTGTTGGGGAATGAACTTAGTTTACGCATTTCTCCCCATCCCACTGATCCACAGAACCCTCCAGAAAATCCAGGAGGACAAGGGAAGGGTAGTACTCATAGCACCAGCATGGCCTCGCCAAACCTGGTTTACTCTTCTCCAAACCATGTCTACAGTACCACCTATTCCCTTACCTCTCCTTCCAGACCTGTTGTCACAGAACGATGGAACACTTCTCTACACCCATCTGGACAGGCTCCATCTGACAGCTTGCAACCTAGATGGTTCATGGGCATAGAATTACAGTGCTCACAGGACGTTCAACACATTCTGCTAAACAGCAGGAAACCCACAACCAGAACTACTTACCTGCACAAATGGTGTCGCTTTTCCTCTTGGTGCGCGCAGCATTCTGTGGATCTCTTCACAGCTCCGGTGCCTCGAATTCTCGAATACCTTGTCAACCTGAAACAAAGCAATCTATCAGTAAATTCCATACGGTTCACCTCGCAGCAATCTCTACCTTTCATGAGCCAGTTCATACAACTTCGATTTTCACTCATCCTACGGTCAAACGTTTTACAGAACCTTTTCCCATATGTGCGTCCTCCAACTACCCCATGGGACCTCACAAGAGTCTTAAAGGCTCTGACAAGGCCTCCCTTTGAGCCGCTTGCCTCTACAACTCTGTTACACTTATTGATCAAAGTAGCATTTCTAGTGGCAATCACGTCAGCCCGTCGTGTGGGGGAAATTGCGGTGCTTATAGCCCATCCACCCTACACCATCTTTTATAAGGATAAGGTCTCTTTATGACTCCATCCCAAATTTGTCCCTAAAATCTCTTCATCCTTTCACCTTAATCAAATGACCCACCTCCCAGTTTTCTGCCCAAAACCCCACACCACACCACAGGACCACCTACTACATACTCTCGATGTTTGTCGAACCGTAGCCTCTTACTTGGAGTGGACCAAAACGTTCCAGAAAACACCTAAGCTCTTTGTGTCAATTGCTGAACGCTCAAAGGGCCAAGCCATTTCCAAACAACGAATTTCTCGCTGGATTGCGACATGTATTCAGACTGCATGCACAACTTCACAGCTAGTTCCTCCACACAACATTTGATCACACCCCACCAGATCCATGTCATCTTCCATTGCTTTCCTTACCCGAGTACCTCTCCATGAGATATGTCAAGCTGCCACCTGGGCGTCATCCGAGACTTTTGCAAAACATTATGCATTGGACCATCTCTCTGCAATGGATACAGCGCTGGGACAAGCAGTCCTAAATGCTGCATGGGACCTATAGTTTGAAGTACCCACCTCCAGGCACAGCAACTGCTACATACTCACCTTCAGTGGAGCAGACAAGAACACTGCTCAACAAAGAAATGGAGGTTATTCACCTTTTGTGCAGTAGCCGAAGTTCTTTGAGATGCGTGTTCTTGACATGCTCCACGACCCACCCTCCTCCCCTCTACTTCGGAATGGCCTACATCAGATCTCCACGGTAGGAGGGGACTGGAGAGGGCAGCAGGCAGATCGTACAGATGACGTCAGCAAGGCGGGAAGCGCTCCAGCCTATCACTGCCGTCTCTGTCTCTCCCCGCTGATGCAGCCACTGCTGAGTAAAAATCTCCGAGCTGGAGTGCGGTGCTGCAAGAAGACTTTCAGTGGAGCATGTCAAGAACACGCATCTCGAAGAACTTTGGCTACTGCACGAAAGGTGAGTAACCTCCATATATGTATTGCTGGTCCATGGAGAAATGCTATGCCTGGTTACGTCTGGTATTGGTTTCTTTGACATTGCTTAGGAGTTGAAAAAACAACTAATCTTGAAGAAATTATGCACACTATATTTCCTCGTCACTAGAATAATGATGAATAGACTGCAATAACTTTACTTGTATACTTTTGTCAAGCTATAAATTATTTTGATTGTCCCCACTAGTGTAGCTTCTGCACTATGCAACTTTTGAAGACTAAACTTTATTAAGATAAAAAAAGACTCATAGGTTACATCTACATTGCAGAGCAGTTTTGGAAAAAAAAACTTTTTTCAAAAAATTATTTAGAAATATATTTAGAATAATTATTTTAAAATAACTTTTTTAAAAAAAATGCTATTTTTGGAGAATGGTCGGAGGATGGCTCCTTGTCCTGAAATGCCATGGCTTTTTTTTTTTTTGAAAGTGAAAGTCTACAATGGACTTTCTTTAAAAAAAAAAAAAAAGAAAGGAAAAAAAAAAAAGCCTTTGGCTCCAGTGATGGCTTTTTTGAAAAAGCTATCTTGAAAAAAGCTTTTTCTTTCAAAAAAAAGATGTCGAGTTTAGCTTTTTCGAACAAGTGTGCCGGTATCTCAAAATACCAGTGTGCTTTTTTGCCAAAGCTAAACCTGGTTATATTTCAGAAAAAAAGCCTTTTTCAAGAGAGCTTTTTCTAAAAAAGCCATCGCTGGATCCAACAAAGGCTTTTTTTTTTTTTTTTTTTTTTAAAGCCTCCCTCCTATTTCTTCCATTGGTTTTCTTTTTTTTTTTTCTAAAAAGAAAGTCTGGTGTAGATTTTCACTTTTGGAAAAAAAAAAATTGGTATTTTGGGACAAGGAGGCTGGTCCCTGGATCATTCTTCCAAAATAGCATTTTTTTAAAAAGTTATTTTGAGATAATGATTACAATTATATTTCAAAATATTTTTTTTTCAAACAGGTCTTTTTTTTTTGAAAATGCTCTGAAATGTAGACATAGCCATAGACTTTAGAATGCTATGAGTTGAACATGAACCATCAGAAGCCTCATATGTGACAGTCGGATAGAGAAATTCATGTGCAAAAAACTCCTGAAAATTCCTTGGAAAATCTGAGTTGAATTGATGCAAATATTAAAAATGTTTAATAGTTTGAGATGGTGTTTATGTTAAAAAAAATCTGCCCATAAATTGCTGTTAGTGGAACCAGATTCACTTAGCCTGGTGAAGAGATAAGTAAAATATATTTCCTTTGCATAAATTAATTGTGCAGTGCTGCAGAGAAACACAACCCAACATTGGGGAGAAGGCTGTAATAGAGTATTGTCAGTTTCAAAAGGGATAGCCGTGTTAGTCTAGTCCAATAAAAAAAAAAAAAAACAACAACAAGGAGTTGTGTGGCACTTTAAGACTAAAAGATTAATTTTTTGCATGAGCTTTCATGGGGCAAGATCCCACTTCCTCAGATGCTTCGAAGATGAGTGAACTTACGGAAAGGAATGAAACTAAATGCAAGGGGGTGTAAAACATAGGATCAGGTCATACTGTAACAGCAAATCAGAACAGTTTACAGGCTCAAACCATGGGAAGCCTGAAGTCAAATTACCCTTTGTAATTTGAAAAGAACCCATAGTCTCGATTGAGTCCTGCTTTCACAGAATTTAGCTTGCATATTAATTTGAGTTCAGCTGTTTCTCTTTGAAGTCTTGATGTCCCAACTACATGTCTAATGACAGTCGTTAACAAATCAGTCATCGAGTGATTAGGAAGATGGAAGTGCTCAGCAACTGGTTTCTTTGTTCTTTGATTTCTGATATCAGCTCTGTGCTCATTCAGCCTCTTACGCAGCAATCTTCCTGTTTGTCCAATGTATAAGGTGTTGGGGCATTTCTTGCACATGATGGCATAGACCACATGAGTAGATGAGCAGGTAAATGAGCCTTTGATGGAGTAGCAGGCTTAATTAGGGCCTATGATGGTATCTGTTGTGCAGATATGTGGGCAGACTTGGCAGCATGGTTTGTTGCAGGGGTGTGTGCCTGCTTCAATGTTTCTGTTGTTGGATCTGTAGTTGCTGGTGAGTATCTGTTTAAGATTAGTGGGCTGCCTATAAGCAAGGAGTGGTCTGTCTCCTAATACTTGAGAGAGAGAGAGGGATCATCTTTTAGAATAGGCTGTAGGTCCTTAATGATCTGTTGCAGAGGTCTGACTTGGGGGTTGTATGTGGTGACTAGTGGTGTTGTGTTGCATTCTTTCTTGGGTCTCTCCTGTAGTAGATGACTTCGGGGAACTCTGTGAAAACAAGACTTAATCAAGACTATGGGTTCTTTTGCCATTACAAAGGGTAATTTGACTTCAGGCTTCATGGTTTGAGCCTGAAAACTGCTCTGATTTGCTGTTACTTTATGACCTGATCCTATGTTTTACACCTCCTTGCATTTAGTTTCATTCCTTTCTGTAAGTTCACCCATCTTCGAAGCATCTGAGGAAGTGCAATTTTTCTCCCATGGAAGCTCATGCAATAAATAAATTTGTTAGTCTTTAACTGCCTCAAGACTCCTTGCTTCTATTTGATACAGGGCAAATCTTAGTGTGAACCTATGTAGAAGCCATGCTGTCAGGTAAAGTTTGTCCAGTTCTGGATGGTGTTTCAGCCGTTTTCTTGATACAGGGGAGCTTTGTGCAGTGGAAAAATTATTGGTGCTTACACCAACATCTGAGGAAGGTAAAGATACCAAGTTTGTCTTGCCAGGAGGGTCTTATCATTATTACTCTTGCCCTCTTGGTTTATGTCTTGTGGATGACTCTGATAATCATATAGAAGAGTGGAAATGCATAATGGAAGTCTGTGTTCTATTTCAAGAGAAATATGTCCCCCCATCAGTTGATTTTTCAGTTCTTCTCTCAGTCAGAAGTGGAGATGTTTCTGGTTCTAAGAGGTGATGAAGAGATCTATGGTGGTGTTTCTCATCTGGTGCTCCATGGAATATCAGTGCTCTGTGGACACAATGAAGGTGTTCTGTGACCAACCCCTCCCAATTGAGAGAGTGGGCTATGTGTGGAGAAGCAGGAAAGATCAATGGGATGAGTCAATGTGTGTCAGGGAGATTTAAAATGCCCCAGCTACTGAAAAGTTTCCATGAACTTGTTGGCATCTGCCACTGCCTTGCTCCTTTATTGTGACTGGGACATTTTAAATTTTCCACTGCTGTTGCCACCAGCATCAAAATTGCTTGGACATAGCTTTCATTATATGGTTTTCTTTGATTAAGCTGAAGAATAAATGAACTTTGTTTGATCATACAGGCCCAAAACTCCCTTTAAAACATGAGAAATATTATTTTCAATTGTATGTCTAATAATTTTGTATCTTTTTTTTTTTTTAGAAATAATGTATGTTATATTCATAACATTATATTTAATGCAGTTTCTTGAATCATTTTCACAGGAATGCATAGTACACAGATATTACAAACATAACAGCTGGTATATATCAGCCTTTTAAGAAAGTTTTCATCAGGTATTCTGAGTAAAGCAATTAATATCTTTCTGTGTTTCCCCATCCACTAATGTTTGAGTTACACTTGTCTGTGGTTGGGTAGCCCACTGGTAGAAAATGTTTGGAGAATTGTGTCATTCAGTTCCCACTCATGTTAGATTCTAAATTGTCTGCTGAGAATGTCTATGGCTGTGTTTGGATGATTTGGTAAGTATGAGGCTGTTAAATTAGACTGTTCTAGTTGCAAAAATGTCATTGATTTACCACCCCAGTGCATAGGAAGTGAGAACACACTCCTCCCTGCTTATATTGAACATGTAAGTGACATTGTCTGTCATGATTGTTATTTTTCTGTTCTTTATCAGTGGAAGGAAGCAGGAGCATGTACTTCATACTGTGTGGAGCTCTAGTAAACTTACGTGTAGGCGTGTTTTTGTCTTTGACCATGTGTCTTGTATGATGTGGTTAAGTAGATATGTTCCACATTATATAAGGGATGCATCTATCATGATCATAACTGAGGGTGGTGCTTGTGTGAATGGGATCCCTTTTGCCATATTGGTGGATTGCATCCACTGCAGTAGAGCAATTTTTGACCCTGTTGGGCATCACCTGAATCTTGTTTTACCTGTCTTTGTATGATTTATAGACAGTTGTTAGTCACACTTACAGGCAGTGCATGTTCAAGTTCAGTTGGTATACTACAAAAATTGCACTCCATCAGATGCTTGCCCTAATATCTGGAGACATATGTGTGCAGTTATACTTGAGCTGTTTTTTTATTTGTAGTGTTAAGTTTGTTTTGGTGAGCAATCTGTTTTTCAGTAAGGGTGTCCTTACTGATAATGAGTCCAGATGTGGTACCAAGAATTTTAGCGTTTGTGCTAAAATTAGAGTGGATTTTTGATAGTGTATTAATGGGCCCAGTTCTTGAAATAGCATGGTTGCTTGTATGGCTTGCATTTGAATGTGTACTTTTATCAGTCAGTCATCTAAGGGTATGTCTATGCTGCTGGCAGCAAAATTTCTGCCCTCAGCATGTTGTTCTGGGAACATTTAGTCATTAATCTGAACACACTGCTGCACTGCCAGACGTCAGCTCCATAACTTCTGGGGGCCAGGAGGTGTACCACTAAGATGACCACTAAGCATTTGTGGTCGGCTTTTCTGAGTGTGTCCCAGCAACTAAGAAAGTCACCGGCATTTACACAAGGCATTTTATGTGGTTTGCATATATGCCGGTCGACAGCCACTGAAAACCAGCTGGAGTGTAGACTAGGGCTAAGTATGGGAATATTGTTATTCCTTGTTTGCACAGATGTGCTGTGACCACACCAAGAAGTTCCTGTAAGACTTCCTTGGTTTCTTGGTGTGTTTGAAAGACTGAAGAGAAGTACTTTGTATTGGTAGTGGTTTTCTCCCAGCATGATCCTGAAGAAATGTCTCTGTGCTGGGTGTTCAGTGACATGTTAATACACATCCTTACTGGTTGTGGGCTGAGAATCAAACCGACAAGTGCTGATTTAATCATGTATAATATGACCATCTTAAATCATTGTGCTTTTGCAAGCTTGTTCAGTTATCTTAGGTCCAAAATGGATCTTCAGTCTCCTTTTTGGGGGGGGGGTGATGGGGGGTTGGTTAGAAAGTGTCAGGAGTAGAAACCCTTTCTATGTTTTGTTGTGGGACATGTTCTATAGCACCCATAATAAGAGGTGGTATACTTCTTCTTGTAACAGTTGCTTGTGAGATGGGTTTCTGAAGATTCATGGGGAATGGGTTTGGATAGTAAGGATGGATGTAGGATCCTGATCATATGGTCTCCAGTACCCCTTTGTCTGATGCAATGGATTCCTTGAAGTGTTAAAAAGCATGTAGTTGATGATCAAATTAGATGGTAGTTGTTCTTTGTATCGTATGGTGAGGGAGGTTGTTTAAAACATTTAACAAAACCTCCAAAAGGAGTATGACAATTGAAGTGTTGATGGTGCTGTTGGTTCTCTCATCTCCTTTGTGGTTTATGTCTGCTACATTGTCTGTTGTACTGCTTTTGGTACTGTACACATAAAGGGTATCTTCACTGGTATGACTGATACCAAAACTGTTTTCTCCATGTTGCAGGAGTGCATATGAAAAGATTGACAGAGTGATTCTTTAATCCTCCACAGTGTGTAAAATCTCAGTAGTTTTGCACCAAAAACTTGATTTTATTGAACAGAAGATACTTTGTTGTGAATTGTAATTCCTTTGGTAAGGCTCTTGGGTGGATCCAGAAGGCTCTCTGCATTGCAACCACTGTGAGCATGATTAACATATCCATTAGCATATCCATGATATCTGTAAGGTGGTCCTGACAATGAGAAAGTCTATGTTAATGAGAGACCTGAATTGCTTTCATTTTTCTTTTGGAATTAAATCAGTGAAAATTATCATCTTGGTGTGAGTGTTTTGGTCACAATTTGATAGTAGACCAGGGTAATTAGCATTTCAGATTTCCAGTGTAGCTGATTAATAAACCTTACTACCAATAGATCCATTATTTTCCACTTTTCTTGGGGTATGTACTAGTGCTGAGGGTGTTTATGGACTAGAGTTGAGGGTGTAGACTAGTTGAATGGAATGAGATGAGGAAAGCTGGGATGAAAAGACTCTTTCTTCATCTTTTCTACTAGAAAATGGCAGTGGAGAGGTTTTCTCCATGGCCATATGAAGAAAGGAGAAGTCTAAGGATTAGTGACTGGTGTAGATGTCACTCTCATGTCTGCCAGGTCACAGTCATGTTGTTTTGACCTCTGTTTCCTATCTGGTGCTGATGTCTACACCATGTTGTCATTTGGCACAGTGCTTAGAGTTTCTACTGATATAGTCAATACTGTCCTCAAAGTCAGCTTCGTAATTGTGTGTTGGTGCCAACCTCAGGTTTGGTACCATAGTCGGGATTGGTACTGCAGCCATTATTGGTGCTGAAGTCACTATCAGTGCCAGAGCAACCAGTAAATCAGCTTTGGGCAACTTTTTGTTTTTCATCAGTGCTAAGGTGGAGAGATGATCTTTTGTTTTGACCTTAGACCCATCTGGCTCTGATCATCACATTTTTGCTGTGCTTGATGTTTTATGTTATATATCAATCCCCAAGGCATTGAACTCATTGAGAGAACCTGCCCAATGTCGGGATGGCATCCCTGCAGGGCATACATCTCTTGAAGCCTGGTGAACCAGGCATGATGATGAATTCCCTAAGGGGAAGACTACTATAATCTAGGAGATTTTACCCCTAGATTAAATATTTTTAAATGGGAGAAGGTTGGGAACTTTACTAATTAAAACTGAACTCTATATAACAACTAAGAAGGCTTACACTGGAACTGCTGTGTGCTCCATGCTGGCTCACAGACAGTAGAGAAGGAACTGAGGAGGTCAGGTCATGTGCAGTTTGAGGTACCAATAGTGCCATGAGGCACAGTTTTGCATGCACAACCTGGACAGTCACTTCTGATGGAACACTCTCCTAGAGTGGAACACTGGCATGCCAAATGAATAAGAATGTAAAACAACACTGATGAATGAGCATCCTAATAATTATCTTCCAACTTCCAGTCCTGGAAAAAAAGATGAAGAGTCTAATTTATATTGTCCCTTGAATTGGAGAAGTGTCAGGGAGAGTTGAACAGCATTCCAACACCACCCTGTGAGAGATCTTGAAAAGAAAGTATTGTACTAGTAAAGAACAACTTGTTCTCCCCAACAGATATTAATGTGTGTCATTAACACTTGCTGCTCAGACATATTAAAGACTGCTAGCAGAACCAATAAAATTAAAAGAGACACCTAATCTTTGCCAAAAGACAGTACCTTTGTTTCTGTATCAAATCCAGGGCTAAAACCAGATTAATATAGATGCAGGAAGGATGTAAATAGAATCTATCAAGATCTTTACATGCATGAAGAAGTTATTTCTAAAACAAAGGCATAGCCAGTACTTGTTTGAAGTTGGTGAACAACCTTTCCTCCTAAGAGAAGCATCAACAATTCATTCCACAAAGGCTAAAAAACTTCACTACTGGCTTTTATCAGCTATGAAGGACAAGGATTCATCTCACAGAACTGTATCTCAACACATGTGGGACTTCTGTGCACAAACATCCTTAATATAGTTAAATAATTAACTCATAAAATTTTGGGGAGCCTAGGCCCAGTGCTCTGATAGTCCCAGTTGCTAAGCAACCACAGTTATTTTATTTAGGAGAATATTTTGCTTTTGCCCTTTTGCATCTCTAGCTGTTTGAATTGATTTTTGACACCTAGTTAAAATGGTAATGACAATAAAGATATTACTGAATGTTTTCTTTAATTCAAAGTGCAATGCAAATCTTATGCCAGCTGACATGAAATAACTGTTAGCATCTTTGTATGACTTTACCATCATCTGCCTTCTTTCCAAAGTATCATGTTTGGAAATTGGATCATAGATGTCAAAGAGTTTATTTCTTCTGAAAAAAAAAAAATGACTTGCTTCCCACTATGCTGTATTGTCTCTTACAGTATGGCTGATGATTTGTTTAAAATAAAATAAAGAGCCAATGTGATAAAGAGCCAATTTCCATTTGACATGAATTTTATCTCACCACACAATGACTGATGCTGTCATTAGGTCATCAGTAAACTGCCACATTTGGGCACATTTATTCCTAGGTTTTTTGTCGTTCTTATGTTTGGACCATAAAGGCTACCAGTATCCCCTACTGTCTTAAAAAAAAAAACAAAAAAAACCCAGGCTTTTTAAATTTAATTTCCTTATTTCTTTTGCTTGTTTTGTTTGAGGCATCAGCCAGTGTTAGCATCCATCTTGCTTGTTGGAGACTATCACTGTCCCCAGATTCAAATGGTTGAACTTCCTGTTCTTCCATTGTCTATAATATGTTGTTTCTGTCACTAGATTTGGATGACTCATCTCTCAAATCAGCAAGAAATATTCTAGGCTTGCTTATTCTGTACTTGAAATGAATGACTCTGAGCTGTCACTAAATAACAAAATCTTTCCTATTTGGGTGATATATAAATTACTTTTATTGACTTGTAAATTCTTCTCTGTCATTTTTGCTTTCTGGTTCATCTCCAGGTAGTTTTAGGTTATACTACTTTTAATCCTGGCAAATATCCTCTACTTTTTTAATGCTTTATATGTGGAGGGGGCAATAAATTGTCATGCAGATTCCTTAAAGGATAGGGCAAGGCATTCCATACCAATATTATGCTTCTCTGTGTTTTTAAATTTGTGGGGAGAATTATTTTTACCTTTAATTCCTTCCCATTGCGATACTGTGCTTGCTTCCTCTTTCAGCACTGATTCAAGCATCTATCATTTTACTTCCCAAAATACCATAATGTTTAACCCCTTTGATTATTGGGGAGTAAGAGACACAAATTGGCTGGTGGCAGCATACACAGAGTGCTATGTAAATAAAGTCCTCCCTTTTGAACTTTTGTTTCTGGGGAAGGGTGATAGGTCTATCAAAATCTACCAATAATTTTCCTCCAAAGGTAGTTATTGGTTTGCTGAGATTCTAATTAGTGGCACTTTTATTTTTAATAAGAATTTTTAAAATTACAATTTTCCCAACTACTTTAATAGATCTGTTTTTAGCAATGATCACATTTCAATCCAGTGCTGATAGGAAAACAGTGCTTTTTAATCTGACTTTTACTATATTTGTACTGAAGGCATTTGCTTAGGGGAGCAAAAATATTCTGATTTTAGGGAAGAGGGAGCTGACTTTTCTGACCCTGTATAAAATTTAAATCCAGTAATCATGCTCTATAGAAGAATCACTGCACTGATTCTATGATTCTATGATTTTTAATGTGCTCAGTGCACCAACCACACTTAGAAGAAGTGAAATAAGCCAAAATTATCTCACCTTCTGTTATGTTGTTAATAATGCCACTGGTGTGAAAAATTAGGGGAAAGTTAATTTAGTTACATAAACAAGTTTCCATTAGCAGAAAGTTGAACAAAAGACTCCAGAGAATATTTTGCAGGAGAAGTAGAAGAAAATTTTTTTGTATTATTATTATTTTCTAAAACAAGAATAACACACAGTAACAAAACAATTTTATATGTTTAAGACAAGTTTGTACAGAAAGCTAGTGAAACTTCATTTTTTTACAACTGGACAATTTACACGACAGTAGCTAAAGATGAATACAGAATGTGAATTATAATAGTTGTAAAAAGTATCCATATAAAAATCTTTTACAGTCAGAATTAACAGCAAGAGGGTAATTTCCATATGTTATGACCACTTACAAACATGAAAGCACCACCTGCACATGGACAGATGACCTCCTGAAGTCCCTTCTAACCCTATTCTTCTATGAGTCTCTAAGACAAGAAGAAAGACTGAAATCTTAAAAAATGATTAGGTAAATGGAAGAAAATTGCACATGAATCATGCAACACACCATTCCTGAATCATTTGACACAAAACATACAACATTTGTTATGTTTATTAACAATGAAAAAGACCTCTCTGAAATTATGATGATTTTTCAGAAACTCATGTGCAATAACTAATGATCCTTCAGTGACCTCCCTCTGAGCAGAAGGATCTTTCTATACAGAGATTATTGTAGGATTAGGATGTATGGTAATATTCTTTGTATTTTTTCTTATTTATATTTGTTCAATGTTTACTTATTACATATGATTATGTTAAAGTTACCAGATACATAGCTAAGTGTGACAGTAACCCCTCCCACACATATTAACAGATTGTTGTACCCTTGCACCTGGTAGATATTTAATTAGCGTATACATTCTAAAAGTGTGCTTTACAGTTTTAAAGCATCACTGAATTAAGCTGGCCATCTTTTCTCATGTTTCCTTAATTCTATGGTACCTAGCTGGTTATCAGTCAATTTAACCTGCTCAGCTTTTCTAAGTAAAACATAACAGGAAGGCAGCTGCAAACTGGGGGTGGGTGTGGGGGTGGGGACAAAACAATTTAGCAGGAGAGCTTATCTACATTTGAGCCTAAATTTTCAGTTATGTGCATCTAAGTTGCACTAAGGGCCTGATCCTACATATATTTATGTAAATGTCTAATTTCACCCATATGAGACGTCCTATTAAACTGGAGCTCCTCAGGTAAGAAATGTTCTACAGCTGCATTCCAAGATTGTTCCTAAAGAAGCAGAAATTGAAAATTGTGTATCTAGTAATCCATTTAGCCTTCTCAGTTGCATAGTCTAAATATTTTTTTGGAAGACTGATATTGTTGCCATATGAAAATGGCCATGTTCTTATCAGTTTTGGTTGAACTGTTATTTTACTAGTGTAACAATGATTTTTTTTCCTAACCATGAAGCAGCAATTACAATAAAAGTAACAAAACAAACTGAAAATATTTCAAGAAATGGGAGTTCATGAAATTTATTTGAATATGCAAAATAAGCTAAAGTAAAAAAAATATATATATCTTTCATGAGAAAAAAGAAAAACTTATTAAAAAGAAACAAAACCCCAGAAATGTTTTTCATGGGAATTCTTTAAATTTTGGTAATTTATAGTTTTTAATATCTGACAATTATATTCATTTTATTGAATAACTGAAAAAAATAAATCATTAATTTTTAGTTCATAAAGTGGTATTTTTCATTAAAAAAAAATTGACTGGCCTAAGAAATCCTCCATAACCCATATCTATAAATATAAAGAAAATGAGTGGAACAAATAATACATATGCCTGACATCTAGTTACTTCCATTTAGTTAATATATTTGTAGATTCTAAGGCCAAAAGAGACCACTCTGACTATCTAGTCTAAGCTCCTGCATATCACAGGACAACAAACTTTTCACAAATTATTCTTGTTTTAACTAAGACTTTATATTTTAGAAAATTAAAAAAAAAAAAAAAAGCAATCCAGGGTTGATTAAAAAGTCACCAGCATTGGAGAATTCACCACAACCCTTAGAAGCTGCTCCAGTGGTTAATTAATTTCACTGTGAAAAACTGAGGTCTTATTTTATATTTGAATTTATTTAGCTCTGACTTCAAGCCCTTGTGCTGTATTACACCTTTGCTTACTAGACTGGAGACCCATAATCAGATGTTTGTTCCCCAAACAGATATTCATTAACAGTGATTGACTCACACCATAATATTTTCTTTGTTAAACTGAATAGATAGAACTCCCTTAATGTATCACTATAAAGCTGTTTTATAATTCTTTATTTGTTCCTGTGGATCTTCCTTGAACCCTCTGAAATTCATCAATGTCCTGTTTGAACTGGACACAGAACTGGACACGATATTCCAGCAGTAGTCACAGCAATGTCAAACACAGAAATAATATAACGAATGATTAGATTTTTATTGTTAAGTATTGGTGATCATCAGTTTCATTGTACACACAAATAAATAAAATATATTTACATCATTAATAAATAAAAATGTACAGAGAACTTAATAGAATTTGATTTTAAGATATTTGTTGTATATTTTGACAAGTTATCTTCATATTTTGTGTTTTATCAGTTATAAAGCTTTAACTTTTTGAACTCAGCATTTACTGTCATTAAATAATTATTGACTGACCCTCAAACTTCTGTGCAACTGTGAAAATTGATATTAACATGAATAAAAATGCTTAAAATAAACATTGATATTACCAGTTCTGTCAAGACTAAATATAACCTCTCTACTCTCATGTAAGATTCTCCTTATGCATCCAAGATTCACAGTAGTTCCCCTTGGCCAAAGCATTGCTTTGGAAACTCATGTTCTACTGATTGTCCACTACAACCTCCCAGTCATTCTCAGACTTGGAAATTCTGAAAATTGAGTCCCCCATCTATTAGAATGGTCTACGTTCTTTGTTCGTAAATGCATACATTTAAATTAAGCTGTATTGAAATGAATATTGTTTGTTGCAGGCAGTTTACAAAGCAACTCAGATTATTTTGTACCAATGGCCTGTCCTCTTCATTATTTGCCACTCCCCCAAATTGTGTCATCTGCAAATTTTAGCAGTGATTGACTCTATTTTCCCCCAGATCACTGATAAAAACTTTAAAAAAAACATGTGGCCAAAATTTGACCCTTGAAGGACCAGACAAGAAATTTACCCATGTGGTGAAGAATACCCATTCAAAGTTACTTTTTGAGATCTAATAGTGTGACAATTTTCAATCAATGTAATATGTGCTGTGTATATTTTCAATTGTTCTTTTTTTAACTCAAAATGTCATGTTATGGCATATCAAATGCCTCAAAAAAGTTGAAATATGTTAAACCAACACTACTGCCTGTGCAAGAGAAAGATTAAATACACTGTAATTATTTACTATCTTCTGTACTGTGAAAAATAACTCAACACATCTTTATAGAGTGCCAGAACCAGTTCACATTAACTTTTTAAAATAAACTTGTGGTGAGTGTCTGTTTTGCCTCTGTCCCTCAGAGACCAACCTGATGTGATGTCTGAAGAGAAACTATGGAAACTGCAGCAGTTTGTAAAAAGAACCAAGTTGCTTTCACCACAGAGCTTCAGTTTCCACAGGACATCAGAGTGGTCTGACTGGAAGAAGCAAAGCTGAATATATAGTTAAATCCTTGACTCTTGAAAAGAGTTATATAAGAAGAATTTTACTGTGGCACTGTGTAAGTTTGACAAGCATTTCATATGCCATAGTAATGTGGTTTATGAGCAAGTGTGTTTCTATCAGCCTGCTCAAAGCACAGGGGAGTCTGTGTAATCTTTGATAATCAGCTTGAGAGAAACCTGTGATTTTGAAGACAAGAAGGAAGAGCACATTAGAAATAGAGCAGTGAGTTGCATTCTAGTCAAGGGATTGTCAGAAAAATTACAAATGAAGAAAAATTTAACCTTTTACACAGCAACAGAAATGGCAAAACAGTAGAAGATGATCAATAATCAAAAGAGGCTGGAAAGAAAGAAAGAAAGAGTCATGGTAAGTATTATAACACAAGTACAAAAAGCATCTATAATAATCCTCAAAACATAACACTTCAGATTAGATGCACAATATGTGAGAAAGATCATGGTCCAAAATATGATTGTCCAGCAAAAGAAGTCATAAGCCATGAAGGAACAAAACCTGAATATGTATTCATTGTCTGCTACAATGGGTCATTATAGGGAACTGACCACTGAGAATCAATAACCATTTTTTTCTGGGATCAATCACATGTATTGACTCAGAGTCAGCCTGGAGAATGAAACTGAAGATTTATTAAATTGAATATTTATTAAAAGACATAATTTTAAAATAGATTTGATGCCACGGCAAAGTATGTTGGAACCAAGAAGCCTGAAAGTAATCAGTGGGACAATTGAGGTGATAAAGGAGATATCAAGGAAAACAAGGCTGTTTTAGTGAGGCTAAAAGAATGCTTTACATTGGTTTTCACTGTAGAGGATGTGAGGGAAATTCCCACATCTGAGCAATTCTTTTTAGGTGACAAGTTTTAAGAGCTTCCATAGATTGCAGTGTTGATACAGGAGCTTTTGGAACAAATAGCTAAATTAAGCAGCAATGAATCACCAGGAGTGAACACATATGAAATTGCAGCACTGTCACTTGTGAAACTGAAGAACATATAAAATGATAGGATCTAAATTAGCTGTTACCACACAAGAGTAAGATCTTGGAGTCACTGGCTATGTCTGCACTTAGAAGGTTAGTTCAAATTAACTTAATTTGAAATAATTAATTCAAACTAATAATGATTAGCTCAAATTAAGTTAATTTGAATCAACATGGCCACACTAGAAACCCTAATTCAAACTAGCATGTCCCTGCACAGGACTTGCTAGTTCAAATTAGGTAGGGGGTGCTAAAGCATAGGGAAAATCAAGCCATGGCTAATTCAAACTAACAAGCAGCTCAAATTAGCATGGGTACATAGGGTACCATCACTTTGAACTTAAATGAGGTTTTATAACTTCAAAGGTAGTTTTCATCAATTCAAACTAAGGCATTCCTTAGTCTGAATGAATGAAAGCTAGTGTGGCCATGCATTTATTTAGATCAAATTGATCCTCATTAATTCAAATTAAATTATAAGTGTAGACATACCCACTGTGAATAGTTCTCTGAAAAGATCCAATCAATGGCTACGTCTACACAGGCCAATTAGTCCGGACTAAGCAAGCTTAGTCCGGACTAATTTGGACCAGGTCTACATTAGGCTTTGCAAAGTTCAAATCGAGCGATTGCTTAGTTTGAACTAAATGAAGCTTGGTTCAACCTAGTTAGTTTGAACAATAAGTTTGAACTAAGCACTTAGATCAAACTTTAGTTTGAATTAGTGCAATGTAGTCATGCTAGTTCAAACTTAAAAAAGTTTAAACTAAGCGTTTAGTTCAAACTAGATGTGCTGCCTAGTTCAAACTAACTTTTTAGTGTAAACTAAGCTATGTGGCTAATTTGAACTAAAAAGTTGTGGCTATTCCGAACTAGCCTAAGGCTAGTTCAGACTAAACTTGGACTTATTTAGTTTGGACTTGCAAGTCGGAACTAAATAAGTAGATGTAGACATAGCCAATGTGTAGCAGCAGTCGAAAAGCCAAACTTCAACAGTAGCTGAAAAAAAGTAACTATTTTTGTTAATGATGTTGAAAATGGACTATAAATAAGAGAAAATAGATATGGGAAAATTATTCTTTTCAAATTTTTCATTTTTGTTTGAAATAAAAAATCAGGTGGAGGCAGGAAGGGCGTAGCTTGCTTCCTCCCTTGTAGTTTACCTCCAAAGTCTAATATTAGATGACAGTTAAGAAGAAAAACAATGTACAATACATCATCTCCTACTTCATTTCATAGGACTTGATTTTCTGGTACAGTGTGACCTGATCCCATGACTTACACTTCCTTGCATTTATTGTTCTCCCATTCTGTAAGTTCTCTATCTTCAAATCATCTGACAAAGTGGGATTTTCTCTCAGAAGCTCATGTGATAAATAAATTTGTTAGTCTTTAAAAGTGCAACAGGACTCCCTGCTTGTTTTGCTGAACTAGACTAACAGCTTTGGAAGTGAATCAAAGAATCTTGTATCCAGAGCATTATCCAATAAATCTTGGGAATAAATAGCTTTTACCTATGAAGAAAATGACATATCTGATGCCAGTTTTCCCTTTTTAGATTTGTGCAAATCCTACTTCTCAGTTATTCTCAAGACAAAAGTTCACAGAAAAATTAAAAATCATCTTTTCTCTTTTTGGCATTCTTCAAAAAATGTTCCTAGCTGTGATGATATCAACTGTAGTTGCTAGGCCTAAATTCCAAGCTTTAATATACAGTTTAATTCAGATTACTTCCAGCCTCCCAGACTACAAGGGAATATATAGGCAAAGAGAGAAGTGTAAATTGCTCAGAGAATTCTTTGACAAACCACACCCCCATATTAGCACCTCTGAGCTACAAAGCAGGTCCTACTTCAATCACCATAATTTCAGCTCAACTGAACAGAATACTGTCAACCCAATACTAAAGGTAACATAGTTCAAAGTCAAGGGTTGGCCAAGTTTGCCAGTCCCTGTGCCAGCCCCACTCCCTGAACCTGCCACAGGTGCTGGGAGCGGGACCACAAAGGTGCTGGCAAAAGGGCCAGAAAGGTACTGAGGGCAGAGCCAGCAAGAGACAAAAGCTGTGTGCTTTTTCCCCCTACTTATCCCACCTAATTTGATGAGGAGCAGGACCAGAAGGGGACAGGAAACACATGGGGGGGGGTCCAGTGGAGGGAGTAGTCATGGCACCACCGCTGTGCATAGGCCCATGTGCTAGGTTTGGCATGTGTGCTAGGGGTTGCTGACTCCTGTTCTAAGGGGTACTAGTTGGAGGATGTGAGCCAGAGACTAGTCAAGGAAACCATCAGTACACGGTCCACCTGTACCCAAAGTTAAACCAGGAAAACTACTACTGAGAAAACTTGATTAGGAAAAGATATTGGGCAGTGCTAGCTATACATAGCGCCAGCCAGCTATCCTGCATCAGTGTTCCCTTTAAGCTGATGATGCAGTTGAGCAAGTTATGGCTGCAGTTGAGCAAGTTCCCTGCTGGTTCCCAATCCCAGGGCCAGGACCCTTTCCTGCTGCCCAGTGCCCCTCTAAGTGCATCCATAACTAGCTCAATTGCAGCATCAGCTTAGAGGGAACCCTGAAATCAAGTAGTCTCACTGGAGGACAGGGAAATACGAAAAGGAGGAAATGGAGAAAATGTAGTATTAATATAACTGTCATTACCATATTATGTCATGGAAAATGAGTAATAATTAACAAACATAGTATTACAACTGTGCAATATCATGTGTTTTTTTTAAATTATTTTAAAATAAAAAATATTACCAAAATGTTTTCTTTTACTAACAGACAGATTTTTTACCTTAAACTTTTGCATGGACCTTTCATTAATGTTCATGAGACTAATAAATAAATAAATAAATAAATTAAATAAATCAACTAAACTTGCAAATATAAACTTGAAAAGCATCTAATAAAAGTTAAAAAAGCGGTTAACTCACCTTTCATTTTCTTCATTTTCCACAGCAGCCCATTTTACAACCTTAAAAAAAAAAAAAAAGCCCTAGATTCTTTCTCTCCAGTTAAAATGTGCCCTTTATTCATTTTATTTAATTGGCCCCTGTTAGTAATTTTACTTATGGCATACCTTATTTTCTTTCATTTTATTAGTGTCACTATATTTTTTTCCCCCAATTTAGCCCTTTCATGGGGAGCAATAGGCCAAAAGTATGCCTGAGCTGGGATCTCAAACCCAGAACCCTGAGCTGGAAGAGGACCTTCCACTACCAACTGAACTAACCAGGCCACTGCAAGGAAAGAGCCGCCAGCCAGACCCAAATAAGGAAGCAGTCAGGGGATTTTTCCCAACCTGTGAATGAGGAGTGGTTTGTGCAGAGCTGCCATTGGGCTGTGTGTGCATATGACTGCCTCTGAGGTCACTACTACAATACCAGGCCACTGGGGGACGATCCCTTTGCTGAGTTCAGGAACTTGGGTGTTATAGGCTTTTGTTTTGTTTTGTTTTGTTTTGTTTTTTAACATTCTACTCCTCATTAGTAACACACTGGACAAAATCACGTATTTTTAAAATGCCTGCTCCAGGAGATGAAGGTAAGAAGGAGGACAAGTCCTCTTTTCACCAGGCACCTGCTAACCTTGCCCAAGTGCTCCAGGCCATCTGCCCCGATGCCGCCGGCATCTTCCAGTCTCCCATGTGTTCCTGTAAACCCCCACATACACTTCCATTTTCTCTGCAGGGTGATCCCCACTTCTGCCTCTGCCTGGCTGGCCCCTTCTCTCTCCCTATAACAACCCTCCTGGTGGTTTCCCTGACGCACAATCTCCAACTTCTGGCTTGCCCAACCCCTTCTTTCCTCCATAAAACCCTCTCCCCTTCCCCCTTACCTGCCAGCCAGACATACGTGACAGCAGTGCTCAGGGCAGGAGACTTTAAACTCTGCCAACCCCAGTCCCCAGTGGTGGTACTGGGAAGAATATGTCCAGGGCCTGCGGTTGCCAGGCCTGCATGGGAGGCAGTGCTGCCTGCATGGGTGAGCGGCAGCTGCTGCACCAGTGTACACCTGCACAGCTTACAGGGAGCATTGTCCTACATGTTTGAAAATACAAGACAGTGTAACAACATTCTTAACACAGTTGCACTAAAGTTTACTAGTAGTAGTCCTCCTCTTCTGTCCTTAATGATGGAAGATAAATCTATGAAGAACTGATCAACAGATTTAAGGATATGTATCTCTGTCTGTGAGATTGACACATCCAAATTGAATCAACTGAACAAAACCCTCTTCAGGCCCTCAACCAAAACAGCATGCATGGTAAAGACAATGCCTCGTCTGGATCTACAATTTGTTGTTTTGTTCAAAGTTCGCATATCCAAAAAAACCCTTCTTTTCCCCCTATCCGGAGAAAGTGACTTTCTGCAATTCTTCTAGTAATCACAAGGCTTATGACTAACAGCTCTACTTACAACTTTCTTTCTCTACAGATATTTATCTTTCACATCTAAATGCTGCTACCAGCGATTGTAATTATTTTAACCTAGAAATACAAACTTAAGTAGCTAAGTAGTTCATCAGCATAGGAAATTCTATTCAAAGAAAGATTTCAATGTGTGAAAATAAGGGTTACCAAAGGGGCAGTCAAAATAGACATATACATATCTCTTGGGAAGATCTTGTAGCATTTGGAAATTACAACTACAAAAACTGAAGGGATACTGTGATGTTGATCTAGTCACAATGAAAGGTATTGTCAGTGTGTACATTATACTAATCTAAATAAGAAAATACAAATTATTTTCCTAATAATCCTCAAAAAAAGAAAAGAAAAAAGAAAAATCCCGTACACAACAGTTATATGGCTAATACCCTGGTCAGCCATTTTGCAGACAATGAAGGAAAAAGAGATTTAAATTACTGTAGTTTACCAAATATTAACTCAAAGGGTATGCCTACAATGGAGGCTCAGTTAAGTTGACTTAACAAGGTCGACTTTAAGTTGTTAAGTTGTTAAGTTAACTTAGAGCGTTCAAAAATCCTGTTGACTGCCCATGAATACACGGGCACATGCTCGGTTAACTTAGAAGTGGTGCCTTGTGGGTAGCCGTCCCACATTGCACCAGTCCCAGCAGTCACTGCTGGTTTCCCATGCCCAGATGTGACAGGGTAGGGAGGGCACCATCATCAATAAGCATGGCAGCTGCCAGGTTCAGTGTGGTGATTGGCCTGCTGCACCCTTTCCCCACACTTGTGGTTGCCCTGTGAAGCCTGCTCCAGAGCTGGAGAAGACTGGCCTCCTCCTAGCCATTGTTGGGGGGTAGGGCTTGGAGGAGTTGATGGTGTAGACAAGCAGGTTGCTGTTCTCTCACCGCAGGAAGGCATTAAGCTGCTGGTCATACTGGCAGCTTGTGGTGGCTGCCTCCACTTGAATCATGGCCTCCTGGGCCTTTCAATAGTCCTAGTGGAGATCCTTTATTACCCAGACTTGCTGTATGTCCCGGGTGTGCCCCTTCTCCACCAGACCCTGGTGGATCATGCTGCACACCTTCTGATTGCAGTAGCTGCCCTGCAACTGGGAATGCACATCACCATCCACCAAGATGGCCCAGGAGATACAGGATTTCCTTGCTGGGTCTGAGCTGGGGCCCACTTCTGGGGCGGACTCTCTGTCTCCATTGCTTGCAAACAGCAAGCCTGGCCAGCTCTGGGAAGCAGTGTGGGCGTGTCATTGTCCTACTGTCTGATTGGCCAGGGCAGGCTTTTCGTGGTGACTAGGAACTTTGGGGGGGGGGGGCAGAGCCTGGAGGCCAATTAAGTCGACTAAAGCCTAATCTCCAAATATGCTGGTTTAAGTCAATTTAACAAGGTCAATTTAAGCATTAAGTTGACCTACCCAGGTTGTATTATTAAGTCAACTTGAAGACACAGTTAAGTCGACCTAATAAATTCCAAGAATACACGTGGCTTTCCTTAGGTCAACTTAAGGAAGGTTAAGTCGACCTAAGATTCCAGTATAGACATACCCAAAGAAAGGTAGAATAAGAGTGAAATTACTAGAAAGTACCAAAAGCATAGCAATATAATTGGCCTTTGCTTAATCTTTTCTCATTATTGCCCTGGAAATCACTGGGAATGAAAAATGAAAACCTAGTTAATTGATTTTAAGAAAGTTCCAAAAATATAATAACAACTGACTAAACATGAATAGGACCAAAACTGTAAGAATAATATCGGGTTAGCTATCTTAAGAGTTTGACACTAGTTATCACCTACAACTCCCAAGTCAAACCTCTGCAGTACACCATCAAGGATCTACAGCCTATTTTACAAGATGACCCCTTACTCTCTCAAGCCTTGGGAGACAGACATTTCCTTGCTAACAGACAGCACCCCAATCTTAAGCAGATTCTCACCAGTCACTACAGACCTAACAACAGAACCATTAAAGCAGGCACATATCCCTGCAACAAAATACAGTGCCAATTTGGCCCACATCTGCACAAATAGCACTATTAGAGGAGCTAATAAAACCAGCTACTCCATCAAAGGCTCATTTACCTGCTCATCCACCAATATGATTTATGCTATCATGTGCCAGAAATGCCCCTCTGCCTTATGTATCAGACAAACAGGACAGTCTCTGCACGAGAATAAATAGTCAGAAATCTATTTCAGAAATCACAAAATTCTAAAACTGGTGGGTGAGCAATTCAATCTTCCTGCTCACTCCATTGACGATTTACTAATTGTGGTGCTCAGAGAGATGAATACCAGATCAAGGCTTTAAAGAGAAGCTGCAGAGCTTGAATTTACAGTACTTGCAAATTTGACTGTATTGCTTCAGGGCTTAATAGGGACTTTGGATTTGTTTCTCATTACAACAAGTGATTTGACCTCATTGTTCTCTATATGCTGTTCCCCAGTGTTTAAATATTAACAACTTATTTGATTCGCTGTTACAGTGTGATCTGATCCCATGACTTACAGTTCTCTGCACTTATTTCCTCCTGTTCTGTAAGCTCCCCCATCTTCAGAGTGTTTGACAAAGTAGGGTTTCCTCCCATGAAAGCTCATGCAGTGTATCAATTTGTTCCTCTGTAAGTGCTTCAGGACTCCTTGTTTGCTTTACAGGGAAAGAAATGTCTCATGTCTGCATATGAATCATTTCATGTGTCTGTTCTAAGTTTCTTTACTTGGCAGCAGTACAAAGTCTCTCTCTAATAACCTTCTGTTAAGACTTTTCCTTCCACCATCAAATTAGGGTCTAGTCTTACATATATCTTTTGAGTAAACATGAACATTTATAAAGTTAGATTTAAAAATGTTGGCTGTAGCTTTATTTTTAGGTTTTTTTTCCAAATTAACCTTTAGTATTTCTAATATTTTTTCTCTTCTCCTACTCAGAAATCTACAAAAGGTATTTATTTGTGGTCCCATGAATATTACTTATGCAAGACCTCCAGAGAACTGGTGTTAGGTGAGGCATGGGGGGGGGAGGAAAAATGGTGATTGTTTGCTACTTTTAAGTGCTCTAGTATTTTGTAATCTGAATTATTATTTATTAAAATCTAAGACTCCTAAAATGCATCAACACCTATCTAGAATTACAGAAGAATGATACCATATTCTTAATATTGACACTCATTTATGTAGAGTAAAGAGAGTGTCCTGAAAGCAAGTTTTGAATGTACATATAAATGTTTTGTTCAATGGGAAAATTAATATGAGAAGAATATTTCAATATCAAATACAGGAAAGTTGTTCATTGTCATTCTGCCTTCCAACACAATGTGAGTCTGAAGTCTGAGCATGGGGAAAGGCACAGGAAGTTGACTCAAAAAGAAGCAAAAGAGAAAAAAATGATGGAGAGGGGTAAGGAGAGTGTGAGGAGATGAGTAGGTCCCTTAAACATGGCTAGGTCAGTTTTGGGTAAACTGTTTAATAGAGTGCTACAACCAAAAAGAGGCGCAGGGCAAAATGGAGGCTCAGAATTGAATACAGATCAGAAAGCCTACAACAAGAGAGTAAAGAAACATCGAAAAAGGTTATGCTGTGATTGTTTCAGTCTTGTAAAGAAGCATCTAAAGACGTTATGCTAAGTGAATGCATCAGTCTAGAGCAATACAGTTCTGTATATTCTTACCATTTCTTCCTTCCATTCAGAATGAAATGCATATTTAAACTTGTTTATTAATTAGGTGCAGTTTGTGCTATAGTATGCCTTCCCCAAGCAGTGATTACATTGATTACAGGGTACTCTAATACAGCTATGAAAGGTCATTGAATGAATGTAGGAAAATTAGTAGAACCAGAAGCATGAAGATCTCCAAATGGTGTAATAATGTGATTAAGACATAGCTGCTTCTGTGTCAACTAATATTCATAGACTGGCACTGAATGAAGAAACCATCTAGGAAAATGTGGCAAATACCACTCTTCCCCTAACATCTCTGTAGTTATTATGCTTACCTCTGCATCCTGCAGATATAATTCCTCCCTCTTCTGTTCTGCAGGTGCTAGTCATACTAATGCCAGCTTCTTGCATTCTATGTGCATTCAGAGCTCTAATTTAGCCTTTAAAAGTGTTAGTCTTTCTCCATATATTCAGAACAGAGCTGGAGAATGAATTTCATGTTATGGGACACCATTCAACCTTCATTGTTGTACAATTTTGTATTTTCACTCATACTTTATTAAGTTTTAGTTACCATTATTTGAGCTTTTTCCATACAAATGAGATAGAATTTTCATTTAACAAATAATTGCATGCTAACTGGCCAACAATTGATTCATAGAACTGTTAAATAGTAATTGAGTTTAAGATATGTGTATATGGGCAATAAAATTTACCAGAGTACTCAGTTTACCTATTACATCTCTTACTATTCTGTACCCTTGCAATATTGATGGCTGGGCTGAAATGCAATTTTCTTTTTCAGAGTACTTTTCTCATCAATGGCATTATAATTGCTCATTGGATTGTCTGACAATGTGCTCACACATACACAAACACACACATACTCAGAAAAGAAAGAGGGAAAAAAACATTTTTTTTAAAATGTGATGATTCATATATAAATTTTTGGTAATACAATTCTCCTATATAAATAAGTTTTCTATTTGTAGATTACAGGCAAAAAGTTGTACTGAAGCAATTAGTCTGAATAAAGGTGATTTTTTTTTCATAGAGCAGGGCTGTAACTGATAATCCTTTCTCTCACTGAGAGCTTGTTTAAAAAAAAAACAGTCTGATTTGAGACATGTTTATCTAGCTGTTGTAAAAACACATACAAAGCCCATAGTCCTTCCATGAATGACTTACAGTGGTAGTTCCCAACATTTTTGGCTCAAGGGCCACAGATACCATTTTTACAGCCTGAAAAGCCACCAGCCTATGCCAGCAGGCTTCCCCAAAAAGCAGTTTCCCTCCTTGCTCTCCAGTCTCCCTGGCTGCAGCAGAGACACTGCATACACCCTGTAGCTCTTTGTACTCTAACCGGGCCCTCAAGGCAGTAGCTCACTTCCAGAGCCGTAACTACAGTGGAGCCAATGGGGCTTTGCCCCAGATGCACCCGAGCAGCTAAATAGAGATACTCTATTAAAGGGTGGGTTTCATGGTGCCATCTCTAAGTGTTGCTAATGGCAAGGGGTGCGGTCTGATTGGAACACAACTTGGGTGGCAAAACAGAGTGTTGCGGTTCTGCTCACTTCTGCAGCCAGGGGATGGAAGAAAATTTCTCCCCTGCCTCTGCCTCCAGCAAAGACCCTAGCACCTGTGGACATAGGCAGAGTGCTTTTCAGTGCTCCTCGCTACAGCCAAGGGGATGGAACCTCTTAATCTTCTATCCCTTTGCTGCAGCAAGGAGCCTGCATCAGTCTTTTAGCTTTGTGGAGATACTTCGCCTTGATCTTTAGGCGGTGACTCCATACTGCAGTCAATAGTAGGGGAGCTGATGGCTACTTTGAAGGCCCCCAAGGGCCACTTTTGGCCCCTGGAACACAGGTTGGGAACCACTGGCTTACAGTATAAGGTCCTGAACCTTAGGAACATGATTCACTCTTTATTGAAACCCAGTTCAGTAAAAAAAAGCAAGACTAACAGATTTATTTATCACATAAGTTTTTGTGGGAGAAAATCCCACTTCGTCAGATGCTTGGAAGAGGGGGAGCTTACAGAATGGGATGAAAATAAATGCAGGGGAGTGTAAGACATGGGATCAGTGCATACTGCAACAGTAAATCAGAACATTTGTAAGGATTCAAATGTGAGGAAACAGCATATAAGTGAAGGTGAAGTCAAATTACCTGTTTTAATGTGTAAAGAATCCAGAGTCATGATTAAGTCCTGCTTTCACACAATGCAATTTGCATATTAGTTGGATTTTGGCTGTTTCTCTTTGACATCCCATTGATTTTCTTGAGGATCATTGCTAACTAATTGTTAATGGAGTGATTAAGAAGATGGAAATGTTCAGCAACTGTTTTGTGTGTGTGTGTGTGTGTGTGTTGTGATTTCTGATGTCAGTTTTCTGCCCATTTATTCTTCTGTGTAGGGACTGTCCTGTTTGTCCAATGTATATGGTGTGGGGCATTTCCAGCACATGATGGTATAGATCACATTAGTGGATGAGCAAATGAATGACCCTTTAATGGAGTAGCTGGCTTGATTAGGTGCTGTGATAGTGTCTTTTGTGCAGATATGTGGACAAAGTTGGCAGCATGGTTTGTTGCAGGGATATGTGCCTGTTTTAATGTTTCTGTTGTTAGATCTGTAGTTGCTGGTGAGTATCTGTTTAAGGTTCTGGGGTTGTCTGCATGTGAGGAGAGGTCTGTCTCCCAGGGCTAGAGAGAGTGAAGGATCATCTTTTAAAATAGGCTAGAGGTCCTTAATGATCTCCTGTAGAGGGCAGACTTGAGAGTTGTATGTGGTGACCAGTGGTATTCTATTGTTTTCTTTTTTGGGCCTTTCCTGTAGTAGCTGATTGTGAACCACACAGAAGAGCATGATTAAATCTATCTTTATTCAGAGAAGTACAGAAAGCAAAATATTTTTGTGCTGGAAAAAGGTCTGTGAGAAAGCTACTCAATGTGCAAAGTTAAGCATGTACTTAAGTATCTTTAGTTTTGGGATCTATCTATTGTCTGGCTACACCAAAAGATGGAGAGGACACTGGCTGTAGTTTTATCATGCTGTAACTTTACCATTAGGTGTCTGGAATTACAGCAGATAAAAGTGAACAGTGCACGTAACTCCATAATCATTTCAATAGCTACCTGGGAGCTTCACTACATAATGAATCATGTGTCCTGCTGCCCACTTTGTAGACTTCCTCCCTGCTAAGGTGAATTGGGGATGGAGGCAGAGGCAACACATGGAACTTCAGCAGCAGGGATAGAGAAGCAGAAGCTGTAACTATAGAGGTGGGTAGGTGGGGAAGACAAGCTAAGCTTACAGCTAGCTGTCCTGCTGCTCCCTCACTCCCCAGGATGCAGGAACACACAGAGATCATAGCTGCGATGACAATCAAAAAAGGTGGGGGATGTGCCTCTGCTTGCCCACCCTTATGCATGCCTCTGAGAACCCTGAATTCCCCCTGTTCTGCTCTTTAACAAATTCCTTCTTCAAGTCCTTCACCAAGTCATTTGTCTGGTCACTGTTTTCCTTCCTTATGCAAAAAAGTGTGTGTGTGTGTGTGTGTTTCCTCTTCCTTTTTTTCTGAAGTATTCCTGATTTCACAAATATTGCTGGAAGACAACATCTCTGTTTGGCAGTAGACCCCCTAGTACTGTAGGGATTATTAGTATTAGTATTATTAGTATTAAAACAAGATTACACATTGGGTTTCTTCAGGAATAAAGTACTTCTTATCAAGGAGGATAAGAAGGCTATGCCTACCCTGGCAATTTAGGTCAAATTAAGGAGGCTTAATTCGAACTAAATTAGTCCCTGTCCACACTAGACTTTCATTAAGTCAAGTTAAGAAATTCCATATTTCGATTTAATGAAAGCTTAATTCAAATTAGTAAGAACCTCCTGTTGGTTTGAACTAAGCCTTAATTCAACTCCTTAGTTCAAACTAAGGATGGCATAGACCTGGATTAACTACTAGTTTGACTTTATTAAGGTTGAATTAAGGAGAGTTAGGTCAAATTAACGAAGTGGACTAAGTCAACTGAAATTTAAATCAACTTAGTCCAGTTTCTTAATTCAACTTAATAGGGTCAAGTTTAGTTTGAATTAAAGTTGAACTTATTAGTTCAAATTAACAAAGGTTGACCTAACTTTTTCTAGCATAAACATAGCCAAAATGTGTCTTTCACAAGCCTCCTAGTTGTAAGGTAGGAATGTCATCTCTCTGTATCAACTGTTGCTCTGTTTAACAGCAGAAGGTGAGACATAATAGACAATATAGCATACAGGTTCACTCACTTCTTCTAGATTCAGTTTGTGGATGTGTTGAACTGGGTGTCATCATAGCACTTTTCAATCTGTCTCAACTGAAACAAACCCTAGTGCTTGAGGTCAACTGACCTTTCCTTTAGCCCTTAGACTATATCTCCTATTTTGGAGCAAAGGGTGTAGCATGAGGATGTGAAAGGTAATTTACATCTGATAGCCATAAAGGGTCAAGTTCCAAATGAAGTTCAGCTATTCAGTGCAGTACTAAATTGAAAACAAGAAGAGTTAATAAATAGTTGTTTGTTTGTCTATAAACAGAAACATTAAGGGATGTCCTATTGATGTGGTATTTATCACACTTTTCATCATGCTGGCCAGTGAGTAAGTGAGGAAGCAGAATGTAGGACAGTGTAAAACAATATAGCAAAAAACAAAATGAAATAACAAAACCTGGGCCCTGATCTTTAAACACTGAAGACTTTTTGTAAAAGTTAGAATGAACTTTAAATGAGCTGAAAATCTCAGACTGAGTAAAAGTTGTTAATTCATACTGAACAATTTATAACAAAAACAAATGCATTGAAAGAAAATCATGATCAGTTTGCTAATCAAAAAAGCAGTTAATTTCACCACACATAGGATTCACCAGATGGAGAACTTGGTGGAAAATTATTTTCTCGTTCTGGAAAAATTTGAGATTTCAAATATTTATTCATGTTCCAAATAATGTTGAAAGTCAAGATCTTCAAAATATTCACAACTCAGAGACAGACAGACAGACAGACAGAGAGAGAGAGAGAGAGATTACCAATCAAAATATATAATTATGATAATTTTAAAATGTTTTATTTTAACCCTATTCAATTAATATATTAATTTACTGAAAGTACATTGGAATTTGAAAAAAAGGTTATTTTTCAACTAAAACATTTTTTTCCCAAAAAAGTCAAAACACAACACTGTAACATTTTTTTAATTCTCTTTAAAAACCCCAACACACTAACAGAAAAGTCATAAAATCTCTTCCTTTGCCACAGTTTTGTTTCCAGAAGTCATTATTTTTGTCAAAAAAAAATTTCATCTAAAATTTCCCCAACCACCTCGGGGGGGGGAGGGGTTAACCATCACTTTCTGCCTCATTGATTAAGTTGGAAACAAACAAAATGTATTAATTGTAATCTATGTAAAGCACAGAACAGATACCTATATCATTCATAGTGCCACTTTTTTCCATTTACACAAGAATTCCTTTGGAAGGGAATGATGGCAAACAAGAAGGAAGGGAAGAAAGTCAAAACAGCCTAAGAAAAGCAAAAAGGAGGCAATCCATTTGTCACAAAAGTTACCCAAGAAGTCAGGAACTGTCAAATAAGTATCAACAGTTGAACAGATATATATTGAGGCAGTGTTTGTCCCTCCAAGGAATCACTGATGCCACAAGGCATGTCAGGGAGAAATCCACATTAACACTATTGCAGTTACTTTTTCCACTGACTTTGACAAAAGATATTCAACTTTTTGCACAGTTTGTCATATGAGTGTCAGTTAAAGAAAATATGGAAAGTTACTTGTAAAGTCAGTTTTAAAATGAAGACAAGAAAGCCCATTTAAAGTAATGCTATAAAAACAGCTTGCCTTATTATAATCAGTTTTGCTCTGATAATTATCAATAGTTTTAACTTGCTGGTACCTCTTGAAGGTCTAAACTACTTCTTTGTAATACAGAATTGAAAACAAATTCCAAATCATTTGTTGCAACTGCATCTTTGTTTACCAGAAAAGTTATTGTTTCTGCCCAAAAGAGTCAGTGTCAAAATCTAATTAAAAAAAAAATCACCCATGTGGAATCCGATCATTTCAGATATCAAATATGAGCTTGGGCATCAATGTTTATTTTGTTTCTTGATTCATTTTTCCAAAAGTCAAACCAAAAGTCACAGCTGTAGTAATCTTATGTCACTGTATAAAATGCCAAATATATTTTTATTACAAAACAACCCTCATTAATTACATAAGAAAAACATGAACAGACCCATTTTCAAATGCTAGGAAGCAAATATTATTAAAAATGTATCGTGCCTAAATATACTATTAAGTAAGTTAGTACAAACATATTACCACTGAATTAATCATCTGTATAAACAAATTGCATTCCCCACAAATTGTGACAGGTAATAAATGACATTTATTTAACTCATAGGCAGAATACTAGGCTGGCATGGAGTCCCATTAAAGTCAATAGATGTCTGCCTGCACAGAGCTTGTTGCAGGACTAAAGCTTCAATTATTTGGGAACTTTGGGCTTAGCCACCTTGAATTTTAAGTTACAACCAGTAACAAAAGTGGGGCCTGGGGACTAAACTCATCCCATACTAACACCAATAGTAGTAGGAAAAATAGAATCCAATTTCAAAAATTTCCATTTTATTTATACTTCAGGGACCAAAGTGGCATTACATTTCATGTTAAAGTAATATAAAATGAGTAACTCCAAGTGGGTCGCTACTGGCTAGAGATGAGATTTGGCCAGAAATCGTATTACTAGTTTCTCAACCACATTACCCCCAGCAAATGGACAATAAAATTCTTATTTAAAAGTTTGATTTGTTTTCTCAGAAAACAGAACCAATTCACATTGAAAAGAAATCAAATTTCAGCTCAAAATTATTCTTTGTTTGAACCATTAATCTAAAATTTCTAAGAGTTAGGACAAAGATCACCATTCATGTTATAATATGAAATAGTAAATTTTGTTTATTTCAATTTAAATTCCCACCATTTTGCACAAACAATAACTTGAAGGTACATAAATTGATATTGAGAAAATTCTAATGGTTTTTTAAATACGACAATACCTTAGAGGTTTTTTGTCCTCTCCCCCCTTCCCCCCCCAGTATTTTAAATCACACTTGCTAACATACATAGTTGCTTTACAGATATACATGGGTAGATGAGTTTTCCAGATTAGGTTTACCATTTTTGGTAATGAGAAAGTTCTCAAATTATTCAAATGTGCTTTAGTGCTCAAAAGTATCTGGGCTTTGCTAACACTGTTTTCTCCTGTGATGAGAATATACTGTAGGTGAGATGGTTATGTCATTCATGAATTCTGCATGGACAATGCTTTTAAGAGGCATGCATGGCCTCAAAAGCAAGAAGGGGGAGAAAGGAAGATAAATATGTGATTGTCTCCATTTATTTTATACAAACATTATTTTATAAATCTGTGTTTGGGTGAGTTGGAAAATAATAATATAATTGCTTTGAGTCCTGCTAGCACTAGGGCAGTGGCATAGTTGCTGAGAAACAGTCAAATAAATTTTTAGCACAGAGAAGGACATAGGATATAGATCTAATTAAGAATGTGACAGTTACAATTGTAGTAAAACAAAATAGGGTGTTCCTTAAGTGCTTGCCTAGACTAGGATTTTGAAGCTGTTGATTCCACACAACCTCAAGACACATGACTTTACCTCACAGACAGGTTAGCTGTTAATTCTAACAGGGTATACATTAATTGAGGTTTTTGTTTTGTTTTGTTTTTTCCCCCTGAACATGCTCTGAATTCCAGCTCTAAGGAGACTTTCAGATGCTACAGTTGGATATGGAAGTCTCAGAAAGCATAACATTTTTCAAAAGGGTAGCTGTGTTAGTCTATGTTCAGCAAAAACAATGAGGGTATGTCCACATATCTCTTTTATTTCAAAATAACACTGGTTATTTTGAAATAAAAGAGATTAGGTCCACATGACATATTCTTATTTCAAACTCACAGGCTCCGTCATTTCAGAATAAGAGCCATTATTTTGAAATAGCTTAAATCTTCTTTAAGTCAAAACAGCTGTTATTTTGAAATAACACTGTTCGGACATGTTATTTCAAAATAACCATTATTTCAAAATAACACTTTTGCCCTTCTCCTTCCCAGGGTCCCTTCCTTTTAGCCTATATTGGGTGGGGGCATGGCCCAGGGAGAGGGCATGTTGCCACACCTCCCATGGTGCCCCTCTCCTAAAGCGAAATAGCAAGTCCTGTGTTTGGACATGCTATTTCACTTTGAGCTTTTCCCTTAATTCAAATTAACTTATTTTGAAATAAAGACTTTATTTCAAAATAACTCATTTTGAAATAACTTATTTTGAAATAACGATGTATGTGTGGACATAGCCTGAGAGTCCTGTGGCACCTAATAGATTAACAGATTTCTTCAGGAATAAGCTTTCGTGAGCTCCAACCCACTTTGTCAGATGCATTATGACAAATGAAGTGGATTGGAATCCATGACATCTTATGCCTGAATGTAACAGGAAGGCAAGACCCCCCTGGGAAATAGCCCAGAATGAGCTACCTGACAGCAAGGGGGTAGAGGTAGAAGGGGGTAGAGGAGATGCCATCCACCCCAGAGGCTGGGGAGATCACAGCCACCTCACCTAAGAGGTAACGTAGGGTTGTGGTGATTGGGGACTCACTCCTGAGAGGAATGGAGGCACCCATCTGTCTCCCTGACAAGGCCTCTAGAGAGGTATGCTGCCTGCCAGGTGCCTGTATCCGAGACATAATGGAGGGATTGTCAAAAATCATCCGTCCCTCAGACTACTACCCCATGCTTCTTATCCATGTGGGTACCAATGATACTGCGAGAAGTGATCCTCAGCAGATCAGAGGTGACTTCAGGGCTCTGGGAGCAAGGGTGAAGGAGTTTGGAGCACAGGTGGTGTTCTCCTCGATCCTTCCAGCCAAGGCTAGAGGCCTGAGGAGAGACAGATGCATCCTAGAGGTGAATGCCTGTCTGAGAAGATGGTGTGGTTAGGTGGGATTTGGCTTCCTTGACCATGGAGTACTGTTTCAGGACAGAGGATTGATAGGCAGAGATGGCCTTCACCTGTCCAGGAAGGGGAAGAGCATATCGGGCACAGACTGGCTGACCTAGTGAGGAGGGCTTTAAACTAGGTTCAACGGGGGAAGGAGACCAAAGCCCACAGGTAAGTGGCAATGTGGGAGATCTGGGGGAAGGGATGGAACTTGGGGGCTGCTGGGACTGTAGCACCAGGAATAAAAGAGAAGGTAGTTGGAACATGGTCGGGGATCAAATAATTGTCTTAAGTGTTCTACTGAAGCCCCAATACGTGAGGAGATTGGGGGAGGAGAACTCCAAGAAAAAATGCAAGGAGGTATATGTAATAGAATTGAAAATCAACATGACAAAGTAGGGCAATCGGCTGGGTATCTTAGGTGCCTATACACTAATGCGAGGAGCCTGGGAAATAAGCAAGAAGAATTGGTAGTACTAGCGCAGACAAGGAACTGTGATATCATAGGAATAACAGAGGCGTGGTGGGATAGTCTGCACAACTGGAGCTCTGCCATGGATGGGTATAAACTGTTCAGGAAAGACAGGCAGGGAAGAAGAGGGGGAAAGAGCTCTATGTAAAAGAGCTCTATGACTGCTCAGAGCTCCATTATGGAAGTGGAAGCGTGCCAGTAGAAAGTCTGTGGGTTACATTGAGAGGGGAAAGCAACAAGGGGGATATTGTGGTGGGTGTCTGCTATAGACCACCAGACCAGAAACAGGAGGTGGATGAGGTGTTCTATGGACAACTAGCAGAAGCTTCTAGATCACAAGCCCTGGTGCTGATGGGGGATTTCAATTACCCTGATATCTGCTGGAGTGAAGAGGGCCTGACCCACTGGGACCCAGACAGCCCCTCCACTGCAGAACACTGCTGCTGAGAGATGATGAGGTTCGGGAAGTAAAAGAGGACTTGTTTTAAAAGGGCATATAAAAAAAGGGGGGGGGGCTTTCTTTGCCAGGGAAGATGACTGCTACTTGGCAAAACTGAGGGGCTGCTTTGTCACATGCTCTAGATGGATAGTCAATTTATATCCATCATTGGCAACCTTATTGTGCTACCAAAATTCTTGCCATTCCTAGCTAAATGTTCTTTGGAGTTTACTGGTCTTCCATCCTAATAATAAGTCTGTCTAAAGAAAGATGCCAAAAATGAAGCAGTTCTGAAATAGATGGTTGCTTGGTTTGACTTTGAATACCCTGCATTCTCATTTTGTTCAGCCTCTTAGAATAGAACAGCTGGCAAAGATGACAAGAATAAAAACCATCAGTCTGTCACTGTTCAGTCTTCCTCATTGGCAACGTATCCCTTGTGTATAACAGAACTTTTGTGAACATAGTTCTATAGATCTGCAGCTTCATAGCAAGCTTAATGTCGCAACATATCCACAAAATCTTCAAAAGATCCTAAATCATGGCAGTATCTACTGCTATATGGTGACCTGCTATGTCTTTTGAACTTTATCAATAGCATTATTCTATGATAGTTCAATTATTTTAAAGTTGCCATCTGGCTCAACGTCCTGTCCAAACAGGTTAATGTGGAGCATGTTGCAATCTAGAGCTGGAGCTTGCTGGATGGCAAAGGCCAGGGTCTTATTTTTATCTAGATTAATTAATTTATGAAATATATGCTGTCACTTTGCTGACCAGAGTGGCCATCAGCTACAGCAATTCAAGAGACTAAGCAAATGTTCATCTATGAAACCATGTAACCAAGATGGATCCACCAAAATACTCCTGACCCTTTCATTTTTGCTTGTATTCCTCTCAGTTCAAACTCTTTACATGAGCATATCCAGCTTTTATATAATACTTTTTTCAGCAGTGTTTTTCAAAGCACTTTACACATGGAGCAGGGGTGTGAGCAAATGGGGGCAAACAGGAGCATGGAGCCTGCCAGTAATGGACAGGGACAAAAAAATTCTTCCAGAACAGAGAAAACCAGTTCCTCTAATTGCAAGGATTGCTGACAGCACCTCTGGCAGCAGGGCTCAGGGAGGAAGAATAGAATGTATACCTTCAAAAGAAGTCAAATTTTTATTCTTGTGCATGAAACTGAAATGAAGTCCCAATATCATTATCAAAACTTTTCCCAAATGGGGAAACATTGAACCATGAAGGTAAAGAGATTTACAAAAATACATTCAGGCAATTTCATTTCATTTCGAAAAAGTAATATCAAAATTTCATACCACTACAACAATTGTCATGAATCTAAAAAGGGGGGACCTATAAAAATCCCTATTATAAGTATTAAAAATATATATATAATACACACACAGTACTGTTATACTGTATATACTTTTGAATTCATGTTTTAAGTTTTGTTTTTTTAGAGACATGACATGAAAGTTCCATGAACTGTGATCATTGTCAACAACTTTTACAAGATCATTGTAACTTACGTCAGAACAAATATATTCACTCATAAATCGAAACTACAGTTCTTCATGGCTAATCTACTCATTCAATATACAAGGAACAGCTCATTCTACAATATTATAAAGCAATTAATGCCAGATCATTCAGTATTAGTCCAGCTACATTATACTTTCAAAATATGTTTCTGATCACTTCCTGGTGTAGCACTGTTTCCACAGTACCCTCAGAAATCATGGAAGTTTTCATTCTAAATTCTCTACAGAACAGGGGAGGCCAAACCTATGGAACTCAAGAGCCGCACAAGTCATTTATTAAATCTTCGAGAGCTTCACTGAGGAATAGAATCACATACTTTTACCAACTCCAAAATTACTAAGCTTAAAATTCATTGCACAGTTTAATTTTGACATAAAAAAACAAGGCAAATTTTGATCCTACTAATGTCAGATTCCAATAATTACTTAAGGTTACCATAAAAACTAGGCATACACAGTAAAAACTTAGGTGTTGCTCAATGTAGAACACTTCAGACTAGTGGTGACTTTTTTTAAAAAATCTGGGCAGTAACTTGTCAATGCAGTACGTAAAATTTCATTGTGGAATACAATGCTTCACAGCAGTAAGTTGTGCCAAAAACTGAAAGCAATCTACATTCATTTTTAAATTTGTCTCCTTCGTATTTTCATTTCTTGGTATTCCACGTCATGTTTAGCACTTGTAAAAAATGATTTTATTTTAACAGCATAAACTGCATTAGTCCTATAAGAAAATCTAAACATGCCAAAGCTTCCCCAACCATGCTGCCAGTTCCCTGCCAGCTCTGACCATGCTGAGCTTCCCTACCATCCCTGACTATGCCACTGCTTCCCTGCCAGCTTTTACCATGCCACTGCTTCTTTGCTATCTCCAACCATGCCACACTTCTCTCCCTCTCCCCAACCATGCTGCTGCTATCCTGATAGCTCTGACCATGCCGCATTTTCCTGCAGGTCCCGACCATGATGCTACTTTCCTGCTGGTGCCAACCATGCCACGCTTTCCCCACATCTCTGGCCATTCTGTTGCTTCTCTGTTGTACCTGACCATGCTGCACTTCTCCCCTCCCATATCCAACCATGCTGCACCTCCCTGCCATGCTCTTCTGTGAGCCACATTTTTCTTTTGAGAGCTACATGCGGCTCATGAACCACAGTTTGGCCATACCTGCTATAGAAACACCCATCTTATGTTGTTAAAAAAAAACAGCTTTTTATTAGTAACACATCAGGGAGATCTTGCAAGTGACTAGGTGGAGACTTTATAAAAAGAATCTTTTGGCATTTTCTGAGCTATATTGTTTTTTTTTTTTTTCCCCTTGGCAAATGGTGGTGGTCATATTGTAGTCAGTAAAACTACTGAAGATGTTTGGTGGAGAACCATTTTATGCTCTGTTAATAAGTGGTGGGGGAGGAGACAGCAAAAGAAAACTAGTCAGTAACATCAGAATATGATTTAGTAATGTGACTTCCCTGGAACTACGCTCAGTTTAAGGCCTTAATCAACATATTGGTATAACAGGCTAGTCCTCAGGTGATAGAGTTATTTACTCTAAAAGAATCCCATCACACTTGTGAGTTTCCTGCCTGGATATTTTTATGGTACCTCATTTCTGGTCTTTTTCTCACACTGCATGTGCCTTTGGCTTTGGCAAACAGACGTATGTCCTTCAGAGTGAGTATAAACATTAGAATTCAACATTGCCTCATACAGGAATAAAAAATCTCCATAAATCTAACAAAAACAGGATTTACACCATTGTGTCCCACTTTAGATATTCAATTGTGTTCATTTAATAAAAAATAATGCAAATTGTTTAAAGTAACAAAATGATCCATTATATGTGTTCTGTAAAAAAAAAAAACATAATTGAGATTTAAAAATAGATGTGAGGTTCTTTTCTTTTGCCTTCTGTTCAGTCTTTAAACAACACTTGGGTCAGGTTTTCAAACTTCTCTCTGCAACCAGTAACTACATGAAACTACTACTTCTGCTATTATTACCAGAAAATACCACAAACAAACATTTAAAAGCATCAATTTATTGGAATGATAAAGATTTAAAATATTAAATTGAAAAGTTTTCTCTCTTGCAAGTGCATGTAATGAATGATGAGAAAAACTGGATTTGCAAATCAGTGTGCATGACAATACTCACTTTTATGAATTTGAACTAAGAAACTCCTTACTTTGAATTGGTGAAAGCTGACTAATTTTGAAGTCATGGTCAATTCAAACTCATTAGTTCAAATTGACCCATTTTAATGTTAGCCATGTTAATTTGAAATAATGGTTAGTTCAAATTAACCACAGTTTGTTCTTCTCCTTTCCATGGTGCATGCCACCAGCAAGGCAGGGGTTAAAGTATAATTTGGTGGGCCCCCCTCTGGCATGGGTGCCCCCTCATTCTGGCATGGGTAGGACCCCCAATAGCTGTCCTTGGAACCCACCTACTGCCGCAATACCCACCACCAAACACAGCCACCCCCAGACACACACACACAGACACAACCCCCGAAAGCACCCCCCAATGCCCTTATCTCTGCTGTTTGCAGGCTGCCTGACTGGCCACAAGCTGCTCTGCCCTGCAGGGGGAGATTCATACACTCCAGGCTGCTGCAGCTCTCTGCTGGCCGGGCTTAAGATGGAACAGGGCTTAAAGTGGAGCCACTGAATTCTGCATTGCGGCTACTTGTGCTATTTTTAGCAGGACCCCAGAACACAGCATTTTGGTGCCTTCCTCTACTTTTAGGGGACCCAAATGCTGCCAGACTAAAAATAGGAGGACCTGGAACTGTGTTCTGGTGCATTCTCCCCCCCCCCCCGTTAACCCCTGTAGGAAGAGGAAGTGTCCACAGGCACAGTGTCCCCTCCCATCCTCACAGACATCCCCGGTGGTCACAGCCACATGCCAGAGGCCAGTGGGGATGACAGAGGCAAGTGGCAGCACCCAGGGCTGGTTCAGGGCAGCAGTGTGGGGCACCAGGAGGTCCTCAGTCTCCTGGCCACCTGGAGAACTGAAGGCCTCTTGTCTTGGTTGTGGGCTAGCCACCACCACCAGGGCATTTATGCAGAGATTGCTGCAGCTCTCTCCACCCAGGGGCACCCCCGAACCATGGAGCAGGTCCAGATCAAAATAAAGTTGTCCTGGCAGGACTATGCAAGGGTCTGGGAGGCCAGGCAGCTCCAGCGGCCAGTGTGTGGAGGCTACATCAGTGAGCTGGACTGCTTCCTAATGAGGAGCCCTCTGGGCTTCCCACCAGCATGGTGGATAGTGCCAAAAACCCCTCCATGGCTGCTCCACAGGAGTGGGAAGCTGCTGATGTCAATATCCCCATAGACGTCGAAGTCAGCATCCAGGCAACAGGGCCACCACCCCCCAGCACCTCAGACACCAGCCCTGAACTCTTCCATACCACCAAAGAGGTACCCACTAGCCCAGAGGTGTTGGAGGAGGAGGGCCCTCCCACTGAGTAAGACTTTGGAGGGGGCACATCCTGTCAGACAGTGGTGAGACCTGTGGGTGAGTGTACCCTCCCTTCCTTCATGCAAGTACAGGTGCACCTGCCTGTGACAGAGGCAAGGTGGGGGACAGGGCCCAGGGACAGGCAGGGTCTCAGGGACACGGGAGTCGGGGCACAGAGAGTGTCCTATGGGGAAAAAGGCAGGGAACCATGTGGCGAGGGGAAGCTGACTCGAGTGGGGGAGGCTGTCTGCAGAAGAGTGGGGAGAACCAGAAGTGGCAATGTCAAGGGCAGACAGCATGCATCCCTGAACACTGGCATGTGGCCTCAAGAGATGCTCGGGTGCTGCACTGGATTCAGTGCTCGCCACCACTGTGGGCACTGCACCAGCCCCAGCCTGCACAGCATGGCCACACATACTTTGGGAGTTCTCTCCCACAGGACATGGATTGGGAAGCAACAGGTGGTCAGGGCACAGCTGCTTGCTGCCATCAGGCCTCACACAGCACTAGCCATGTAACCCCATGGGACTAACCTTGTTCTCTCTCCCTCCCTGCAACAGCTCAGACAGCCAACCAACACCACGCTCCAGGGACCCCACTGGCTACCATGAGGCACAAGAGTAGGACATGTCATACCAAGGACAACCTCCTCCTGGAACTCATAGATCTGGGACAGGGGGCTGAAGAGGGTGTGTGGGCCCAGCAAGGATAGGTGTCAGCCCACCAGACATCTGCCCTGCACCTGCTGGAGAGGGCTGAGGACCTGGACAAGCACCACACCATCATGCAAGAGCACCAGAGCCAGGCCCTCACCAACACTGGCATGGCCCTTCATGGCACGGCAGCCAGCATGGGTCAACTGGTGGATCACTTTGCCGCCCCTGCCGCACAGGAAGCTGCCCAAAGAGACCGCTGTGTTCCTCACCACTGGTGTCTCTGAACCCAGGATGGGCACAGGGAAGGCCAAGGGGACCCCCCCCAGCACTGAGACTGCCTCCTCATCTTGACCTTCTTCTGACCCATAGCTCCAATTTTACCCCAACTCCCCCATTCTCCCAGGTCCCAACCCCCCTCTTGTCCTCAAACCTGCCCCCCTTCCCATGTAAATAAACCATTTGCAAACAATCTGTGAGCAGTGTGTCTTTATTGGTTTGGGGATGGAGGTGTTGGAGGAGGGGGGGGGAGGCAGGCGCGGGTTGGGGTTAGTGAAGGTGACTGGTGGCAGGCCTTAGTCCTCACCCTTCTTCCTGAGGAACATGTCCTTCAGTACCTCCTGGAGTGTGCGGGCTCTTTTCTGGGCCTGCTCTGGCTGGTGCCTGGCTGCTGGCTGCTCAAAACATGTGGCGAGTTGTTTGGCCTCTGCCTCCCACAGGTGAGACCCTCTCCCCCTGCAGTTCACAGAGGTTGTGCAAGGCAACACAGGCCCTGACAATCTCTGGGGTGGTCTCCTTGGCAAGGTGGAGGTGTCAGGAGACAACAACATCTGTCTTTCAGGCTGCCAAAGGTGTACTCCACCACTTGGTGGCACCTGTTCAACCTCCTGTTAAACACCTCAATGCTCACATCTAGGTGGCCTGTGTATGGCTACATAAGGCATGGGAGCAGTGGGTAGCACTCCTACAAGAAGAAGGAGCACCTGCATGTCTCCAAGAGTAATGTCACGTGGTGGGAAGAAGGTGCCTGCCTGCATTTTGCTATAGTTGCCCAAGTTCCTCAGAATGTGGGCATTTACGCACCCTCCCTGGCCAGCTGACATAGATGTTTGTGAAGAGGCCCAGATGATGATCAACAGGGGCCTGCAGGAGCATGGAGTAGTAGCCCTTGTGGTTTTGGTACTCTGTGGCTCGGTGCAGCATGGTTCAGATGGGGATGTTTGTCTTGTCCAGGATGCCAGTGTAGTTGGGGAATGAGAGTCCATCCATGGTCCTGCATGTTGCCAGGCATGACTAAGTGGGCTAGCAGGACCTGCCTGATTGCCCTGCTTACCTGAAGGAGGGCAGCCTCCACAAGTGGCCTTCCCAATCCCAAAATGGTGAACAACTGACCAGCAGGTGTTGGGGGTGGCCATCTTCCACAGGGCAATGGAGACTCTCTTGTCCACAGGGAGGGCAGGTCTGAGACGGGTGTCTGTTCACTGCAGCAGTGGGATGAGCTCATGGACCAGCTCTAGAAAGGTCTGCTTCTTCATCCGGAGGGGGTTCTGCTGCCACTGGTTCTCATCCTACATCGCCAGGATGACCTGGTCCCACCAGTCACTGCTGGTTTGGTGTGTCCAGCTATAGGACATGGAGGGCAGCAGGGTGGCCATGGCAGCAGGCAGGGCCAGTGTGGTGGTGGTGCTAGTGCCTGCCTCTGTGGTGCCAGGAACACTGTGCTCCAGGCAACCAAAGCACTGGACAGGGCTGTGCGGGTGCTGGGTGCCTCAGTGGCAAGCTGTGGGAGCTGAGCTCAGTCCATGAACTGCTCTCTTTGCCTCTTGCCAGCTGCAATGGACAGAGGGCTGAGGCCACTTCCTGCTTTTATGGGCTTGGCTGTGGCACTGGCCCATCTCAGGGGCCATCTGGTTTCCCTAGTATGGCCATTTTAATCATTATTCTTTATCAATTAATCATTAGTCACTCATAGTAATCATTAATCATTATTAGTTCAAATTGATTAGTTCAAATTCAGTTAATTCAAGTTAACATTGTAAGAGTGGACACAGCCAGTGATAGCTAAGTGACTGCTAGCTGCTTGAAGCTGAAAGTGCCAAAGAGTCTCTGTAAAGTCTTAAATGGCTATAGACCTTATATATCTCTGTGGCTTCCTTTTCTAATTTGTCAAGATGCCAGCATTGATATCCAAACATGTTGCTTAAAGTCTCCAACAAAAGAAAGCAAATAAAAAGAGTATTACATTCTTTTTTTAAAATATCATTTTAGGGGTGCAGGCTCAAATTGTGATTTTTAGACAAAGAAAATACCATATGGGGGGAATGGATACTTTCCATACATTAAATTAACATTATTGTATATCTAAAGTGGGACTCAGTGTTGTAAAACCTGTTTTTCTTAGATTCACACACACCTATTTTGCCCATATTATTCTGAACATGGAGGAAAAATCCTTCGTATATCCAAACATATATATGAAAGCAAGCTCTAAAGGGGTTACTGTGTAAGTCTATTTCAGGAAAACAAACAAGGAGTCCTGTGGAACTTTTAAAGACTTACAAATTTATTAATGAAAACCGATTCTCACATAATCCAATTATCATATTTGTCCAAGATTTAGGAATTTAAGGGGAAAAATATCAAGAGTCTTTTGAGAAATATCAAGGTAATTGGCAATACTGAAGCAGAAGTTAACTGATGTAATAAAATGTTAACTATTCATCAATTAGTGATAATGTAATGTAATTACCTATTAGCTAACATACTAAATGGTGTTTTCAAAAGTAGTTACTAATTTGGTGTCTCATATATTTATTTGTGCAACTTAGTTGTGGCTAATACTGAAAACTTTTACTTAAGTAGATGATGTTTGTATATAATTTTGACCATATAAGATCCTATAGAAGCTCTAGATGCTTCATTCCACTATAACTTCTAACAAAGTGAACAAGAACTCTGCATTCCAAGTCAGTTTCCTGGTCAGACATGTGCTAAGTTATCAGGTTTGAGAGGATTTAGAGCAGTAGGAGGAGAAAAACAGCTTCTCGTGGCATCAGTCTTTTATGTCACATACAGAAACAGATAAATCAGGGGTTAAAAAACCAAACAAACAAGGAGTTGTGTGGCACTTAAAGACTAACAGATTTTTTTTTTGCATGAGCTTTCATGGGAGAAAATCCCACTTCATCAGATGCTTCAAAGATGGGGCCTCTGACGAAGTGGGATTTTCTCCCATGAAAGCTTGTGCAAAAATTATATCTGTTAGTCTTTAAGTGCCACATAACTCCTCGGGTTTTTTGCTAGACTAGACTAGCATGGCTGCCCCTTTGGAAATCAGGGGGTGACTGGTGCTTGACAGCAGAGTAAGGAAGCCACTGACATAATAAAGTCTATGAGCATTTAAGACTTTACGGAGATTATTCAGCAATTCCGGCTGCATTCCACTAATAGTCATTCCCAAATACATTTCAGTACTTTGCTCATCTACTCACATGCAAAGAAATGCAATCATTATTCTAACAAATTTATTTGGGTATAAGCTTTCGTGGGCTCCCACCCACTTTGTTAGATGCATTGGACAAATTGGGTCAGAGTCCACGGAGGCTTATGCCCAAAGAAATCAGTTAGTCCATAAGGTGCCACAGGACTCTCATTGTTTTTACTGTACAATGACTAACACGGTTACCTCTCCAGATGTTTCAATCATTATTCAGATCTAACTGAAGCACTCAAATGATCTTCACAGATATGTACTAGTAACGTGCATTATAAACTCTGTCATAGTAGAGTGCATTACAAAGTCTGTCATACAGGTGGTAGAGACATGTATTAAAGTGGAAAGTTCAGTATCTGAGGGAAAAAAAAAAAAGAATGCATTCTCTTAGTTAGCCAGGAATATGAAAAGTCATTTAGGAATCTTTGTTGTTGTTGATTTTTTTATTTTTTTAAATCTAGGGTTTCCAATCTGCCATACATATTCAAGTATATGTTAACTTTAAAAGAGTTAAACTTTTAGATTTAATATTTGAAACCTCTATAAATTTATTATAACTTAAAATTATGGTAATATTCTGAATTCTAATTGAACTACTAAAGCAACACTACCAAATAAAAAACTTAGCAATAACATCCTTTCTGATTTTATTCTTGATTAATTATTATTCAGTTATCTTTTCAACATTTTGTTTGGAATAAAATAATAATAATAAAGAAAGCAATCTTACACATGACTTTATCTTTGCAGGATTAGGACCTAAAGTAAGACTGGAAACATAAAATTATGAAAACATGTAAATTCTGTTGTATTGTACTGCTTGCCAAGATAAAAAAAAATAGCACCTTAAAAGTAGATGTGTTTGCTATAATTACATTAATTTTACACAGATATATGATGATGAATAGAAAATATATTTCAAACTAAGATGACATCTAAAGTCCACCAGCCAGGGCTACTTTAGTTTACAATAAGGTTTTAATTGATCTCTTCATTATTTATCCTGTCATGTTGTTTGACTTTTAAGATACTGATGGTGCAATCATTTATATATGTGACAAGGTTATATATTGTTAGTGACCTAACTTTATAACTCATGCTGCTAAATACTTCAAAAAAGACATTTTTGCAGTCTGTTCAAAAATATAATAAACAAACAGGGGAAGGAGGTGAATTTCAAACTTCAGTTTCTCTCATGGAAAGTGCTTTACCAACAAACCAGTTCTTTTTAAGTTCGAAGACACCTCTTCAGATATGTTGACTGATCCTAGTTACAATAATTTCACTTGGTACTTGAATCCAGTCTCTTAAATTCCATTGAGAACCTCAGAGTCAGACAGCATGGACTGTGAAACACCAATGTAATGGATTGTCTATATAATTCTCCACTTAATAAGGCTGCCATCCTGTAGTCACCTCTGTGCATGCAGATTATTATGTCCTTGCATCCATTAATTTCAATTCAACATTGTGTGGGAAAACCTTATACCCACATGGTGTCAGAGAGTTATCAATAGCCACAAGAGTACTCCCATGAACATCTGATTGCACAATCAGAACTAAGTGGACAGCTGTATTCTCCATTAATATAGGCTTCCAAATGATCTCCACACATATCACTGATTAGGAGGTTGTATGCCATTATGTAGGACACATAACAGTAGGCTATTGTCAAGATGATACAGGAACAGATAATAGTACTGAGTTCAGAATCTCCTCTTGCCAATGAAATTAAAAACAAAAAACTCTTGGCTGCAGTACTGTGACCTGAGCATTCACGGACAGCCGAAAATCAAACAAGACACCTTAATGGTGCAAGCTAAGTTAGAACTAGTAACTGGTATGTGATTCCTAATTATAATGAAAGGACAGGGTTCTTAATATTTCATTAACATTTCTTTTTGCAATTCTAAATCAGTTTTTTAAGTAGAAAGAAACTACAATAAAGCTTTCTCAACAGATAAAAAGGAACACCCTAAGCGATTGGAGGTGGTTGAAATTCACAACCTAATTGTTTCCCTCTTACAGTATTTTAAATAATCAGAACAAGAAATGGGTGAAATACTGACACTCTTACTATTTAATATAAGAATGACTATGTTATTTTGATTCTAAAAGTCTTTGATCTACCAACATTGCCAAATAGTACTATTACATTACTCTTAACACTCTGGGTTTGCTACAAAAACATTTTTGCCCAGATTTTTTAAACAAGAAATTAATGTAAAGATTACACTAGGCTTTCTTTCTCCACTCCTACTACACACAAACAAATGAAGAATCTTGGAATATTAAAATATATCTAAACCTAATAGCACAACAAGAGATGTCACCATAATTTGAAATAATCTCTGTGATTTTAATTTCTGTACTTCAGGATCTTATTCCCTGTACAAAGTAAACAGTCTTCTGCAGTATGCAAATGATAGAAGAATAGATCTTGAAGAAAAGTGAGAAATATTGTAAATATTGAATATATATCATATACTGAATATTTAATTAGAAACAAGTAAAAATGGACATGATCATACATGCTAGATCAGGGATCTGAGTTATATTTTAAGAATGTGTATCACCATATCCATAAGCTGCATTTTATCAATCAGAACACATAATATTCTATGATTTTAAAAATATCATTGGGGCATGCTTACTTTATTATCCTGTTTAACAGTGTAAAATACTTGCACAAATCTGGTGCTCTTAAGACTGCCTCTGTTGTCCTTTTGCACTGTCAGTCTTTCTGGCTCATCATTAGGCAAGTTTCAGGGCCTTTTGGGTTGTTCCAATTCAGTGGAGAAATTAATTGATGATGAAGTTAAGTATTTCTTTGATGCAATCCTGTTTATTTAGAAAGCATGTACAAAGTCCTACTTCCCTGAACACAGTTGGACCAAAGAACAGAAGACTGTTTCTTTTATCATAGTTCCAAGCTTCTTTCTAGTCAGCACTCTACCCAAAATAGAGGAAAAAATTACAATGAAAGTTGGTTGACAGATAAAAGGAACTCCTGGAGTACCTGGAGGTGATAAGAATTCACAAACTTTAAGGTTTCTTTAGATTTTTCTCAGGATGCTACTACAACGTCTTTCTCTAACAGCTCTTGGGGTTTCCTTGCTATCTGTTCCTTTTGCTTCAGTGATGTTTCTGATACTATTTCTCCTTCCTCACACATCCACACAACCAATATGCCAACCTGTGCATTCAGACTCCAGGGAAAAACCCTGAGGCCAGATGGCTGAACTCCAATACCACCATGCAGGGGACTTGTGTTTTGGGTGGAGGCTCATAGGCTGTGTTCACATGGCACTTTTGTTTCGAAACAACCCTGGCTGCGGGCTCAGCCCCCTGCCCCCGACCCACTGGCGGGGTCTGGGGGCAGCTCTGGCAGGGGGCTGAGCCACCCCGCAGCGGCTCACCCCCAGGGGTAACGAAATAGCATGTTCACACTGTGAACTTGCTATTTCGTTTCCCGCTTTTTTCTTATTTCGAATTAACATTTTGTTAATTCGAAATAAGATATTTCGAAATAAGGTGTTGTTTCGAAACAAGTTGTTTCGACACAACTTGTTTCGAAATAACCCTGTGCGTGTGAACACAGCCATACTGTTTTAGCTACCTATTCCACAGAAGAGTAGTGGACTTAGCTCAATAATTTTAATGGTCAGTTAGTGATTTGCTTAGCTCTCTGTTCTAGAAGTGGCAAATTTAGCTTCCAAGATTGAATCAGTAGCATCAAGCATGGATTTAATAAGAAATGATACCAAATCAGACTGATTTCCTTCACTGACAGGATCACTAGTTTAATGGATAGGGCAAATAGGGGGAATATACTATACCTAGACTTCAAGTCTTTTGAGAGAGTCACATGTGACCATCTAAGACGTAACCTGGAGACACATGGACTTTTTTTGTTTTTTTCATGTGGGATTCCATAGAGATCTGTTCTGGGTCCACTGTTGTTTTCCACCTTTCCTGATGACCTGAATGTAGCAACAGAGAACACACTGTTAAAGTTTTCAGATGACACAAAACTGGGAGGATTGCCAACACTTTGGAGGTTAGAGCTAAAACTCAAAGTGATCTTGAAAAATTGGAGAGCTGAACAGTAGACAACAAAATTGTAATTCAACAAGGACAAATGCAAAGTGCAACACTTAGGGAAGAAATAAAAAGAAATACACAAATACAAAATGGGGGATAAATGGCTTGAAAGCAGAACTGCTGAGAAGGACCTGAGAGTTGTAGTGGATCACAACTGCAACATGGGTCAGCAATGTGATGGTGTTGCAAAAACGGAAATGACTTTTAAGTTACATTAATAGGCTTATGTCTACATTAGCCAGACTTAGTTTGGACTAATTTGGCAGTGTAGACATAGCCTTGGAAACACAGGAAGAGAGGATAAAACATGTAAGAATATATTTAATACACTAATCGTAATATACATTAATATTCTTCTAACAATATATATTATTCTATAGTATAATACTCTAACATCCAGCATCCCATTGGGTACCAGGCAGTTGCTGGATAGGAGGATCTCATTCTAATCACAGGCATTCAACTTTATTTTCAGGCACACTCACATACCCATTGGATAGAAGACTGGCTAGATCAATGGTTTCAGCATGTAGGAATCAATGGATCCATGTCTAGCTGGCAACCAGTCACAAGTGGTGTGCCCCAGGGGTGAGTCCTGGGGCTGGTTCTGTTCAACATTTTCATCAATGATCTGGATGATGGAATAGACTACACTCTCAGTGAGTTCACTGATGACACCAAGCTGAGGGGAACAGTAGACATGTTGGAGGGCAAGGACAGGATTCAGGGACACCTAGATAAATTGGAACAGTGGGCCTATAGAAATCTTATGAGGTTCAGTAAGGAGAAGTGTAAAATCCTGCACTTGGGATGGAAAAACCCCATGCACTGCTACAGGCTGGGGAACATTCAGCTAAGTAGCAGCACTGTAGAAAAGGACCTGGGGGTCATGGTGGATGGGAAGCTAGATATGAGTCAGCAGTGTGCTCTTGGTGCCAAAAAGGCCAATGGCATACTGGGCTGCATCAAAAGAAGTATTAGCAGCAGATCAAGAGATGTGATCATTCCCCTCTATTCTGCACTGGCGATGCCACATCTAGAATACTGTGTTCAGTTTTGGGCTCCCCACTACAAAAAGGACGGGGACATGCTAGAGACAGTCCAGCGGAGGGCAACCAAAATGATTGAAGGGCTGGAGCACAAGCCCTATGAGGAAAGACTGAAAGCATTAGGCGTATTTAGTCAGCAGAAGAGAAGATTGACGGGGGATTTGATAGCAACCTTCAACTACTTGAAGGAATGCTCTAAGGAAGATGGAGCTCAACTATTCTTGGTAGTAAAGGAGGACAGAATGAGGAGCAATGGTCTCAAGCGACAGTTAGGGAGGTCGAGGCTGGATATTAGAAAAAAACTTTTTTACTAGGCGAGTGGTGAAGCATTGGAATGAGCTGCCTATGGAGGTGGTGGAGTCTCCATCTTTGGAAGTGTTTAAGGCCCAGCTGGACAAAACAATGATTGGAATTGTTTAGTGGGAGTGGTCCTACCTCTGGCAGGGGTTGGACTAGATGACCTATGAGGTCCCTTCCAACCCTATAATTCTATGATTCTATGATAAATAGAAGAGAGTGGAACTTAAGAGGTTTTCTTAAATTGTCCTGTTCCATCTATTGGGATCTTCTCTGTCAGCTTTGATGCTAATGCTGGTTGTTGTCATTGCTTCTGACTTCTCCTTCTGATGGCTTTGTTTTGTTGTCTTCTTTCCACTCCCCCCTCCGCACCCCCCCCATGTTCTCTTTTCTCTGCATACTTCCACTCTCAACCATTTAACTTGCTGGCTATTGGTCTTATATAGTTTGGTCACCCAACCTTAACCAATCAAGTTCAAGGCAGTTTACATACCAGGTGTTACTAGCCAATCAGTTTAAAGGTCATCCAAAAGGGAAAAGTTATATACAAAGGAGAAAAAAAAAGGAGGGAGAGGAAGTTGTTTACAGGGAAGGGAGGTGTCTTGACTGGAGGAAAAGATAGGAGTTTGCATGCAGAGAGAGAAGGTATTACATATAGTATAGGAGGGATCATGCATAGATGGTAGAGGGGATTCCTAAATTTCCTGTCCAGAGATATTACATTAGTCAGTGGAATACAGTCTATTCCTCTGGGGCCTATCCTTTCAGCTGCCGTTGATGTATTTTCTATTACTAATTCTTAGCTAAATAATATGTCTATTCTAAAACTAGTTACTGTTCTTAAACACCACAAAATGTTCTAGTACTTCCACCACTTTTTAATTATTCAAGCAACCAAACTATTATTTCCCTAATTTTGAACCCCTTCCAAGGTTTTTCTACAATACTTTTCTTCAACATCCTTTTAGTAGCTGAGACAACTGGGACAAAATATTTTGCTACCAAACATAGAGTGCTTTTAGCCTGGAAACAACCAGACAATGAAAATGGCTGCTCTTGAAGGTGTATTATGGGGTCCTCTCCTGTTTAAGATGCATAATGCTATCAGATCTACCACAGGGATTGGCAATGCATTAACTATTTCCTTTCTATATTGTAGTGCTTTGTAGACATTACAATTGACTACACTTGATTAATTGGCCTCTTAAACTTTCTTACATTTAGTTAAGCAATTGTTCATACATTTAGCAGTATTCTGCAACCCTTACTGAAATAGTTGATCACTTAATCAAACAACTGCAATGAAATCAGATGCTTGTGAGAATTGATGCTCACCAACATAAGTAAGAATTTCAAAATGTAGACCTTACTGACTTTTTTCCCCCATGGTATCAGTATTTATTGTTATATTTTATTAAAAACATATCTAAAGTTTTATTCATCAATACACTACAACTGAAGGGAAGAGTTTTCAGTGGAATTATTTACATAGAAAAAGATGCTTTCTGAATTCATGTGAACATACATCTTTAGTTAATGCCCATGAGCAGCATTATTTGATCAAAATACTTATCTCAATAAAAAAAAAATTCCAGGAAAATCAAAGCTTTTAAGGAACCAGATAAGGCCATGGGTACTTACAGATTCTGAGTACTATAAACAAGAAATGTAACTATGTATTTTGAAACTTGAGCTGAGGGGCTTCTAAATACTGAAAGGGACAACCCTTTATATGTCAAATATTAAGGAAAAAAAGATCCTTGTTTTCTTTTACATGTGAAGTCAGCTGTATTTCACATCTGATATCAGAGAGCTCTTGTTCTAGTGAAATATAGCTCTACAGTAATTTACAGCTATAAAATGGAGACTTTTCTCAATTTGCTGTCTGTAAGTTTTTATTTGTGTCTTATAAATAATGCATGTAAGTAAACCTATGATAATAATATTTTTATCTACCACTGTCTATATTTTTCATGTAAGAATATAGAATATAATAAAAGCCATGCTGGATCAACTCAATGGTTCATCTACCCCAATATCCTGTCTTCTGACACTGGGCCAGGGGATTCAAAGGAAATTCATAAAACAGGTAATCATTAAGTGATACATATCATCATCCATGCCCAGGTTCTGGCATACAGCAGTCCCTGCCTATTTGGCTAATAACATTTGAAGGATTTATCCTCCAAGAACTTATCTGTGTGTGTGTATGTGTGTTATAGCCTCAGCCTTCACAACATCTTCTGGCAAGGCGTTCCATTGGTGTGCTTTGTGAAGAAATACTTTCTTGTTTCATTTTAAACCTGATGCCAATTAATTTCATTTCGTGAGCCTTGGTTTTGTGTTAGGTGAAGGAGTAAATAACACTTCCTTATTTACTTTCTGCACACCAGTCATGATTTGAAGACTTTATCATATCCCCCTTAGTCATCTCTCTTCCAACCTGAAACATCACAGTCTTAATGATCTCTCCTCATGTAGGAGCATTTCCATATTCCTAATCATGTTAGTTGCCCTTTTCTGTACCTTTTCTAGTTTTAATATATCTTTTTTTGAGACCAGATCTGAATGAACTATTCAAGTTGCGGGCATACCATGGATTTTATAAAGAGGCAATATATATTCTGTCCCTTTACCTATCTTAGATATGTAACTCTTTTTCGTGTGAGGGGCCACATTGGAATTTTTTGTCACTTTGTGGGACAATATCTCCATGACCTGGAGCCAAGCCAAGATTTGTACCCCTCCTTGGCCTCACGTTCACATACAGGGCAGGATGGGTCCCAGCACCACATGCTCCCTGGCAAGGAGGTTCAATACCTGCAGTGGGGTGAGGTGGTTTGGGCAGGGAACTGTCAGGAAATAAAGGGACAGGGAAGGGTGTCATAGTTTGAAAAGGAGCAGGGGTGGCACATAGACAAGAAAGGGGGAAGGGGGAGAAGGAAAGAGAAGTGTGTCTCCAATCTCCCACCCAGTCTGGGCAACCTGCATCACCCAAGGATATGAGGAGGTACTATGACATCAGTTCCCTAGGGGAGAAGCCCAGGCATAAGTAAGAGGTTTATGGGGTGAGGGAGTTGAAGACTCTCTGGCTTGATTTGAGTTCCCCTCACCTCCTTACCTCTAGAATAGTCTTTCAGTGCCTCCTACACCCATTAACCCTTGCCCAAAAAAGAGCTGAGCCAGCCTGGCAAACTCCTCCACCCCTTTACTTTGCACTTCAGGACACATGAGAGGGTGCTGATGGAGGCCCCTCAATGCCTCTTGTGCCCCTGCTCCTCACCCATATTGAAAGGTCAATCCAGTACAGTGCAGGGGGTTGGACTGAATGATCGCATGAGGTCCCATCCAACCCTATTATTCTATTCTATTCTATTCTATTCTATTCTATTCTATTCTATTCTATTCTATTCTCCCCCCCCCCCGCCACCTGCCTGCTGCCCGAGCCCAACTGGAGCAGACTCAACCCCCAATCTTCCCTGAGCCTAGAGTGGAAGAGATGCTTCTCCTGCAACTCAGCAGGGGCTGGAGGGGTAGGTATGCTGCCACCTACAATTTGGACTTCATGGCCATGGTTCAACATTAGGCCTAAAATTTCCAAAACAAGATTCCAAAATTTAAAGTTTCTAAGCCTACATTTCAATACCTAAATAAGAGTTTTGATTATCAATAATTTTAAGCTATTATGTGTTTCACATTTAAAAATAGTAAACAAAATGGTGTTTAAAAATTTTTCAAAAATGGTGGCCAATAATAGCTTCCTATGTAAATTTTTAGACAGGTACATAAGCAGCATGATTTTAGAAAAGAAGTTGGTCACTTAGCGGCTCCCATTAATTGTGATCAATTTTGAAAATATGGCCAAGTGCCTAAGAAAGTCCTGCAGCATTTATCCTTTGACAACTTTTTTTTTTTAAACTAATCTTTTATATGAACTGTTTTGCTTGTGAACTTTCTGATACCTTTAACTTTTGGAGATTCATACCTTCTTTTGTTTTCAGTGACTTTTCTAACTTGGTTTCTGGATTGCACAATATATTTTTATTATTCATGGGTGCTGGAATTAGAGAGTCATTAGAATTTTTATATGGAATTCCTACTTATTAACATAATGTAAATATCTTATTTTTTTTCAAATAAAAAGAATACTAATACTGTGAATGTATATTTTGCTAGGAATTCAAATAATTGTGATTTAAGATTAGATTTTGCAACCCTTCCTCATTTTGGTTAGTGCTTACCTGCTGAAGTATTGTGACTTGAGAAAATGGACCTACACGAGCAAGTTAAGTGGTACCTGTCAGGAAAAAGCCCTTGAGATTGATTTATACTGGGACTGCAGCATTCCTTTTGATTACAGTACTCATTGCTATTGATTAATATGTTCAATAAAGTCCCTCAGATATGCTATAATATATCATGTTATATCAAGTAAAAGATTTCAGGTGCACAGATCAATTGACTGTTGTATGATATACTATTATGTGGTAATCAAGTGAAAAATTAGCACTATGATGGAAAAACTCAAATAACTGAGAAAATAAAGTGAAGCTGACAGGTACTCCTGATTTTTGACAAAAAATGGCAATGATTTAATGTTCATCTAGTATATACTGAAGTATACTATAAATGAAGAATGATAAACCACAGGCATATGGATTGCTAAGTGGAATTCTAAACAATATGACAACCAATTAAAATTCATTTGAAGACAAATTTGGGGCAATCTTGAGTTAAAACAGGTTTGAATATATTTGCACACAGTGAAGGTTGAAATAGCCTGTGTTCAAATAGACCTTTTTACACAACTCCCTCCGCTTTTTTTAAAATCCTTGCAAATCAAGGGAAAAACTCAGTTTTGATAGGTTCAGGTCCATTCCCATAGGCTTACCAAGAAACAAATGTGGAACTATTGCTCATCTATAATGTGACAAAAGCTCCAATCTCAAGAGAACAGATCTTATATAAAATTGGGACACAATGATTATGAGGTACTGTCAACTCTAGATTTTCAGAATGTATGTGTCCAGGCCCAAAACTCATAAGATAGCCTTAAAAATCGTGATTAAAAAAAAGATAATAAATGATGTCCTCTTTTAATTTTCTGCCTAGTTTCTGAGCCTTGAATGGCCTCCATATTCCTAAGGTTTTCTCTTACCATAAGGACTAGAAACATAACATTTTTTTAAAAAATGAATCTCTTTATTCTAGCAGCTGGAGTTTTAAAAGAAACAACAAATATCACAAGACTTGAAATAAATTCACATAATTTGGCAACACTAATTATGAGTCAAAATAGAATACATTAATAATAATAAAAAGATCATACCTGTAACTTAACATACTAAGTCACATCCTGTCAAAGACAGAACTAGAGGCTAAACAAATCAATTTTCACGTTTTGTTTCTCCACTTCCCAAAGAATCAGAGAGACCACCAAGCATACAGTGCCAAATTAGTCTGGACTAAGTCTACTTAACTGAGTCCTCTAGTGTAGTCACAGCCATAAATAGTAGATAAGTCTCTGGAATAGAACAGTCACTTGAAAATAACTTTTGATGCTCTCTTTCTCAGGCCTTGAGTGGTAGCTCTCCCTTTCCTTACAGACAGCTTCCCACCAGCCTTAATCAGATGCTCACCAGCAACTACAGAATTACCTGTTGCAATGGGGGAAGCATAAGGGAAGAGAAGACAGCACACACAAGGGGTTAAATTCATGATTTATTGGAGTGACTTATAAAAAGGAAGATATTCACAAACATACGAACCCAAGCATTAGCATAATGGTAGCTGGCTGGAAAGAGAAGAGGACTCTTTGTGACTGAAATCTGGAGGCAGGACAGTCTCAGGAGGTCAGAGCTCAGAGGGGTCTCTGTCCAGGGGCGTAACTGGCACCAGGCACACGGGGCCCGTGCCACGAATCCTGGCAACAGTGCCCGAGGTCTGACGGGGCCCTGCCTCTCCTGGTATCCAGCCCGATTGGGCAGGAGATCCAGGGCCCAGCCGCCTGTGGCCGTGGCTGCCACTCCCAACCCCATCCCTGGCCGTGGCCGTGGCCTGCGGCCAGGGGGCAGGGCATTCGGTTAGGGGGCATGGCCTGGGCCGATGCCCCGGGTCCTTTCCTGGGGCAGCGATGCTCCTGTCTCTGACAATCCACTGCTGGCAAGGGTCACATCCTTTTCATCACTGAGTTAATAATAACTGACCCAGAAGTTTATATTCCTTTTTCAGAGTTGATTGCAAGGTTACAGCTATGTGTTTGTGCCTTGAGGTTTGGCATGTGCCTTTTCTTGCTAGCAGTGCCTTTTTGCTAACAATACTTATCCTTGTTTCACAATCATACCTATTTCCTCTTTCATTCAGGAAAAGGAGCAACAGTAGTGGAAGGGTCAAAAAGGTAGCAAGGTGTTGGAGGGTGGGTACCCAGCACATTCACCCCTTGATCTTATATGATAACAAGAGGGGTTGGCTAGCTGCCCCCCGAACCATTTGCTGTTGGGCAAATACATGATCAACCAAGTGTTTAGTATAATAATAGAGACAGAAAAAAAACCAGAAGAAATAAATAAAGCCCCCAAGGCACTACCGCTGGGTGGATTGAAATGTTTAACAGGGGGACCAACTTTTGCATATAGCCTACCGATATTATTTGTGGTTTCAATGACTTTATTACCAATATGAAGGATTTTTTGTTTCCCTGTGACAATTCTAATATGAACTGTTTTGCTTAGGTTCATAGTCTGTTCAGCCTCCTTTGCTACCTGGGAACTGCAGTTGTTCAATAACACCCAGATGGTGAGGGAAGTTGGGGATGCTGGAATGTTTTGTTAGGATATAACAATGGAGACTATTTTGTTAAGGGGTACTTCCCAGGTCCCATATATGCTTCTGTTAACTGACACCCCTTTAACATTTTGCATGCAGCTCCTGTAACTGGACACTAAAGTTACAGGCTGCTCTTGATGGCAGCCACCAACACAGGACACAGATTTAGTTTAACTAAAGGTTACATACGTGGTTATGTAGGTCAAATTGTGGTTTTGACTGCTTTTGGTTACATGGCATATCAGCATAGACAGAACATAACAAGCTATAATAGTAAGAAAAGAGAAAACTGTCACCACTGCAAACTTACAAAAGAAGGGGGGGGGGGATGTGTCTGGCTACATTCAGCCCACTTGAACAAGTAGTCACAATATGGACTGTCAGACATCGAACTTCCAAAATAATTGTTGGAGGTTGGTGACCTGCTGCACTAATCTCCTGGTATAACAACATAAGTACAGAAATACAATAAAAGATATACAAAAATTGATTAGCAGAGTAATAATGGGATGCATTAAAACTGCCAAAATTCCTGAGGCACTGGTGGATGAACCCTTAAAAAGCTCCCCCAGAAAAATTTAGTTAAATTAACTATTTTATTTACCCGGTTGTTTAATGTAACATCCCTTAACTAGAACATGAATTTGGGTACTGCAGTAGATCATACTACTGCTTGGGCCTGCTTGGCAATGCTGAAACTTTTATTTAAAAGCTTGATCCAAATAGACCAGTTCTGAGAAATGAAAATGAGCATGATGGGGAAGGGGCCAAAACATTGATGACTTGGGATGGGGAAGTTACAAGAGGAGATGGCTATACTTACAAGTATCCATGCCCTAGAGAAATTCCATGATAGCATCCACAATGAAACATACAAGGCTGAGGAACATATCCAGGTGCAGAGGACTGCTGACACACCATCAGAACATGGGATGGCTATGGCAGAGGGAGGACACTGGCAGCTGGTTACTTCTGGCAGCAGACATTGCTCCACCCCTGTTCCCATTACACCCTCCATGGCATTGAAGAACTGATATGCAGCCCTGGCAATGAGGGATGATATAAAAGAAGAGAAGCCATGCACCCACGAGGCTGGGAAGACCTCAACCATCACACACAGGAAGAAATGTAGGGTAGTGGTGGTCAGAGACTGTCTTCTGAGGGGGACATTGGCACCCATCTGTTGCCCTGACATGGTGTCCTGGGATGTATGCTGCCTTCTGAGGGTCCATATCCAAGGCATTGCAGAGGGATTACTGAGAAACAGCTGGCCCTCTGACTACTACCTCATGCTACTTATTCATGTGGGCACTAATGATACTATGAGATGTGACCCTCAGCAGATCAAAAGTGACTACATGGCTCTGGGAGCACGGGTGAAGGAGTATGGTGTGCAGGTTGTGTTCTCTTTGGTCCTTCCAGTGAAGCTTAGGGGCCTGAGCAGAGACAGATGTGTCCTGGAGGTGAATGTTTAGCTGTGAAGATGGCAGCTTTGGCTTCCTTGAGTATGGTGTGCTGTTACAGGAGGAAGGACTGTTAGCCAAAGATGGACTCCACCTATGGAGGAAAAGGAAGAGCACATTTGGACATGTAGGCTGTGTTCACACACAGATGGTTGTTTCGAGACAAGTTGTATCAAAGCAACTTGTTTCAAAACAATGCCTTATTTCGAAATGACTTACTTCGAATTAGCAAAAAGTCATTTTGAAATAGGGAATAAAGCGGGAAACAAAATAGCATGTCCACACTGTGAACATGCTATTTCATTACCTGCTGCAGGGGGCTGCAACCCCCTGGGAGTGAGCCACTGCTGGCTCACCCTGCAGCCCCAGAAAGAGGGCTGCAGCCCCCAGCAGGAGGGAGAGCCCCTGCTGGGTGGCTCAGCCCCCCACCAGAGCTGCCCCCAAACACTGCCAGCAGCAGCTGGGGCTGCTCCCCCGACTCTGCCAGCGGGTCGGGGGCATGGCCCGGCACCCCTGACCCGCTGGTGGTGTCGGGAGGGCAGCCCGGGCTGCGGGCTGAGACCTGTGCCCTGACCCGCTGGTGGTGTCGGGGGGGCAGCCAGGGCTGCGGGCTGAGCCTGGCGCCCCCGACACACTGGTGGTGTCGGGGGGGGCAGCCCCGGCTGTGGGCTGAGCCCCGCGCCCTGACCCGCTGGCAGTGTCGGGGGTCAGCTCTGGCAGGAGGCTGATCCACCCCGCAGCGGCTCACCCCCGCCCCCAGGGGGTGCATCCCCCTTTCTGGGGCTGAGGGACAGCCCTCAGCACCCTGGCCAGGGTCCAGAGGGTTCCTTGGCCAGGGTGCTGAGGATCCAATGTTGTTTTGGAACACTTTGTTCTGAACTGGGTGGAGAGGGAGGGATTCAAATCAGTGTCTTAGGTGTTCTAATGAAGCCCTAGTATGTGAAGTGAGTAGTGAAGGAGGACACTACAAAAAAAATCCAAGGAGGAAGGTGCATCAGGAGAGAAAATTGACAGCAGAATGTAGGGCAATTGGCCAGGTACCTGTACACAAATGCAAGGACCCAGGGAAACAAGCAGGAGGAATGGGTAGTACTGGCAGGCTATGTCTACATTTACACTTTAAATTGAATTAATGATGATTAATGTGATTTAAAGTATTGCATGGCTACACTAGCTTTTCATAGAAATAAGAGCTTCCCTCAATTTGAAATAAGGAAAGGTCATTTTGAAATTATAAAATCTCCCCTAAATTCAAAACAACAGTTAAATCAAACTTATTACGTCAATTTAACACAGTGTAGCCATGTTAATTCAAACTAACCATTAGTTCAAATTAACACATTTTGCCCTTCTTCCTCTCAGGGTCCCTTCCTCCTTCTATATATTGGGTGGGGGCATGGCCTTTCTTGGGGACCATGTTGCCACACTTCCCAGTGTGCCCCTGTCCTAAATGGAACTAGCAAGTCCTGTCCCTGGATGTGCAAGTTTGATTTGAGGTTCTAGTGGAGCCATGTTAATTTGATTTAACTTAATCTGATATAATGATTATCAGTTTGATTTAATAATCAAACTGTAGACATAGCCATGCAGGCAAGGAACTATGATATAATTGGAATAACAGAGACATGGTGGGATGGCTTGCATGACTGGAGCTCTGCCATGGATGGGTATAAATTGTTCAGGAAGGAAAGGCAGGGAAGAAGAGGTGGAGGAGTAGCACCATATGTAAAATAGCTTTATGACTGCTCTAAGCTCCACTATGAAAGTGGAAACAAGCTTGCTGAAAGCTTCTGGGTGAAGTTTAGGGAAGAGTGCACCAAGGGTGATGTCATGGTGGGTGTCTGCTATAGACCACCAGATCAGAAGGAGGAGGTGGATGAGGCATTCTGTGGACAAATAGCAGAAGTTTTCAGATCACGGGCTCTGGTTCTCATGGGAGACTTCAATACCCTGATATCTCCTGGTAGGGTAATACAGCAGACAATCTGGAAGTTTTTGCAGAGTATTGAGGACAGCTTCCTGGTACATATGCTGGACGAACCAACTAGGGGCAGATGTGAACAGCAAACTGGGCAGAAGTGACCATGAGATGGTAGAGTTCAGGATCCTGATCAAAAGAAGAAAGGAAAAAAAGTAGAACAGAGACCCTGGAATTCAGAAAGGCAGATTTTGGATCCCTCACGGAGATATGGGCAGGATCCCTTGGGAGTCTAATCTGAAGGGGAAAGGTGTCCAAGAGAGCTGGCTGTATTTTAAGAAACCCTACTAAGGGCACAGGAAAATACCACTCTGATGTGCAGAAAGAACAGCAAATGTAGACGTTACCCAGTGTGGCTTAGCAGTGAGCTCTATGGTGAGCTGAACACAAAAGTTATAATTATGAGAAATGGAAGCTTGGACAGATGACTGGGGACGTGTATAAAGATATTGCTTAAGCCTGCAGGGATGAAAACAGAAAAACCAAAGCACAACTGGAGTTGCAGCTAGCAAAGGATGCAAAGGGTAACAGAAAGGGTTTCTTCAAGTATATCTGTAGTAAGAAAAGGATCAGGGATGGTGTAGGTCCCTTACTGAATGGAGCAGTTATCCTTGTGGTGGATGATGTGGAAAAGGTTGAAGCATTCAATGCTTTTTTACCTCAGTCTTCATAGGCAGAGTCAGCTCCTAGAATACTACACAGGGCAGCACTGCACGGAGAGAAGGAGAGTGGCCTTCGGTGGTGGAAGGTCAGGTTAGGGACTACTTAGAGAAGTTGGATGTGCACAAGTCTATGGGGCTAGATGAACTGCTTCCAAGGATGTGATTGCACAGCTACTAGCCATTATCGTTGAAAACTCATGACCTCAACCTTAGCAAAGCTTTTGAAATGGTTTCCCAGAGCATTCTTGTCAGCAAGTTAAGGAATTATAGCTTGGATGAATGGATTCTTAGGTGGCTAGAAAGCTGGCTAGATTATCAGGCTCAGCGGGTAGGAGTCAATGGCTATGTCCACATGATGCTTTTAATTTGAAACAACGACCGTGGTTTCTATGTAAAAGTTGTCTTGTCCGAATGACATTTTGTAATTTCTAGATGACAAACCCTGTCATTTTGAAATAACAAACCTTATTTCAAAATAGTAGAACCTAAGCTGAAGTCAAAATAGCCATTATTTCAAACAGTTGTTTCAAAATAATGCTGTTTGGATGTGTTATTTCAAAATAAACATTATTTTGATTTAATACTTTTGTGTTTCTCCTTACCAGGGTGCCTTCCTTTTTCTATATATTGTCTGGCAACCTGGCCCTGCCAGGGACCCATGTTGCTACATCTCTAGTGCTGCCCTTTTCCTGATTCAAATAGCAAGTTCTGTGTTCAGACTCGCTATTTTGATTTAAGGTTTTTAATTATTTCAATTTAAATTTTGAAATATTATTTTGAAATAAGAGTCTATATGTGGACATAGCCAATATCTATTTGGAAACCTGTAACTAGTGGAGTGCCCCAGGGGTTGGTCCTAGGGCTGGTTCTGTTCAACATCTTCATTAGTAATCTGGATAAACTGCCCACTCAGTAAATTCATAGATGGCACCAAGCTGGGGGGAATGGTAAACATACTGGATGTCGGGAATAGAATTCAGGGAGACCAAGACAAGTTGGAGCTTTGGGCCAAATGAAATGCAATGAAGTTTGACAAGGACAAAAGCAAAGTTCTGCACTTAGGCTGGAAAAATCCTATGTACTATTACAGGATGAAGACTGACTGGCTATGTAGCAGCACTGCAGAAAAGGATCTGGGGATTATGGTGGATGAGAAACTGGATATGAGTCAACAACGTGCTCTTGTTGCCAAAAAGGCCAAAGATGCATTGGGCTGCATCAGTAGCGGTGTTGCGAGCTTATCGAGGGATGTGATTATTCCTCTTTATTCAGCAGTGGTAATGTCACATCTGGAATACTGTGTCCAGTTTGGGGCTCCGCACTGCAGAAGGGATGTAGACAAATTAGAAAAAGTCCAGCGGAGGGCAACAAAAATGATTAGGGGGTTGGGGCACATAACTTATAAAAAGTGTGATCCTATGGCCACTAATTAATTAGCAAAGTCTTTTAATGTTATACCAGAAATTTTTTTTTGCAAGGTGATAGATACAGCTGGACAGTCCATCCTGCTAGGGTTAGTCCCAAGAGGCCTCTCACAAGTGAGTTGCAGAGTGTAAACAGAAAAGTGATATATTAATTCTCCCCTTTCCCTCATACCCACTTCTAAGAGTCCATTTTGTGGGTAGCACAGAATATGTGTCCACCCCTTGATGCCCATACAAGTCACATCAGAGATACAGAGATAGCCAGGAAGACTTGGGTGTTAGGACCCACATAAGGTCCTTAAGGAGGGTCACATAGGCTTTTAAACTTCTATTTTCCTCTTACAGTTCCTGGGGCCAAACATCAGTATCTTCCAATTTAAATGATGAAATGGCAGAGAAAGCATCAGTAATTGAGGTAGTTCGAGCTTGGGCTTTTCATAAATCCCTGTCTCTCCTAGCTTCCATCAGTGCTTCATGGAGTCCTTCTATTTTTTGACTTTGCTCTGCCTTGGCACCTTGTCAGGCTCAGTATGACTGCCGTAACCCACCATCCAGCAGCTATTGCTTTCCCAGTCTTGTTGGGGGAATAAAGAGTTAAGTACTTATCATCATTAGCTTCTAATTCTCACATAGTAGACCCTCCCAGGACCAACCCCACACTCCATGGGTCCAGTATCAGGCTCTGCAACTGTGTCAATAGGGTAGAGGTGTGATTCACTGTCCCCCATTTCTTCCATGCCTCCTCCTGCACTTTATGCTCCTTCCCAAACAATGGCATGGTGACACCTACCCAGGTCCATGATTGCCTGTGGAGTAGCCTAACCTAGCCTCAAACATGGATAGTCCCCACAATATATCACCATGTCCACCAGAGAAGGAGTTGAAGGCGGGGGGTAGGGGGGTGGGAATTAATTCCCTGCTGCCTGCATTCTCCAACAGAATGTTGCACTAGGGGAATGGTCAGGCAACAGAAGACAGAGCACATAAGGGGTGAACTTCAGAATTTATTTGAGCAGCACATAGAAAGGAGGAGGGGCACTCACACTCATACAAACCCAGGCATTAGCACAGTGGTGATGGAAGTCAGCTGGACATAGAAGAGGACTCTCGGTGACCGAACTTCAAAGGCAGAAGGTTCTTGGGAGAATGGTGCTCAGAAGCGTCTCTGCCGTTCCACTGGCAGTGAGGGTCACATCCTTTTCATCACCAAGTTAATAACTGAACCAGCAACTTATATTCCTTTTTTAAGGACTGATTTCAGCAGTGCAGCTGTGTGTTCGTGCCTTGTATTCTGATGTGAGTCTTTTCTTGATAGCAGTTCCTTTTTGATAATAATACTTATCTTTGCTTCACACTCACACTTATTTCCTCTTTTACTCAGGTAAAAGAGCAACAGAAGGGGAAGGGTCAAAAGGGCTATGTCTACACTACAGGGCTTTGTGGGTGTGTTCACACACAGGCATTATTTCGATACAGGTTGGGTCAAAGCAACTTTTATCGAAATAATGCCTTATTTCAAAATAACTTAATTTGAATTAACAGTCTGTTAATTCGAATTAAGGAAAAAAGCTCAAAGCGAAATAGCAGTTTCAGGCAACAGTTATTTCAAAACAAGTCATGGTTGTTTCGAAACAACATGTTCGGACGGCATTGTTTTGAAACAATCATTTTGAAACAACGTTGTTTCGTCCCCACATGGGGTTTAAGTTGTTTTGAAACAACGCCGTTGTTTCGAAACAACCATGCGTCGTGTGAACAGGGTATTTCTTATTTCGAAAAAACTTCTGTTGTTTTGAAATGAGTACTGTGTGAACACAGCCTATGAAGCCGGCTTAATAAGGTCTACTTTAAGCCATCTTAAAACAGACTTTATTAAGCCAGCTTAGAGCATCCACACTCAAAATGCCAGGAGACTGCCCACATCCACACTAGCAGCTGTTAAGTTGCCCTAGGAGTGGTGCATTGTTGGTAGCTGGCCCACAGTGCACCAGAGCAGAAGTGCCCCTCATTCTCAGCTACTCCTTTACTACAGGAAATGAGTGACCACGCCAGTCTCCATACTGTGTGTGGCAACTGGGAGCCCAGGGAGGTCAGGGACCCCAACGTGGCAAGCAATGTGCCAACACAGCACTGCACGGGCTCTACGGATTGCCAAAACTCCTCTGGCTCTAGACCAGGTGCTGTAGGGCAACTGCCAGCACAGGGGAAGGGTGCAGCAGTTGTTAAGATTCAAACACAGGGAAACAGCACATAGAAAAAGGTGAAGTCAAATCCCTTGTTCTCATGGGAAAAGAATTCAAAGTCATGATTTAATCCTGCTTTCAGACAATCTAATCTAATCCAAAATAACAGGGGGATTGAAAACAAGGGAGTTTGAGAGAGGAGCTGGTGAAGCCCTGAAAAGGAGGCAAAGGGAATCCCCTAGCTGAAGAACCTATTGAAGATACCTGGGTGGTGGGTGGGCATAAGCCCACCCACTTCTAAAGCCATTCCCCCAGACTAAGGGGAGCGGCACAGAGCAGGTCCTCAACTAATTACTTGGGACAACGAAAAAGAAAACACGGATGGGTGTGAGGGTTACAGGTGCAAAACTAGAGTTTTGGAAGGGGACACTGAGGAGAGAACCCCGGATAGCGCCCACTGCTCCCGGAAGGTATCAAGGGAGCCAGTGGACGCCGCCCAGAGGAACTTTGCCCGGATACATGCACGGACAAGGGACCGGAAATAGGTCGGATGGGGAGTGCGTAAAGATACAGGTGTGGGGAGAAGTACAGCCAGAACCTCAAGAGGAGGTTCTGGAGGAGCCGGAAGAGGGGCTGCAGCCTGGCACAGTCTAGATAGACATGTGCCAGGGTCTCCCTCTCACCGCAAAATGAGCAGGTGTCGGGACAAAGGGTGAACCCCGCCAAGTACACGTCCATGCTCATGGCTCCATGTAGGAGCCACCAACTGATGTCTCCAGCGGGCCTTGGAGTGAGGGTGGCATACACACTGGCCCACCGGGGATCCTCGCCCTCTGTAGGTGGAATGAGGTCCTGTCATTGTGTATCCGGGCGGGACGCAAGGGCGAGGAAGTGGATGGTATGCAGCACGAGCATTTACAGATATTTACGAGGCGCGGTTTGGAAAGAGACCGGCTGCAAGTCTAGCAGCTGGCTCGGGGCATGGGGCGGTGATGGCCGGGGGGGGACTGATGGGGCCGAGGCCTGACCAAAAGTTCCGGCGGGCCAGGACTGGGAGGGGGGTGGGGAGTACCCTCTCGCAGGACCCGTTCGAGGTAAACTGGGGCAGTGGGAGGCAAGGCTGCCCTCACCTCCTGGAGTAGGTGCCGGGGGGTGTGAAGGGTGGAGAGCCCCATGAACCAAGCCAGCTCATGGAGATCCACCCAGTCCCCCCGAGCATAATCCAGGAGGTCTCCGACCCGGGTGATATCTGCCGTGACCAACCTCCGCCTCACGGAGGGGGCCTCCGCCACCTGCACACGGAGATGGCGATTGTGTAGCAGGGGCTCCATGAGGAGGTCCTCCCCCTCGGTGGGTAGAACTGACCTGGAGGCCACAATGAGCCTCCAGGTCCGGAGAAGTTCATGGTAGAAGGCCGGCAGCTCGGAGACGTCTTGCGGAGCATGTCTCAGGTCGAGATAAAAGAGCTGCCGGTCATATCGGAGCCCTTGGTAGCGGCGGAGGAAGATGCATGCCAAATGGCTCCATGTCGGACTACCTGCACCATAAAGGAGTCTCTGCAGGGCCTGGAGGCGGAAGGTGTGGACCTGGCTGTGGAGGCAGCACAGGCCCTACCCCCCTTCCTCCAGGGGAAGGCTCAGAACCCCTGCAGAGACCCAGTGCAGTCCTGGCCAGAACCACCTCAGGATTGTCTCCTGTAGGCTGGCCAGAAAACCCGGGGGTGGGGGTCAGGGTGTTGAGCCGGTGCCAGAGCATGGACAGGATGAGCTGGTTGATGACCAGTGCCCGTCCCCGAAGGGAGAGGCACCGCAACAGTCCCGTCCACCTCCGGAGCCGGTCAACAACCCTGCCCTCTAATTCGCGCCAGTTGTCCTCCGGGGAGGGATGGGTGGCAGAGAGGTCAACGCCCAGATAGAGCAGCAGACCCACGCCCCACCGGATAGCCTGACAAGCCTCCAACCGCCCCAGGTCCCCCGGGTCCTGGACCACGAGGAGTACGTCATCAGCGTACGCCGACAAGACCAGCCGCAGCTCTGACTCAGGGAGCACCAACCCAGTCAACCTCCGACGGAGGAGACAAAGGAAGGGCTCGATGGCCAGAGCATACAGCTGGCCTGACAGTGGACAGCCTTGACGCACTCCTCGCCTGAAGCTGACCGGCTTGGTCAGGGTCCAGTTGAGCTTGACCAGACACTCTGCGGAGGCATACAGCACCTGGAGAAAGGCCACAAACCGGGTCCCGAAGCCAAACGCCCGCGGGGTGCCCAGGAGATACCCGTGATCCATCCTGTCGAACGCTTTCTCCTGGTCCAGGGCCAGGAGGGTGACTGACAGACCATCCCTACATCCAAGCTCTAAGAGATCCCGGACCAGGTAGAAATTGTCAAAGATGGAACGGCCTGGGACGGTGTAGGTCTGGTTGGGATGGATCACGTCCTGCAGCACGGACCCCAGGCACAGCGAGATGGCCTTGGCTACTATTTTATAGTCCGTGCTGAGGAGCGAAACGGGACACCAATTCCGGAGATCGCGGAGGTCCCCCTTCTTGGGCAGCAGGGCCAGCACTGCCCGCCGGCAAGAAAGGGGGAACTCTCCGCTCTCCTCGGACTCGGCCCAGACGATGGCAAGGTCCGGGCCGAGGACATCCCAAAAGAAGTGGTAGAACTCCACGGTCAGCCCGTCCATGCCTGGAGATTTGTTGGTGGGCATGAGACGTAGGGCCTCCGAGAACTCAGCCAGAGTGAGAGGCGACTCCAGCCGGTCCCGGGTGCCCTCGCTGACCGTGGGAAGTTCATTCCAGAGCACCCTGCAGGCGTTAGGTCGGTCGGATCCGGGGAGAAAAGACTGGCGTAGAAGGCTCTGGCCCTTCCACGCATCTCCTCCGGATCCGTGAGGGGGGTGCCGTCCCCCGCCAAGAGACAGGTGACGTGCTTTTTAGCCCCCCTCCATTTCTCCAGGGCATAGAAGAAGCGGGAGCCTCAATCCATCTCCCGAAGGAGCTGGATGCGAGAGCGAACAAAGGCATCCTGGGCCCGGAGGTCCTCGAGGGTTTGCAGCTCCTCCCACTTCTCCCGGTGCGCCTCATAGAGGGATGGATCCCCGGGGCTGGTGGCCAGGTGCCTCTCAAGCTCCAAGACCTCCCGCTCCAGCTGCTCTATCCCCGCATCCCTCCGCGGCTGGCCACCTGAGTGTAGTCACGGCAGAAGAGCTGGGCACACACCTTCCCCACATCCCACCAGTGCCGCGCCGAGGGAAAGGCAGCCCTCTGCCACCTCCAGGCCGGCCAAAACTCCAAGAAGGACGCTACGAAGCCCAGATCCTCCAGCAGGCTATTATTAAAATGCCAATAAGCCGGCCCCGGCCTCTCCGTCGAGAGAGAGGCTGTCACGGTCACCAGATGGTGATCCGAGAACGGGGCCGGCCGAACGCTGGAGGAGTGGGCCCATGCCACATGGTGTCGAGACAGATAAATACGGTCCAACTGGGAGTGGCACGACCGATGGTCCCCCACCCGGACATAAGTGAAGGTCACCTCATCATTCGGGTGGTGGTCGTGCCAGACGTCCACCAGGGAGCAATGGTCAATCACCGCCTGGAGGACGTCTGCGGCAGCCTGGTTCAGCTCGGTCCCCGTGCGGTCCAGTTCCTCAAGGGTGGTGTTAAAGTCCCCGCCGAGGACCAGGCACTCTCGAGGATCCAAGGTGCCGAGGAAGGCGGCCGCCTGCTGAAAGAATTGCAGCCTCTCCAAGCCCGATGTCGGGGCATAGACATTGACCAAATTCAATGCCAGCCCCTCCATACGGACCCGGAGGTGCAGCAGGTGGCCCGGCACAACCTCGGCAACCCCCAGCACCTCAGGCTGTAGGCCGGGGGAGAACAGGGTGGCCACACCGCCGGAGCGGGTGAACAGATGGCTTAGGTACACCCCATTCCCCCACTCCAGCCGCCACCTGGCCTCGGCGGCTGGATCCGTGTGTGTGTCCTGCAGGAAAACCACAGACTACCCCCGCTCCCGAAGGAAGGAGAGCACCTGGGTCCTGCGGAGACCCCACCTACAGCCTCTAGCATTTAATGTGGCGAAGGTGACAGGTGCCATGAGGAGGGCTGGGGGGGATCCTCAAAGGTGATGGGAATACCAGCAGCCTCCGTCGGGCCACGCAGCAATCCGTGACTGACCCCAAATGTCATAAGGGAGTCACAGAAGCTGCGGGCCCTTTGGTAGGCCGCGGCATTCCGTTTCCTGGTCCCTTTGCCCTCCTTCAGTATGGCCCGCACGGTCCGGAGGACGAGATGGAAATTCCCCCAGCGCTGCAGGGCGAGCTGCACCCGGCTTCTGGCCCCACGAGTGTTCTCCAGGAACGTGCGCAGCTCTTCCTGCAGTGCTTGTGGGTCTGGGGTCAGAGGCTCCCGGCCGTCCTCCAGTCGGGTCCCTGTGTTGGCCCTGCGGTCAGCCGGGAGCAAAAGACAGGGCGCAGAGCCCTGCCTTGGTGCCGATAGTGTGGGCACCATAGCTCCCGGCTGAACCCCCGGCACCAGGAAGGGTGGTGGTGGAGGGTAGACAGCAGCCCCAGGGATGGAGGGGGCCACAAATACCACCTCCCGGGAAGTGGTTGATGGAAGGGGGAAAGCCACCATCCTGGGGGTGGCAGTAATAGGGGATGGGGCTGGGGCTAGGGTAGGTAAGGGGGGGACAGTAAAGGGAGGGATGGGATTTAGGCCAGGAAAAGAAGTGATGGAAAGAAAGGGAGAAGTGGTTGTAGGAACACGGGCCCCGGTAGTCGAGCCACCAGGGTGTGGCTCCCCTTGACCGGGCACGGGATTTTCCAACAAGGAGTGAGGAACGGGATCCATGCTGACGCTGGGTGTGGGAGTTGAGAATGTTTGGTTCACCACATCCTCAGCATCAGACACGGGGGAATAGACGAGTGAGGGGAGGGGCTGCTGTCCCCCCAGGGACAACACCCCGGGACCCGGCTGCTCAGGGCTCGCCGTCGCCTCGAGGGGCTCAGCGGCCGCCACAGGGAGATCTATAGCAGCCAGGCAGGTGAAGCAACGCAGGGGTGTCCCCGGGATAGAAGCAGGGACAGCAGACGGGGGTTCACATTCGATATGGGTCTGGGTCAAGGGAGGGGGTGACGAGACATCGTTGCCACCCAGATCAAGGCCCGCTGGTAGAGGGTCATCCTCCCTTGGGGCTACCAAGGTCAGACCCAGGGCCTCGATCTCCGCAAAGATGGAGCCTACTCCTCCCCTCGCCTCAGCTGCTGATGGTTCTGGAGGGACAGGGGTGGCTCCATCCGCGGCCTCCCCAGGAAAGTGATCAACAGGGGCCTCCTGTACGGGGGCAGCTCTGCTCCCCTCCTCTACCGCACCCATCTCCTCAGCCGGAGCCTCCTGCTGGACCTCACCAGAGGGCGCAGCAAGTGGGTCAGCATCATTTGTATTAATTGTAGTATCATTAGTATCAGCCCCCCGCAAGGACTTCCAGGGGGCCTCCTCCCCATCTAAGGTGCTGGGGAGGGACAGAGCCTTCTTGCGCTTGCTGCAGACCCTCTGGGGGAGAACCCGGCCCTCTAAGATGGAGTCTGAGGGCCGGCCAGCAGGGGCGGGAACAGGCGGCAAGGGCGAAGGCTCTTGGGAAGAAGGAACCAGCGGAGGGACATCAAGGGGATGGGAACCCTCCCCCTGGGGTGCACCCTCTCCCATATCTGGGGTCACCACCTCGGCCGCTGCCCTCTCCTCTCTGGGGCCCGTCCCAGATGGTTCACTGTGGGCGGCGACCGGCCCGGCTGCTCCTCTGGGCATGATGGGGCTGTGGACCCCACATCCTGAGAGGCAGCGGCAGCTGTGTTCCTCGATGGAGGAGAGACATCTTGAGTGGCCGGGTGGGCGGGGTCACCAGCGGTGGTGTGGCTGGCGCCTGTATCAGCTCTGGGGGGCCCAGTTGCTCCCTCCTCATGCTGGGCCAAGGGGCAGTCCCTCTGGACGTGCCCCGTGGCCCTACAGAGGAAGCACCGGGCCTCCCCCAAAGAATAAAGGATCTTATAATGGGCCCCTTGATGGGGCACCAAGAAGGACCCCTCCAGTGCCACCCCGTCACGCGCCCCCGCCGGCGGCAGTTGGATTTGCACCTGCCGGCGGAAGGACAAGACGTGATGGAGGGCGGGGTCCTTGCAGCCCAGTGGGAGAGGGCTGATGATAGTAATCGGCTTCCCCAGGGTGCAGAGGAGGGGAAGCAGGGTGGCATTGGGGAGGAAGGGAGGAACGGAAGTGAGGACTACCCGTACGCCCAGGTCCTCCAAGGGTTCCACTGGCACGTGGACACCCCCCACCACCAAGCCCCTGACCACCGCCTCCTGTGCGGCGGCCTCCGATGCCAGGAAGAATACCATCTTCCCAAACATCTTGGAGGCCGCCACAATGGCCGAGGGCCCCACCACTCTCACCATCACCCGCACGTAAGTTTCTACATTGGACGAGGCAGCCACCAGGAGGCAACGGACACCGAATTAGAGGAGGCGGTGCGGGCTGATGTTATGGCAGTGGGTGGAGGGGTGGCAGCTGCCTGGGCGTATGTTCTGGGGGCTGAAGGACCCCCAGAACTGGTGGAGGGAATGGCAGGGGAAGAAGAGGCTGCAGCCGGAGGACGGGCTGCGGGAGCAGCAGGGCCCTTGCTTGCCTTCTTTCTCTTGCTCTTTTTTCCGGCCGAGGAGGTTGGGGCAGCAGTAGTGGAGGCCCCTCCCATGCCCGCTGCCACAGGTGCCCTAGTAGAGGCACCAAAGTTGGTAGGAATGGCAGCAGTGGTCAAGGGGGCAGCCGCAGGGAGAGAGGGGGGGACAGGCTGTGGGAGAGGTTCAGAGGAAGCTAGGGAGGTCTCCATGTTCCCAAAATAGAGGGGACAGGAGGGGATATCTGGGGGTGGGTAGACTGGGGTAAGGAACAAAACAGTGGGGGGGAACCAGGTAATGGGAAAGGGGTGGATAAAGGGTAAACTATATGGGAGTCAAGGGGTGGCAACCACTCCTCCCTGCTAGGCTGCAGGCAAGGGAGGAGGGTGCCAGGGAGGGCAGGACAAGGGGCTTACGTAGGCTTAGAGGGGCCGGCTCCTCCGGCTGCACTGGGTGGGGCGGGGATCACAGTTGTATTGGGGGGTGCAGTGCTTGGGGGATAAACAAAAAGGAATCAGGGACCCATATGGCCTGGCCAACTCTGGTTGGGGGTGGATGGTGCAAGGGTGGGGCTGATGGGTGGGGCAGGGGATTCAGAAAAAAGGGAACAAACTCTCAGTGCTGGGTTGGGTCAGAAAAACTAAATCAAACTCTAGGGCTTAGGGAGGGGTCTGCGAGGAAAAGGGAGCACCGAGCCAGCTGGAGGGCAAGGGGAGGAGAAAAGAAAAAGGGGGGGGACTAAACCACAGGAAGGGGAGCCACCACCACCGGGAAAGGTGTGGCTCCGTGCTCCCCGCTGCTGCAAAAATCCCAAAGGTGCTGAAGGTGGAAGATCGTGGGCAGTGGGAGGGGAGGCCAAGGGAGCAGCAGCTGGGGGTGGTGGTGTTGGTATTACAGTTTCTTGATAACTCACCCCCAGCCGCAAGCAGCAAAGTGTCAGTCCTCAGGGGCCCCCCCTCAGTGATGGTGGTAGTCCCTCCCTGAAGAGACAGCAGGCTCCAGGAGCAGCAGCAGCAGCAGGGACCAGCCGGCTGCCAGGAGAGGTGGTCCTCTCCAGATGGTGGTGAAAGTTTTCCTCCCCTCCGGCTCTCCCCCCCTCCCCACCGAGGAGGGGGGCGGGAAGGAGAGAGGCCAGCCAGCCACAGCAGCAGCACAAGCAGGAGCAGGAGCAGGAGCAGGAGCAGGGGAGGAAAAGACAGCAGAGGCGGCTGTGGTAGAAGCAGGAGCAGGGCCAGAAGGCGGCCAGGCAGTGAGCCCGTCCTGTTTTCCTCCCTCTCCCCAGCTGAAGAAGCAAGGGAGAGAGGGAAGCTTGGGTGAGTGAATTGCTGGCTGTGTGTTTGTGTCTTTTCCTTCTGGAGATTTCTGTTCTTTGTCAGTTACTGTGGGAATTGGGACTGTGATTGTGTGATTGTCTAGGGGCTGTTTGTATCATTGCTCCCTGCTCACCTTTGATCATCAGCTTCAATCAGCCTTGTGATCATCCTTCCCCTATGTGTTTAATAAGGGACAAGGGCTGACCTAGGCAGAGAAGGCCTTAAAAGCCAGTAGCTGAGTGACCAGAGGGACTGAAAACAGGGAAGTTTGAGAGAGACTTTGGGGAGGAGTTGGTGAGGCCACGATGGTGAAGAGGAGCAGCACTGCTTGTGCCAGCACCCCTTCTGTCTCCTCCACCTGTACCTGTAGTCAGACAGACATGCTGAGCGTGGATATCTCTACTCGGATCCTGATGTGGACTTGCAGGGACTGTGGCCTGCATTTCCCTGTCTCAGACAATCAGGCTGGGGAGATGAGTCAATGTGACAGGTGCCTTCTGGTGGACTCTAAGGAGGCAGGTGGGAGAGTTACAGAAGGAGGTGTCTAGGCTCAGGAGTATCCATGCCCTGGAGAAGTTCCTCGACAGCATCCATGAGGAGACATGCAAGGAGGAGGATATTATACAGGAGACAAAGACTACTGCAGCACCACTGGAGAAGGATGGGATGCCTATGGCAGAGGGAGGGGACTGGCAGCTGGTTACCTCTGGCAACAGACAGTGTTCCACCCCTGCTCACATCCCACCCTCTGTTGTGGTGAAGAACTGTTAAACGGCACTAGAGACAATGGATGTGGTGGAAGAGGAGACACCGTGCACACCCAGGGCTGGGAGGATCACAGCCACCACAGCCAGGAGGAAATGTAGGGTTGTGGTGGCTGGGGACTCACTTCTGAGGGGGACAAAGGCACCCATCTGTTGGCCTGACAAGGCCTCTTGGAAGGTATGCTGCCTGCCAGGTGCCCATATCCGAGAAGTTATGGAGGGATTGTCGAGAATCATCCACCCCTCTGATTACTACCCTATGCCACTCATCCATGTAGGAACTAATGGTACTGCGAAAGGTGATCCTCGGAAGATCAAAGGTGACTACAGGGCTCTGGGAGCATGGGTGAAGGATTTCGGAGCACAGGTGGTTTTCTCATCAATCCTTCCAGTCAAGGGTAGGGGCATGAGCAGAGAAAGATGCCTCCTGGAGGTGAATGCCTGGCTGTGAAGATGGTGTCATCCGGAGGGCTTTGGCTTCCTTCACCATGGGGTGCTGTTCCAGGAAGAAAGACTGCTAGGCAGAGATCGACTCTATCCATCGAGGAAAGGGAAGAGCATATTTGGAAACAGACTAGCTGACCTAGTGAGGAGGGCTTTAAACTAGTTTTGAAGTGGGAAGGAAATCAAAGCCCACAGGTAAGTCACAAGGTGGGAGACCTGTGGGAAGGGATGGAACTTGGGAGGGTGCTGGGACTGTAACAGCAGGGATAAAAGAGAGGGTAGTTCAAACATGGGGGGGGTCAAATAATTCTCTTAGGTGTTCTAATGAAGTCCTAGTACCTTAGGCCATGTGGGGGAGGACAATGCCAGGAGAAAATGCAAGGAGGTAGATGCAATAGAACTGAAAATTGACAGGGGAAAATAGGGCAATTGGCCTGGTAATTTATGTGCCTATATAAGAATGTTAGAAGCCTAGGAAACAAGCAGCAAGAATTGGTAGTACTGGCACAAACAAGGAAATATGATATAATTGGAGTAACTGACATGTGGTGGGATAGCTTGCATGACTGGAGCTCAGCCATGGATGGGTATAAATTGTTCAGGAAGGACAGGCAGGGAAGAAGAGAGGCAAGATTAGCATTGTAGGTAAAAGAGCTCTATGACTGCTCTGAGTTCCATTATGGAAGGGGAAATGAGCCAGTTGAAAGTCTGTGGGTAAAGTTTAGAGGGGAAGGCAACAAGGAGGATGTTGTGGTGGGTGTCTGCTATAGAACGCCAGACCAGAAGGAGGAGGTGGATGAAGCATTCTATGGACAACTGGCAGAAATTTCTAGGTCATAGGCCCTGGTTTTCATGAGGGACTTCAATTATCCTGACGTCTGCTGGGAGGCCAATACAGCAATGTGCAGGCAATCCAGGAAGTTTTTGGAGAGTGGTGAGGATGACTTCTTGGTACAAATGCTGGATGAACCAACTAGGGGTCTTGCACCTCTCAAACTGCTGCTTACAAACAGAGAATAATTGACAGGGGAAGTAGAAGTGAACGACAGCCTGGGCAGCAGTGACCATGAGATAGTAGAGTTCAAGATGCTGATTAATGGAAGAAAGGGAAGAAGCAAAACGCAGACCCTGGACTTCAGGGAACTGATGGGCCGGATCCCTTGGGCTGCTGATCTAAAGAGTAAAGCTGTCCAAGACAGCTGGCTGTATTTTAAAAAAAAACCCTGCTAAGGGCACAGGAAGATACCATTCCGATAAGCAGAAAGAACTGCAAATGTGGAAGACGCCCAGTGAGGCTTAACAGAGAACTCTGCACTGAGCTAAAGCATAAAAAGGAAGCTTACAGGACGTGGAAGCTTGGACAGCTGACTGAGGAGGCTTATAAAGATATTGCTCAGGACTGCAGAGATAAAATCAGAAAGGCCAAAATACAACTGGAGTTGCGGCTAGCAAGGGATGTGAAGGATAACAGGAAGGGGTTCTACAAGTATTTCAATTACAAGAAGAGGATCAGGGATGGTGTACGTCCCTTACTGAATGGGGCAGGTATCCTCATGATGGAGGATGAGGAGACAGCTGAAGTGCTCAATGCTTTTTTTTTACTTCAGTTTTCACAGGCAGGGCCAGCTCCCGGACCACTACACTGGGCATGGCAGATTGGAGAGAAGAAGAGAGGCCCTTGGTGACAGAAGGTCAGGTTAGGGACTACTTAAAGAAGCTACTTGTGCACAAGTCCATGGGGTCAGACGAACTGCATCCGAGGGTGCTGATGGAGTTGGCCGATGAGAGACCAGTACTGCTGGCCATTATCTGAAAACTTGTGGCGAACGGGGGAGGTGCTGGTGGACTGGAAAAAAAGACAATATAGTGCCTATCTTCAAGAAAGGGAAAAAGGAGGATCCGGGAGATTACAGACCTGTCAGCCTCACCTCAGTCCCTGAAAAAATCATGGAGCAGGTTCTCTAAGAATCTATCCTGTAACACTTGGAGGAAAACAGAGTGATCAGGAACAATCAGCATGGACTCACCAAGGGTAAATCATGTCTGACCAACCTCATTGCCTTCTGTGATGAGATGACTGGATTTGTGAGCACAAGAAGAGCCGTTGATGTGATATACCTCAACTTTAGCAGGGCTTTTGATATGGTTCCCACAGCATTTTTGTTGGCAATTTAAGGAAGTATGGGTTGGATATGTGGACTGTAAGGTGGGTAAAGAACTGGCTAGATCAATGGTTTCAGCGAGTAGGAGTCAATGGCTCTATATCTAGTTCACAATCAGTAGCGAGTGGTGTGCACAAGGGGTAGGTCCTGAGTCCAGTTCTGTTCAACATTTTCATTAATGATCTGGATGATGGGATAGGTTGCACATTCAGTAAGTTTGCGGATGACATCCAGCTGGGGGGAATAGTAAACATGCTGGAGGGAAGGGACAGGATTCAGGGAGACCTAGACAAATTGGAGCAGTGGAACATTAGAAATCACATGAGGTTCAACAAGGACAATTGCAAAATCCTGCACATGAGATGGAAAAAGCTCATACACTGCTACAGGCTGGATAGCGATCAGCTAAGTAGCAGCACTGTAGAAAAGGACCTGGGAGTCATGGTGGATGGGAAGCTGGATATGAGTCAACAGTGTGCTCTTGCTGTCAAAAAAGCCAATGGCATACTGGGATGCATCAGAAGAAGTACTGCCAGCAGATCGAGGGATGTGATCATTTCCCTCTATTTGGCTCTAGTGAGGCTGCATCTGGAATGCTGTGTCCAGTTTTGGGCTCCCCACTACAAAAAGGACATGGACAAATTAGAAAGAGTCCAGTGGAGGACAACAAAAAGGATCAAAGGGCTGGAGCAGAAGATCTTTGAAGAAAGACTGAAGAAACTAGGCTTATTTAGCCTGCAGAAGAGAAGACTGAGGGGGGATTTGATAGCAACCTTCAACTACCTGAAGGGGTGCTCCAAGGAGGATGGAGCTCGACTGTTCTCACTAGTAACAGAGGACAGAACGAGGAACAATGGTTTCAAGCTACAGCTGGGGAGGTCCAGACTGGATATTAGGAAAAACTTTCTTACTAGGCGAGTAGTGAAGCTTTGGAATAAGCTACCTAGGGAGGTGGTGGAATCTCCGTCTTTGGAGGTGTTCAAGGCCCAGCTGGACAACACCCTGGCTGGGATAATCTAGTGGGAGTGGTCCTGCTTCTTTGGCAAGGGGTTGGACTAGATGACCTCATGGGTTCCCTTCCAACCCTATGATTCTATGACTCTATGATACTTGAAGGGATGTTCCAAAGAGGATGGAGCTTGGCTGTTCTCAGTAGTAACAGAGGATAGAACAAGGAGCAATGGTTTCAAGTTGCAGCTGGGGAGGTCAAGGTTGGATATTAGGAAAAACTTTGTTAGTAGGTGAGTGGTGACGCATTGGAATGAGCTACCTAGGGAAGTGGTGGAAGATACTGGAGATATTTAAGGCTCAGTTAGACAAAATCCTGGCTGGGATAATTTAATGAGAGTCGTCCTGCTTTTTTGCCAAGG